>WEZZ01026371.1:1263-14840 GCA_013400585.1 Chloropsis cyanopogon | reverse complement strand
CCGGCCCCGCCGCCTGCCCCGGCCCCGCCACCTGCCCCGCCACTGCCCCTCGCGGCACTCGGGAGTACGGAGCTGCATCGCGGCCGCTGCGGGACCGGGGCTGCGGGGAGCACCACGATGGGTGGGCAGAGGGGGCGGTGGAGGCGACGGGAGCGCTGCCTCTGCGATGTCCCGCTGCTTACTGGGCTCCTGCTGCATCCCCGTGAGCAGCGGGTCAGGGCAGACACTCCTTTACGGCGTCCCAGGACGGAGCCAGCAGTACTTTTCTGCACCTGTCAAGTGACATACAAACACAAGCTCCTCACGGAACTAGGTCTGGCAAAATCCTTAAACTGAGGGCCGAAGTGTCACCTCACGGGCACGGCCAGGTTTTGGGTTGGGTGAGTTGTGTATCAGTAGTAAAGTGCTCACTAGGCAGGGCTGTACACTGACTGGCCACCTTCAGTCTTCACCCATCAGAAGGAATTTATGGTCTGCAAATTCCTTCCTGCTGAACTAGATGGAGACCTGATCCAGACGTACAGAGCTTAAAGGTAGTTTGTGATCCCTGTTCAGAACTTTGCCACTCCATTGTTGCAGGGCTCCCAGCTTGAAGCATGCATTTCATTTTCCCACCAGCTTCCTCAGAAAGGAACCTTACTTGTCCAAAACGCTGAACACTGCCCTCTGCTATGCAAATGTGGCTCATGCAACCCTGAACTGCTGCTGCAGCTGCCACTCACCCAGGTGCCTGTCACACTGACTTTGGGACATGCAACCAAGTGTGCCTGTGGGTCCTGAGTGCCCTGTTTCTGCCTGTGGCCAATGCCAGGTCGCTGGCTGCAGATTCCCAAAGACCCCGAGGAGCTGCAATTCCCCCAGGCACAGTTTGTGCTCCAAAAGTGACTGTGCATGTCTGTACCTCCCGTCTATCTCCTGTGAAATGGAAAAATGAATGCTGAGCCTCCTCATGGGAGGCTAGGCAGCTTGCTTCATTTTTATGTAACTTATTACAAGAACCCTAAATAAAAGACAAAATTAAAATCTCATTTTACTTTTTTATCTGGTTCTGAATAGGCTGGTTTAGAGCAATCTAAGCACGGCTGGTTTGTAGTGCCCTGGTGCATCATCTTTAGTTGGAATCAGCAGCAAGGTAATTCAGCATTTTAACATCTGGAGGGAAAGGTATGCTCCAGCCCTCATAAAGCCACGTTCATCCACTAGCCTGATTAATAACTTCTTTGGCATTCCACGGTGCTCAGTCCAGGGAAAATTACTGAGTAGATATTTACTATATTGTCAAACTTATTTTGAACTATTCATGTGGGCCTCTCACCACCTCTCTGTGCAGTTATGCAATCTTGAAAACCACAAATTAAAGCCTCTAAAGAGATGCAATAACAAATTGTGGTAGCTCTGAAGAAACCCCCAGGAAAAAAAATTGATCTCTCAAAGTGACCTCTTCAAACTATGCTGACAGACAAAAGCCTGAGTAAACAGATGGGTTTGCAACCCTGAATATCAACAAACTTTGCTCTACTAGATCAGTGAGAGATATTCCGAGGTAAAAATGCTATCTGGTCTTATATACTCTATTTGCAGCTGAACAGGGACTTTGGAAATGGCTATTTCTCCATTCCCTGTAAACAGCTTTGCTTTGTTTTTATAGCTTGAAGGAAACCTTTGAATCGGGGTTTCCTATTCAAGTGTGGATAGAGCAGAGAACTGAAGCATTTTGCTTCACTAGCCCACTGCTACACTTTCCTGCCACAGGAAAATTCAAGCGTGTCCCGAGGCCACGGTTTCCCGGCGGAGCAAACGGCGGCTCTGCATGGCCCTACGAGCCACGCGCTGACGTGCTCAGCCAAGGTGCAGCGCTCAGGTACTGACTCCGTGGGAAGGGGTGGAATTCCTTCTGCAGCCCTTTGGTTCTCGGAAGGTTTGGAGTGACGTCTTGCTGCTGTTCTCACGTCTGTGTTAAGCTGGATGGTTTTCAAAATCCTGTGTTTTTACTCCGTTAAACCCCCTCTCTACTTCCCAAATGCTGTACCTCCCAGTTGGAGCTTGGATTATTTTTAGGCGTGTGAAGGTAGTCAGTCTTTCTAGGAATCCATATCACTGATATTAATAGTGTGGGAACTTATGTCTTCCTGTATACTGAGGATTTCATAGAATATATCCTAAAATATGGGTTTTACAGTGGCACATCTGGTTATGGGTGGTTTTTACTCTTCTGCATGTGGTCTGTGGTTCAGCAGTCACTAACTTAAAAATACATAAGTTTGTGTGTGTGTGTCCTCGCACAAGTGCACATAGATGGTTCACATTATTTCCTTTTTTCTGAGAACTTTATAGCTGTAGTTTTTCTTCATTTGATAAATGTAATTTATAACTCTTTTAAAGTTCTTTTCATAAACAGGAGCTACAAAATAAATTCAGCAACTTATAAAAGCAAAACCTCAAAAAGCTGAAATTAAAACCATCAGGTCTGCTTTGATGTAGAGGATGTGTTGAAATGGTATATTTACATGTTTATTTTCTATTTTATAATTTCCTGCACAAAGGCACGCAATACTTTTGACAGGAACTGAAATGTATTTTGGAAGAGTTCCACCTCTCATGTCATCTCAGCTCCATGTCGTTAATGTGGTAGGACTCAATGTGAAGGAAATGAAAAAGACTTTCCTGAAATAAGAGCTGGACAATTTCTACTCATCTAAGTGGCCACCCGGTGACTGAAGAGAGGTGCAGTGGTGCAGTGGTAAATTACTCACCTGTTTGGTATCTGTAAGAAGTGGGTAAATGTTATATTGCTGAAATTGGTGGTGGATAAACTCCATTTGCAGTTGTTTGCTTGTAGTGACACCTCTGGAAAAGTTACCATATGTTGGAGACTGTGCATGGGTCTGGCTGTCTCTGGAGCTGCCTGTCTCTTAATCTTTCACCACTTTTAGATGACACCTGTTCTTATTTTCCTCCCTTCTGTGTGTGTGTTTTTTTTTTTTTAAATAAAACATATATGACTCAGAAAAAAACATACCAATCCAAGCACCTAGGCAATGCCTGGAGTAGGTTTGAGTATGGAAAGAAAAAAAGTGCTGTGCTGCAGATTTGTCTATAAAATCCCTAGCAGAGCCATGGCCTTTGAATCTCCTACCCACCCCATCACTCTTACCTTCGAATACATGACAAGTATGTCATATATGACAAAGAGGTTGTCTGCACTGAAGCTTTCAAATTTTTTTTTGCCTCACTTTTTGCTGACTTCGGGTTGAACTGGGAAAGAGTTATTTAATTTGGAGGGAGAACTGATTCCACAGCCACTGGTCTGTTAGTGCAATGTTCACCCTGAGTAAGTGGAAACCAACATTTTCTTGAGCCTGTGAGCTGTCTACCAAGGCTTTGCCATGTGACCAAATGTACAGTTCCCCTGATGTGTTTGTGGGTTTCTGCACCTGCTTCTCCATGGCTGCTTCCTGGTGACCCTGTTGTGCCAGCAGCCTGTCAGGCTGGGGTAGAAACTAGATAACCAAAAGGTTCTGGATTAAAGAATTCTGGTTTTAAACCCAGATGGTTTTGGTGAGTGGGTTTACTTTAGAATCCCCAAAATAGTGCCTAATAGTGTAACTTTTAGTGCAGCTTGAATGACAAAAGGTGCAACTTTCCATCCCATTAATCCTTCCTCACTTCTGCTTGCATTGTGTCTTGTGTGATCCTGAAGTGATCTGCAGTGACGTGCTTTGGGGAGTAAGGAGGCAGAAGAGCTTGGCTTTAGAAAAAAGAGTTATTTCCTGACAGGTTAGTTCCCTAAACTTGCTAATGATAAAAGGAAATGATAATCTGTGGTGCAGGGGAAGCACAAGAGAAATGGCCACCGCTTGTGGCCAAGGCAGGGCTAACAGGACCATCCCATCAGACTGCCTTAGCAATATTATCCATCCACCCCTGGGTGGAATTGCATAGTGAGAATGTGTTAAGAGCAGAAACAAGTTTCCCTGCAAATATGGATAATCTTACCCTTTTGTGTAGTGGAAGAGGATTGGAGACGTACAGGAGGTGACAGAGGCTGTCACAAAGTCCTGCTGGGCAATGTAGCTGGATAGGGTGCACAGATGGCTTCTGGGAGGAGCCAGCAATATCAACTTCAACAGCAGCTGCTAACACACCTCCATCAGTGGGAAATCAGATTATCCAGAACCCCCTGTGCCAAGCACATCCCTGCTACCCATCAAGCAAACTGCTCAAAAGCTTCTGGGGCTCAAGAGCTCAGGCTGGACCCCCTGGTAGTACAGTACAATTACAGTCGTCTGAATGGCTTGCTCTGCAGCAAAGACAACAGTCTAGTCCAGAAGCGGAACCCCGTAGAGTTATACTTAAGCAGCGACTTTATACACAGTGAATACAGATGAAGTCCTTGTCAGAAAACAGAAAACACTTCTACCATTGTCTTTGTTTCAGGTGTGCTGTAGATGAGGATAAGGAGATGCAATTTGCTTGAATCTAAATCTCCTCTCAGAAGATTGTAACAAAATTGCACCATGTGCAGGGCTTTACCGCAGAATATGTTTCAGCACATGACATAAAAATTCAAAATACTAACACTGTTTAGAGAGACGGGGACAGCAGGCTGATAACTCAGATTAGTTTTTCATCTTTTAAAAGGCAGCATAGCAGGAGTATTTTCTCAAAATGTTACTGGGACAGTTTGGAGTTGAAAGCCTCTGTCAGGGTAAAGGGAACACCATTCCTTTGAGATCCTTGCCAAGGGGGGCTCTCACTGCTGTCTGGCAGTCTTTGTCACAGGTTGGTCCTCAGAGCTCCAAGGTTTGTGTGATGAAAGCTGTGAGTGATCAGCAGCAAAACTCCTTGTGATTGTGATTTTGCCCAAGCCATGTAGTATGATAACAGACAAAAGGGGGTCTGAAAACTCACAGTCCAATATTCATCATCTCACTTTCCTTATCAAGTGCAGTAGAATATAAAGAATTTGAATATAATATAGTTTAATAATTCTCAGTTTTTAAGATTGCATGTGCCCTGCCTGAAATGATACACACGCCTGAATTATCAATCTCTAACAGACTCAGAGGGGAAGGCAGGAAAAAAATAGCATTTAAAAAAACATTTATTCAAGGAAAATCTTTAGGGATCATGTATAGGATAATCTTCTTCAGGGTGACCCTCATTTTCTACAATATAATGGTTTTACCCAGCAGTGGTTTAATGGTTTTGAATAAGCTGTAGGGAAGAGGAACAAACATTTTAGTGAGAATGGTGGAGTTTACCCAGAAAGGCAGGAGTATCAGCCTACTTTGAATATAGAATGGAGATGATTACTCTGCTGACCTTTTATCCCCACCATCACTAAAATGTATATTATGAACATAATGGGGTCTGGTTTTGTGTAGAGGATTGCTGTAAGCATGACTGACTTGTTTGAAGCAAGTGGCATTCCAAGCAGGAGGCTGGAAGGCACCAGTGCTGTGCACTGAGGCTCTCATCAAACAACTTTCTTGCTTCAAGCCTTTTATTTGAACATAAATGTTTGTGAAGTTTTCCAGTGATTTTTTTCCTGGCATTCACCCCACGACTCTTATTATTTTTAGCCATGTAAAATGGCATTATGCAATTGCTGAATTTGTTTCTTTCAGCCCCTGATGATTTATAAGACTTAATTTCCAGGATACTCCCTTGAAGTTACCTTCTCTTTGTGACCTCAGGATTTCTCTTCCCAGACCTTTGGTATTTATTTTACTATTTCTGTGGTCGAGGTTTGGCAATGTTGTTTTGGATTAATGACAAACATACATAAGGACTGGAAGGAATAAATGTCTCAATCTCCTAATTTAATGTGTGGATTGTTTATCAATAGTAGAAAGAAGTTTCTGGACAGGTTTAACACATCCTAATAATAGGCCTCTGCACCCAGATAGAAAGATTTTTATGAATCTGAACTACATGTAATTCTTCACTTGTTCCAAAATATATGAAATTTGCTTATTTTATATTGCGATGCAGTATTTCTTTCTCAGACTTTGCCCAGAAAGAATTGGAAGTGGAAGTCAGTTAGTTTGGACAAGTATGCATTGTTTATATGGAATATTTTAATTGACATAAAATTGTGTAAACCTTCTAGCTCCTCTGCTCTTGGATGAAGAAAAGATCTTTGGCATAACAATCCTGAATTTCTGTTCTATTTTTTACTTTTATGCAGGAAATTGCAAATAATTTAATGCACAAATGAAATTACTCAGCATTTTACTCAGTTGTTGAATTTTCCTCGTAAGCAGTACATTTTTCTTTCATCATATACCCACTAATTTTTTAACTTACATCTTCTTGTTTTTTAATTTCTCTCTATTTCTCATATACCTTCATGATTTATTTACTCAGGCTTAATTCCTTCCCTACACAGCCTACTGTGAATAAAGTGTTCCTTTGAAAACGATTAACTTTGTTTACAGTGTAGTCTTACAATGTTATATCTGATAGTCATTAGCAGGAAAACAGAAATAAAAGGAGAAACATTAGTTATCACTGCCAATCATTTTGAATTCACTGGGATTAGGATCTGACCTGAAATGTTTAGGTTAGCTCAACAGCTCAAGTTGATTTGAAGGGTCTTAATGTTTATGCCTAACAGTGCGTCCTCCTGTGACTTTTTATTTTTAACTGCTCAACAGTTCTCACTTTCTGTGAATTTTTAAGTTATTCTTAGGCTAAGCAATATAGTCTCTTCACAGGGAAAAACTGTGACAAGCTTATCTATGTGATACAGCTCATCATTTCTGAGGGCACATCACATCTACCTGAAGCTCTAGCAGGAAAAAAACCAACCAAATACTAAATGGTTACTGTCAAACTTAGATATGAAACTTCGGGTTCCAATTCACCGTCTTCAATGTGCGAATTATTCTGCATACCTGGAATGATCCATCCTTCCCTGTGGACCATTAATTTAATGGCTACAGCACTAATCCCTTGCTACTCTGTCTTACTTGAAACCAAGTTTGTATTTCTTAAAACAGGAAAATGCTGCCTTTTTAAAAAAGAGAATCATATACTTACATAAGCAAATAAAATGGATCAAAGGGATCTAAGTCCACTTGTATAAATGGGAAAGATCTCTGAAATGCACATTTATTGCAAACAAACCCTGGCTTTGCTAGGTAGTGAGGGAGTAGTTTTTAATGAACAATTATGTTGTATTTGGAAAACCTGACATTTTCTCTCTTAACTAATTTTAATTGGCATTGTGATCCCACTGAGCCAAAAACCCCCAAACAAACAAAGAAGACAGCAGCAAAATATAAATATAAACTAGGAGCAAAGTATCTTAGCTGATGAAATCATAGACAAAAGCCTCTGAAGCCTTTTTACATGTACTTTCTTCAAAGCGGGGTGATCCTTGAGCAGTTGTGGCCCATGTCTGTTCCTTGGCCTCTTCTACAGTTGTTGACATTGCACTGCCAATGAAGCAGCTGTCACTTTTTACCAGTGTAATGCCTGCCAGCAACTGGCTCAGAAGTGCTGCTTTTAATTAAATTTCTGATTTCAATTGGATTTTGGTTTGCAGTTCACAGCTCACAGAGATTTTCAGGATGGGGTCTTACGGGGTATCTGCGGGTGTTTCAGACACCTCTGTGGCACAGAGATGTGTTCAGAAAAATCAAGCATCACCTTAAAATTTGTTACAGGATTTACTCCATTACTTGTCAGAGGTCTTCCAGGACCTTGCTGCTATAATGGATAGAATTATTCATATTTTCAGCTTAACTCTATCTACGGCATATTTACACTGTTTGTTGGTGTGCCAACATTGTCTCTTTGCTGAGGCAGTTATCCTGTCTCCCCTTTCTCCGTGAATTAAAGAATTGTAGAAACATTAGATTGGAAAAGACCTTTAAAATCCTTGAGGGCAGTCCTACCCCCTCGGGCACCACTTCACTGGGACTAACAAGCCAAACTTTTGTGGGGTGCATTGGCACTGGTGGAGACAGGCAGACCCAGGCTCTCTGCTAACAGTCTCAGTAAGCTGGGATATGAATTGAGCCTCTCCTGCTGCCTGTAGGGCTATGGCAGTGGAATGCTAAGCCTGAGCTTGTGAGTTCTGCTGGAGACTTCATTAGCTCTGATTTAATGCAGGCCGTGTGGATTTTGGGACAGTATGAGGCCAACTGAGGCTCACATTGGTCTGCACCTGTTTGTTCAGATGTGCGCACAGTTTATTCTCATGAGATGGATTTTCCATTTCTCTGATCCTTCTAGAAGCAATTTTCTGCACCTGTTTCATGACGAGTCCGTTTTGCTGCATCATATAGGAAGGAATTAATTGGAGAACAAAAGATGGCTCTACTCTCTCCTCCTTTTCCTTGCATTTGCACTGATGGCAGAGCATATGGTCACTGGTTCAGCACAATCATTCTCATCAGTCAGGTTGGCATCTGGAAGTTACAGACAAACACAGATGCAGCTTGACAGCTGAATACCTGGGCAAGGAGCGTGGCATGTCAGGGACATGCTGGGTGTACCCTACATGTGTTATTTCAGCACCGCTGTTCAATATGGCTTGGACCTACTGGAAACTCAAAGGACAAATGAAAAGTTTGGGTACATTTTGTTCTGAAGCCTCTCTTGTTGTATCAGCCAACACACCATAGAGTCAACCCGTGTTGGTGAGCCTGGTGTGACCGAAGAGGCTTGGGCGGAGGGTGCACTCGCTGGCCATCTGTGGTGTTCACGTTTCCACGGGCTGGATTTCCTGCTCATGCAGTGCATGGCATGGGATTTCCCAGGCACAAACATGGGAGCCCAGGCACATGCTCGGGGGCCGTGTGACAGGGCTGTGGCTGTGGAACGTCCCCATATGGAGCACAGCTGTGTCTGTCCTTGAAAGGAGTGACCTAAATTTTACACAGTATTCCAGTGACGTATGACCGGCACATCCCTCACTGCTGGAAACACCCCGTGTGTTTTTGAATTGTACTTGTTTACCATTGCTGCCTTTCTTTAGGGGCTTATACTAACCCTGACTTTGACTGAACCATCTAGAGTTTTCTCCTCCACGTGCAGTTGGCAACTGTCCAGTTTATTGTGATATTTTTTGCTGCCAGCTTCATGAATTTGAGCTAGGCAGTTCTGGATTTCATCCTGTTCACACTGCTTCAGTTCTTGAAGTTGTTTAGTTCTTCCAGTGAAATACTCCAGTCCTGTTCTGTACACTCACAGATTTCCTAAGGTTGTTCCCAATTTTTCCACCCCAGTGTTCTATGTCATATATATGGTCTGCTGGCCATATTCTTGTATTTTAATTCAATCATGATAATAAGTAGACAGCAAATAACCTTAGCTGATGTAACTGTCACAGCTTTTGCTATCAAAATAGTGCTGGTAGTGTTCCCAGCTAAGGTTCTGCCAGAATGTAATTAGAAATGTACCTTTAAAATGTGATCTTTCTTTAACTACTGTAAACATCTTTTAAAAGAATTCCAAAGGCTTTGCTTAAAAATAAAACTGTGCTTATGAAACACTTACTCTTATACCAAATTAACGCTAAGGATGTAACATAATATTAAAGGTACTACAGTATTAAAGGTTTAGATTTCCATTATGAGGAATGTTTGCCCTTGTTTAACTCAGCTGCCACTTTTTCCTATACACAGAATCATTTAGGTTGGAAAAGAACTGCAAGATCATGGGGTTCAGCCTTTGACCGACTACCACCTTGTCAAACAAACCATAGCACTAAGTGCCATTTCCAGTCGTTTCTTGAACATCTCCATGGATGATGACTCCACCACTTCTCTGGGAAGTCCATTTCAGTGCTTGACAACCCTTTTATTCAAAGCCTGACAACCCTTTCAGGGAATAAATTCTTTCTGATGTCCAACCTGAACCTCCCCTGGTGCAGCTTGAGGCCACTTCCTCTTCTTGTCGCTGGTTGCTATCAGAGGAGGCTGATTCCCAGCTGGCTACAACCTCCTTTCAGGTAGTTGTAGGGAGCAATAAGTTTTCCCCTGAGCCTCCCTTTCTCCAGGCTGAACAACCCAGCTCCCTCAGCTGCTCCTCATGAGACTTACTCATGAGACCCCAGCTATTGTGACAAAGCACACATCACTTTTTGAGTCAGATGCCAAAGAAATATAACAACAATCAGTCCTGCCATCAGTCCCTCCCAACAGCGGTGTTGAAGTTGGCCTTTAAAGCGGTTTTGTTCTGCTAACCTAAGAACTGGGCATTATGTTGCTATTTTCTCTATGCCACAAGGGCTGTCTGGTTCCCAACCCCTTTCTCCAGGTTTCTGACTGTGAAGAAAACTGAAGAAATATAAAACAAATGCAGTAGTACATCTGAAAGCAGTCTAGGTAACGACTCCAAGAGACAAGCTGGGCCACATCTTGCATATGTTCAGCACTGATGATTGAAGTGTTGACATTGTCATGGTGACAATTAAGAAGCAAGAAGGGGAGGATCCTAGATCTGGCTGATTTAATGGGAATATTTTGGTTCTAATATCTGTCTATTGCTAAGAACCACCCAAATTTAGTCCTAGCATGCTCCGTGAATATGAACCCTTTTTAGGGGGAACAAAGCTGGAAAATTGCGTGTACTGACGAAACAGGAAGGGGTCCTGTGCTGAGCAGCCCTGTTTTTTGAGAGCAGCAGCTCATCTGGGTAATCAGGACAGAAGTTGCTTAGTTAGTGGGTGCCACCATCACTTTGGCCAGTTGGTCTGACAGGAGACAATGAAATTTGAGCATGTGGCAATAGGAGGCAGTGATGCTGCCTCCAGCATTTAATGAATCACTTTAAAAGGTGTTTAGAACTTTTTCTCATTTCTAGGTTCTAATCAGTCACAGAAGGATTTTATAAAATGTTTATCCTCCATTCTGTGTGTAAAAATGATTTACTTTATTTGGTGTTTGATGCATTTTTCTTTTCCATTAGGACATCAAGCCATAATCTGATAAACACCTGTATGGAAGTTTCCCAAAATGACCTGATATGGTGAATACAGTTATAGACTATAGTTGAAGAGGTGCTTATTTTCACAGCTGTGGGAAATGTAGAAACAGAAAATATTTTTTCTAAAAAGTTCTGGTGTCAACTTTTTCTCTTATAGAGAGCTTTTTAGTGTGGAATTAAAGTTGTGTAAGTATATTTCCTAGCACTAAACATTCTAAAAATAATACAGGATGATAAATAAGGTGACATTTAAATTCAGTACGGTGCTCACTGCCATCAAACTCTGTAACCACAGCCCTCTTGTATAGATATTTAATTTAACAATACATCACCTTAGATTCACAGCTCTGAATAGCTGAAAAAGTCCTCATGTAATGCTTGCCCCTGACCCCCAGTAACTTGCCATTTGTTTGAATGGCATTCAGTGAGTAAGCACTTGAAGCAGGGTACTTCTGCACATGTCAGTAATGTTTGTATGAGATTTAATTTAGCACTGTGTATTATGTCTCAGGCTTCACTTTCTGGGAAAGGTGATCTGAGGAAATTGTTTTACTAAGTAAGGACCACAAAATGCATTATTTACTGCACGTTAATTTGATGTATAATTTTTTAATTCTAGATGGATTTTTGTCATTCAGCTGCTGAACAATGTAATTTTGGAGTTCAGCCCAGGTCTTTGTGTCCTGAGGTACATGAGGATGGCAGTACTAAAGAGGTTGTTAGCAGCTTTCTGACAGCTCAGATATCTTGTGTGTTGGGGATGAAGTCACTCCTTTCCACATAAGACAGCTGTTCAAAGGCAGAGTTCCTCTCCCCATATGCATTTGAAATGTGGCGTGCAAATTTTCACTTCCTTTTCTGCTGTAATCGAGCCATATAAAATCGCCCCAGAATCTGGTGTATTTGTAACTGGATAGTGTTATAAATGCCCAAAATACAACTCTTCTGTTCAAAATATATCTGATAGGTTTTTCTTTTGTCTGCTGAAGTTTTTAGTTGCCTTTTTTGTTTTTATTTTTACCTTTTTTTTTATTTCTTCAGTAGGAAAAATGAAGTGCATGAAGTTTTTTCAGCTGGCCTGTTTGATCTTTCCCAGCTTGAACATAAAAATGTCACAGGAACCTGTGAGTAATCTGAAACACAAGGTGTGACTAAGGCAAATTTTCAAGGCCATACTGAGGCATAACATACTTTGAAAAAAAAACTGTTGGAAGTCCTGGTCCAAGCTGGCATGCCTTAGTTATGGTGGTGTTTTGAATGGTACATCAGAAACTGCAGAGATGAATATAAAGCATTGTGTCTTTTTTCATCTCTGTTGCTACGCTTCATTAAAAGTTTATCAACATCAGTTCTAGCTTAGCAGCATCTCAGTCTCTATCTCTGAGTACTGCATTTCTTCCTGTTACACTTTCTTCCCAGGGTGTAATGTCATTTCTCCAAAGTGGCTCTTCTCCAAGATGTACCACAATAAGCATGGGTAGATGTACATCTACTTGTGGACCACTGAAGACCTGTCTTCACCCAAATGTAGCTGCCGACCTACTCAAAGACAATGCTAATGATAGCCACAGATCCATAGCTGCTGAGTGTCTGATGTGCTTGTCCAAGAAAAATTCATGGACCTATCAATGCACTTCACTCAATAACCACAAGTTCATAACAATTTTTGACTATTACTAATACAGTACAATACAAATGAATGTGTTAACAGTGCTGTTGTTGTTTGGAAACAGCAGTATTGCTTATGAGAGAGCAGTTTCTATTTTCCTACCATAATTATCACACATTACTATTCATTTAAATTGAAATAGAAATGAAAAGTCACTCAGGCTTTGGAATATGGATGTTTAATATGTCTCTTATAAATCTATTTTTTATTTTAACTTATTCGCTGTGTGTGTTTTCTTCTCTCACTCTGTACCCATTAATATAATTCAAAAATGATTTGGTTTTCTGAAATATAACTTCAAAAGAGAAATGTGATTTTCCCAGCATGCTGAAATCTTGGGTGGTATACAGCATTGTCACTAGCCACATAATTTAAAATTAACACCATTGACAAATCCCGCTTTAAAGCTTCTATTGAAAAATCATAACGTGTGAGTGCGGTAGGGCTTTTTTGCTGATCTGGATTTACATTTGTGTAATTTACAGTTAATAACTGGAGAGATCTTGTTATAGCTTGATTACTCTTCTTCAGTATACCCCTTGTTTTGTATCCCATTATTCACTCAAAGAACTTAATTAAATGAATCAGAGTATAAGTTCACATTTGCTGCAACAATCACAATTCCCCATAGATAATTTTCTTTGGCTGGTCTTGCTGGGATTTCCAGGAAGGTTCCCAGAAACTGTTTCACAGAATAGAGGGATTTCTCTTTTTAAAACCCTTTTTTGGTGTTACACAAATCTGAGCCCAGAAGAGTTTAATTTTTGAGAAATAACCATGAATTCTACATGCATGTGTGACTCTATAACAACAAAATCTTCAGAATAAATTGTGTATAAGTTGAATCTTATTTGATTTTTTGTGGTTGGCTTTGGAAACATTTGGTAGTTATTTTCTATTGAAATTCATATCCTCTTGGGGCAGCAATGTGTTTAAGTTCTTCTCCTGTTATTTCTTCTCTGTA
>WEZZ01026370.1:7209-18964 GCA_013400585.1 Chloropsis cyanopogon | reverse complement strand
AGTTGCTGGTCTTTTAAAAAAGTAATATATTTTTCACTCTTTAGAATGACAGTCTCTGATACAAATGCTAGCATATTTTTGATTCGTGAGATATTTGGCAAATATTTGCTTGTCCTAGTAGACCTTGAGAGCTAGATCCTAAAATAAAGAAATCCTTATTCATAAGGAAACAGCCAATCTACATATTCTTCTGCAATAACCTTTTCCCTTTTCCCCAAATTCTCCCAACAAACTATTATGAAGACATGAATAAATGTCTCTATATGTCTTTCTAATCTTTATACTTTTGTTAAATTATTATTTTAGTTCATAAATGGCAGGTAAATTTTAAAGACTAAGTGGACATTTGGCTCCTAATGAACAGTAGCTAAGCAAAAAACTGTTGCCCACTTTGTTTCTACAACAAAGGAAAAATAGCATTCACTGGCCACGTGGTCAGTATGCTTGGCTGCACTGGTGGTGTATTGTGTGCATTATGGTACAAACAAGATTAGAGAAGGTCAGATGACTTTATTTCCTCAAGATCCCCAATTTAATACTTTACAGTAAACAATAAAAAATATCATAAAACTTTGAATGAGAGTCACTGGAAGAGCTTTTATTCAGTGCCTTACCAGGTAAGTATTGGTTCAAGGTGTGCAGGGAGTTCTCAGGAAAATGGTGTTCCAAATATTCAAAAACATTTCCTCTTTCTTTCTTACTTGCTTGGGTTTTTTTTCTCTCTCTCTCTTTCTCTATTTCTTTCTCTTTCTCTCTTTCACCCTTCCTTTCTTTCTCTCTTTCTCTAAATTGTATTCTGTAGCAGCAAATAATGTTTGGTATGCTTTTTGCATTGTCTCCAGGCTCATTTATTTTTTATTTCTCATTGTAGTACACCGAGATGCAATTCAAAGACAATACATAGTAAGGTGGCATACCACCAGATAAATTAGGTATCGGGAAAAGATATCATGCTGAACTATCCTTTAGCACATAGTTTTACCTTGAAGGAATGTCCAAGTCTTTAAAAAGCTTTTCTGTTAGCTTCAGTGAGAGTACATCTGAAGGCAAGGCCTGCTCTCAGCAGGTGCTTGGCACCTTGCAGGATGAAATTTTACTGAATATTTAATCAATTATAGGAGCTCTTTTTCATATGGTTTGAGATTTAATACCTGTTTCTAACAATCGTTCAGTCCATCTATCTGACCATAGCATTTCTACAGTTGTGACTCTGGACTGTAATTACTTCTTTTTATAGTCATTATATATCTTACCATAAATTAAATTAAATTGCCAATTAAATTGTTTTTTTCAGATGGTTTTCCTGGCATCAGATTTTTTAATGTATCATTTTTGGTCAATCAATAACCACATCTTCTAGTATTTTGTTTAAAAGATAGAAAATATTTTAACTACTACATTTTTACTTTATTAAGAAAAGGTTACATAAATAAATATAGATTATTAATTGTGTTATTGTGAAAGGATTGGGAAAGCTGACACAAGGAAATTAAGGCAAGGAGTGTTGCTGCCATAAAAGATTCCATATAAGTGGCGCTTATTTCTACTTTCAAGACATTTAAAGAATCCAAGGTTCAATATGATCAATTCAAACTGCGGTGCTGAAAATAGCAAAAGACACCCCACAGTCAGTCAGAAATAGTGATTATTAGAGTTTACTGAATAGTGGCTCAAGCTTTGTCTGCTTGAAAGCCCTGTTCATTCTGTTAAGCTCTCCAAGTATGATACTATTCCTTATAGAAAAGTGATCTTTAAACTATGTAATACCTTTAAAATTATGTGCAGAGCTCTCACTGACTTGAAAAGGAGTTCTGAGTGCAGTTGAATGTAGATCACAGACATGGCAGAAGACAGTTAGCTGGGGCTTCTTAGTGAAGTTTCCCTAATTCAGATAACCCTTTGGAGATTTATATGGAGATGCAGAGATGAATGACAAGCAAAACATATTCAGATAACTTTTTGCTTGGTTTCGGTTTTTTAATGAAAAATAATATTATCTGAAAACCTAGTGCTCAAAAATAAGAATATTATCATACATTTTATAGGATGTAATTAACCATTTTTACATTTGCTGAGCTTCTTTGTGACCAATGCAAATGGAATCTCCACAGAATGTCGTGGTTTTATTGCAATTGAAAACAAGTAATGATTGTAAAACCAAGATTATTAACTTTGTTTATGTGAATTTAGCATGAAAAAAAGCAATGCAGCATGATGGTACAAAAATATCAGTTTGTGAATCCTGAAAATATATCTCCCTAGACATCTGCTTTGTATTTTATTTTATTTGCATTATTTATTCATTTTTAACATCTTTTTTCCTTTTTAGGACAAGATTTATTTTAAACATTAGGATAGATTCTTACATATAGGTAGTAATCTTACCTGTAATTCTTACATATATTTCTTTGTGGTTTCAAATTTACATCAGAGCATGCTGCGTAACACCAGTGATAGCATTACTACATTTTGATTTTCTATTTTCTTATGAAAGAAAAATATTTTTGGGAAAGAGTCCTAAGGGAAAAAAAACCCCAAAACAAAAAACAAACAACCTTCACTTTTCTTTTTAATTGGCAAACAAGGTCACTAAATTTCTAAAGAAAAATAAACTCTATATATCATCATACCTGCAATGCAATTCTTTTACCTCAAAGTCCAAAAGTTTACTTGCATATCTTTGCTGTTAAAGTAACTTGGTTGTTATTTGTGAAACACCAATCCTTTTCATGGGGGAGCAGAAAACGTAACAGAGAAGGCCTTGAGAGTCGTTGCATGGTGATTAAGTGATACCTAGTACAATCACAAATCCTGTTAAATTCAGTGAAAACTTTGCTTTAATATAAGAAATCCTGTCATACACTACCATACTTGGAGAAATTTGGCCAAAAAAGTACTAAATACCCAAAAACTTGAAATCCAGATAATAAATTTTTGTCTTTAATCTCTTAAGTCCTACTTGTCCTGTAAAATGGGGATAATATTTCACGTGATTTGCAGTTTATGATAATAAATGAAGCACGTGAACTTTAAGGATAAATAGCCAAAAAGAAACAGCATGAAGTGACTAATTCTATGGATATGCTAGTGTTTCTTGCTTAGACACTAAGTTTTCCCAAAATTTTGGAAGCCAAGTGAAATAGTTCTCAGTTAGCTCTTTATGTTTCTCATAATATTGGTGGAGAGAACTTGACTGCACAGAACAATTGAGAGAGGGCTAGGATAATACCAGTTTTTGATTTTCTGCCTCATTTTTAGTTGCTTTGTTGGTTATTCCATTTGTTTTCTTTTTAATGTATTTTATGGCTTTTCATGGTATGCAGTATCACAGTTTACAAAGCGCATATTAATTAAATGTGCCTCTGTCTTCAATTTTACTACTCCATTTTATTACAGAGGCACAGCTGGAGTTTGAATGACTGAAATTGTGAAGGATTTTAATGTAATGCCTTGCTCTTTACAATAATTTAATTTACAAAACATGACTCACTTACTTTTTAATTTAGCCTTTCTCTAAAGAACATCTTCTTGACAAAAAGACAAAGCCAAATTGTACTGTTATCATTCATAAATTATACTTTCTTTTCATACCTAATTAAATATGAAGTGTCACTAGAATATTGTAAAAAGCTTATTTCTTAGTACTCACACATTTTCTTCCTTTCAATTATCATTAAAATATTTTTATTATTTTTATTTTTTCAAGGCAGTGATTTAATATAACTTTTGCAACATAATCTGATAATTGCAAATTTTTTTTCTTGCCTCTGTTTGTATATTGAGTCACAGTTTTGCACAGCTTTCACAGCTTGGAGATTGGAAATCAGCTCTTTAATTGTTCCTCAGTTTTGTTTCTTTCATTTTTTAAAGTTTTCTTTTCTCCATTTCTCAAGTGGAGTATCAGTGTTATTTTGCTTTACATCTTTGTAACAAACCTGTGGGCTCATCAAAAACAGAAGAATTCAACTGGATGTGGAGATCCTCTCCATCCCTTGGTATAACCTGTTTTCTCTCATCCATGTGGCCATGAATGACATTGTCAGGGGAAACTCAGAGAATATCAGCAGGAAGTCCACAGAGTCACAGAGTCCAGGGGACTAGTGTGAGAGGCAGGGGAGCCCAAGTGATGGTGGGTTTGGCCCCAGTGGTGAAACGGAGAAGCTTGAACTGCGGCAGTGCGATCTGCAGTCAGCACCGCGGGCGGGCAAGGGAGGCGGCCCTGCGGGGAATTCCCGGGGGTCCCGGGTTTTCCCCGGGCAGGCGGGCTCCCCGGTGAGCTGCAGCTTCTTCCCTCCGGGCTCGGCGTCGGGGCAGGACAGACGAGAAGACGCANAACAAGGTCACTAAATTTCTAAAGAAAAATAAACTCTATATATCATCATACCTGCAATGCAATTCTTTTACCTCAAAGTCCAAAAGTTTACTTGCATATCTTTGCTGTTAAAGTAACTTGGTTGTTATTTGTGAAACACCAATCCTTTTCATGGGGGAGCAGAAAACGTAACAGAGAAGGCCTTGAGAGTCGTTGCATGGTGATTAAGTGATTCCTAGTACAATCACAAATCCTGTTAAATTCAGTGAAAACTTTGCTTTAATATAAGAAATCCTGTCATACACTACCATACTTGGAGAAATTTGGCCAAAAAAGTACTAAATACCCAAAAACTTGAAATCCAGATAATAAATTTTTGTCTTTAATCTCTTAAGTCCTACTTGTCCTGTAAAATGGGGATAATATTTCACGTGATTTGCAGTTTATGATAATAAATGAAGCACGTGAACTTTAAGGATAAATAGCCAAAAAGAAACAGCATGAAGTGACTAATTCTGTGGATATGCTAGTGTTTCTTGCCTAGACACTAAGTTTTCCCAAAATTTTGGAAGCCAAGTGAAATAGTTCTCAGTTAGCTCTTTATGTTTCTCATAATATTGGTGGAGAGAACTTGACTGCACAGAACAATTGAGAGAGGGCTAGGATAATACCAGTTTTTGATTTTCTGCCTCATTTTTAGTTGCTTTGTTGGTTATTCCATTTGTTTTCTTTTTAATGTATTTTATGGCTTTTCATGGTATGCAGTATCACAGTTTACAAAGCGCATATTAATTAAATGTGCCTCTGTCTTCAATTTTACTACTCCATTTTATTACAGAGGCACAGCTGGAGTTTGAATGACTGAAATTGTGAAGGATTTTAATGTAATGCCTTGCTCTTTACAATAATTTAATTTACAAAACATGACTCACTTACTTTTTAATTTAGCCTTTCTCTAAAGAACATCTTCTTGACAAAAAGACAAAGCCAAATTGTACTGTTATCATTCATAAATTATACTTTCTTTTCATACCTAATTAAATATGAAGTGTCACTAGAATATTGTAAAAAGCTTATTTCTTAGTACTCACACATTTTCTTCCTTTCAATTATCATTAAAATATTTTTATTATTTTTATTTTTTCAAGGCAGTGATTTAATATAACTTTTGCAACATAATCTGATAATTGCAAATTTTTTTTCTTGCCTCTGTTTGTATATTGAGTCACAGTTTTGCACAGCTTTCACAGCTTGGAGATTGGAAATCAGCTCTTTAATTGTTCCTCAGTTTTGTTTCTTTCATTTTTTAAAGTTTTCTTTTCTCCATTTCTCAAGTGGAGTATCAGTGTTATTTTGCTTTACATCTTTGTAACAAACCTGTGGGCTCATCAAAAACAGAAGAATTCAACTGGATGTGGAGATCCTCTCCATCCCTTGGTATAACCTGTTTTCTCTCATCCATGTGGCCATGAATGACATTGTCAGGGGAAACTCAGAGAATATCAGCAGGAAGTCCACAGAGTCACAGAGTCCAGGGGACTAGTGTGAGAGGCAGGGGAGCCCAAGTGATGGTGGGTTTGGACCCAGTGGTGAAACTGAGAAGCTTGAACAATGCTGGATGCATCTTGTGAGTCAGTGCCTGGCTGCCCAGACACTGCTGCTGGAAGGACTGTGCCTTAACAATCACAATGCCCTCACTGAGTAGCAAAGACATCTAAAGAAAAATAGTATCTAGATGACTAACAGGGCCAAAACCCACCAGTTAGTCAAAAACTTAGGAGAGTTTTGTAATGGGTTTGGGAAAAAATGTTGAATAAATACTGAAGGGTAGTTAATATAACAGACAGTCAGAAAGTAAGCAGGAAATGGTATTATGCAGGTGGCTGTCACATTTCTAAGAAATTAGTGTAAATGTATCGCTGTCCCTGCTCGCCTACTTCCCACCCTTCAGGGGCAACGGTGGTCGATCCACAGCCAGGCTAGCATAGGCTGGGCAGGCGGCGACAAGAGGGGGCTGCTGATCCAAGGTCAATGGCGTATGCCTCCGGGCCAAGGATCGGACCTGCAGCTTTCCTGGTGGGTTCGGAAGCCCTTTCGGAAGAAAGCAGTGACTATGAAGGAGGCAGAGGCACTCTTGATCGAGGGTTGAAAGGTTTTATTTTCCCCTGCACTGACGCAGGCCAGCACAGATTCCAACTCCACCAACAACAGCTCGGGCAAGAGCCCAGAATGGCTCTCTGCACCACTTTTTAAAGGCAAGGGGCGTTACAGCCCACAACCAATGGGGAACAGAGAGGGAGGTGGGACCGGAGGGACGGACAGGGATTTCTCCCTATCAGGGAGAAGGGAAGGAGGGGTTAAGCTGGGAGGCCCTATTACAGTACAGAACTGGAAGAACTTTCCAGTAACTAAGGAAGGGTTTAGGGTGACAGACAGGGAAGGGAGAGGAGGGGAAAAGGGATTGACAAGCAATTCAGGGGAGGGGAAAGAACTTTCTCAAAGGGTGAAACCAACTTGGGAGAGACAACGGGGGGAACAGGGAACATTCCAACCTGGGTAATTAACAATCAATTAACAAATCCTAACTTAAAACCCAACATAAATGAACACTCATCCTTCAAGCCTGCTTGCAAATGTACAGTATGGAAAAAAACAAGCTGGAATTAGAGCTTTGTGTGTATGTTTGTTCAGAGCATTCCTCCCTTTGGGAATAGAGAGACATGGTAGGATAGACTGCTAACAAATGTGCTGATGTGGATATATCTAAACTTTTGAAAAAGTACAGGCAGAGAAGATGAAGAGTTGTTCCATGCCATGCATGGGTACAGCTTCAGTGTGCTTTCCCTTTCTAAAGGGTGCTGAGACAGTTGAGAACAAATACTTCACTTGTAGCTGCCTATCTCATTTGAAAGTACTCAACTTTCAAAGTAATAATTTAGATTAGATATTAGGAAGAAATTCTTTATTGTGAGGATGGTAAGGCACTGGGACAGGCTGTTCAGAGAAATTTTGCATATCCCATCCTTGGAAGTGTTTGATGCCAGGTTGGGTGGAGCTTTGAGCAACCTGGTCTTGAAGAAGGTCCCCCTGCCAATGGCAGAGGGTGGAATCAGAGGATCTTTAATGTCACTTCCAACCCAAACCATTCTAGGATTCTGTTGGGGGTGTCTTCATGGCCCACCAATGGTAAATAACCTGGATGACAATGGCTGATAAGAATGTGAATTTAAATTTTAAATTCTGTATGTGTTTATCCAGAAGCAGTCAGGTTACAGAGGAAGATGACCACTGTCTGGTTTCAACCAGGCATCCTGTGAAAAGGTAGGAAACAAAATTCTTTTAAATGACATAGAATAAAATAAGCAAATTTTGCAGAATATTGGAACACAGAAACCTAAATTTTCTTTACTCCATAATTTTTAATATAATAGCAATTTTTCAGTGAATGAAAAAAAATTGATTCTGATAGAGCAAATTGGAAGATTCTTTTAAATATAGTTTTTTAAACAAGTATTAACGTTTAACTATATGTCCTTTCACCAGAAATTCTGTCAGATCTAGTAATCCAAACAAATTTTTTTACTCAACCTAATAAGTGTTTAGACTAATGCAATTACATAATGCATATTACAATTGTTTTTAGGCCATTTACAGCAAGAGTCATCCTGGACATGGAGTCACATATGCTCAGTAAAAAACAATTGTTATCAAATAACAGCTGCATTGCTTCAATGGAATGAGAAATATCTGAGTTTTGATGCTTTTCACACCTCACAACACTGAGGATGCTATTTGATGTTGGTGGTTTAATGATGGAGACACCTGTTCACTTTCAGCTGCTGGGGATAGATAAAGCCCCATAACTCATTCTTCATGAACAGTAACACAGAACATCTATCAGATGGTAATGATTTTCAATCACAACTAACATGGAACTAATTTAAACCAGAAACCTAGTAGTAAAATCATGTACATTATCAATCAGGAAGCCCATTAAACTAGGCTAAGGTCATACAAGAAGAGAGTGACAGATTCAAGCACCAAGTCGCCTCTAAAAATTGGATAGCATTGATTAACATTGGAAAAAGGACCAGAATGCCAGCATATAACTTGCTTTTAAACAGTAAAAAAAGTAAATACATTTCAGTGTACTTAATTTGGCAGAGTTAGGAACAATATATTAATGTTTTATTAAGGAGTTACATAAATTACTTTTTTAGAAAGCAAGGTAAGATTTTTTTTTTTAGTCATAACTATGTGGGCTATAGATGCTCATTTTCTGATAGAAAACAAAACCAAAGGAATCAGGGTGTAGACGACTTCCTGTAACTCTACATAACATCTTCTACATTGAGAAAATAATAAAAAAAGAGTGCTTAAAGGGTGTGAATTGTAGGATATGATTTGAGATGTTAGGTCTGTGTAATATGGAGGCTATCTTCAGTTGATGGAGCAAGCTGTAATTTTCCTATCAATGTTGTGTTCACATTCCCAAGAGGGAAGTTCAAACCTTCATGAATGACATTTTGCGGTCTTATTAAAGAAATAAAGGTTGAAAAGTTAAGGAAGTAACTACAAATATTTCTGAACTGAGTAAGTATCACTACTCAGAAATAATAATGAAAGAAAAGACAAGAGACTCATATGGGTAACTAAGAAAGTATTAAAAGCCATCAGGTTAGGGAAAAAGGCATCAAATTACATAAAATAAAATATAAAGACTACTGAGAAGATTATGAAGTAAAGGCAAGCGATTTATAAAAGCTAAAAGTGGCATGAGAGGATTGCCCAGGAAAAGAAACAAATAGTAAAAGATTTTTCACATATAATGTGTTTGACAGGGAAATACAGTCAGCATGCAAATCATGGGAATCCTAATCAGGATTCCTGGAGAGCCCTCGAAATCCTTTCCAATACAGACATTTATCCTCCCAGAGGGGTCCATTCTGTCATGGAGAGCTCTTCTGTACTTTTAATTTGACTTCCTTTTCCCAGTGCATTAAATATCTCTTGGAATTCTAATTTCTCATTTTGCTCTTCACAGACAGGTACAAAACAAAATTTTCAATGCACAAGGAAATTAATAACATGACTTGTTTCTGTTTATCTCCTCTTAAAGTAAGAATAAAATAAATCACCTGTGTCTAGAGCATCCTTCCATAATGGATTCAAGATGAATATGACAGTGCATTTTCAAGAAATCAGACAACAAATTGATCCAGTAAATGTGATAATAACTAGAATATTGAGAATATAAGTAGGCTATTCCTCCAATAATTGCAATTCAGAGCTCCAATGAACAACCAAGGGCTGTGATAGTAATCAAATGTAAATGCACTACAATTATTAGATGAATTATTATGATATTTTTATTCATGTCCACCAAGATTTAAGTCATATAAGTTTTTATTTGCTTTATTATTTTGAATCTTAAATTTCAATTATCGGAATAATATCCTGTTTGCGTATTTGTAATAATAATATTGAATCCCTGCCTGATCAAAAAGTGCCAATAAAAATGACACACTATATAAGGGAAAGAAAAACAAAAGTAAATAACATGGAAACATTTATTCTAACATTTGTTATCTGTATGTTATAAAGTTCTCCATTATGAAATTAGTGGGGCTGGTACAGAGACATGAAGCACTTCAGGGACCAGTTTAGGAAAGTAACTTCATGAAGAAGGAAAGTTCTTGTAATGAAATGGTAGTGGCAATAGGTGATGAAGACAGGCAAGAAAGGAGTCCCACAGAGCTTTGCCAGCACAGCAAGGCTGGAGTGAGATAACGCAAAAGCTAAAAAGGTCCTTGACATCAGGACCACCTTATTTAAACCTGAAGTAGACAGGTGACTTCTTCAGAACAAGTTCATCAACAGTTGTTTTGCTGCAGAGCGTGCATGAGCGTATTGGTCTCAACTAACAACTTCCTTTGGCATGGCACAAAGATATACTGCAGTAGAAGAAGAGGTAACAAGGATTCCTTGAAGAACTTAGATTTTACAGCCATTGTTCCAGTCTGGAAGCACTTACCAGTATAAATGACTCATATGTATAATTAGTTGAATTGGATTTCACAACTAAAATAAAACCAAACTCCACTAGCAAGACTTGGAACATAGGAGTCAGGATGAAAGGAACAATATATTCTGTACTCTTAGAACTATCTGGGAATTGTAGTTGTTTAAAAATGTTGGTTACCAGTCTTAAATCTGTGAACTAATTCCTCCCCTATGACCTATTGTGAAGACTATTTAATCCATTAGTGTACTATCAGGATGTTTTTATTACTTGCTCTTATTCTGTAGCATATAAGATGTCTGTAAAATAGTGAAACACTGATAGTGCATTTGATAGCAAGAGAACCTTGGGCTATTATGCTTGATTATTGTACACTCATTACCTAAGCTCTTTTTCTTCCTTTTTTAAAACTCTTTCCCTCTTTTTAATTTCTTCACACTTTCTTAGAGACAAAATTCAGAGGGGTGACAGAAATTTATCTTTGAACTCATAGACCCTAAATCTTTAGATATTATTACATTTAATCTAAAATGCTAATTAGGCAGTACAGCATTAAAAAATCCAAATATGTTAAGGTAAGAAACCATTATTAGAACAAATTATATGTTCAAACACAGGGCCTTGCCAAAGTTATGATTGGCTAAAATGCAAGTCACCTTATTGTGAAGCTGTGAAAAATGCTGATTTTATAAGGCTAGAGCATGGCATTAGACATACAGACAGGTATGACACACCCAATATCATCAGCCTCGCAGGCACCCGTTCACAGAGGTGCAAAACTGTCACATCACACTCTCACATTCACTATAGACCTCGTGTAAAAAATTGAAATGAGACGGATGTGGCACTTCTTCATATGAAACAGCTCCCTTCAGTACCTTACACAGCCACATGACCCTTCCTCCTCACAGGCCGGTCAGCAAACTCCAACTACAGGTGTCACAAGAAGACTCTGACCAGAGGCTCCAACTACCAACTCTACCTGACAGCCAGACTACTCTCACCCCCTGACCCGCTCTTTTATAACACCCATGCTCATTGGGCAAGGCTGTGACCCATTAAGGGCAGGGCTGCTCCTCCTTTGATAATTCGTACAGATGCAACTCATTAGGGGCCAAGTTGCTTACAGTCCAGTCTCCTACACAAACATATTTAAATGATCATTAAGAGTGAAACCAGCATATGTCTGTTAACATGTGAGTTAGCACGTGTCTGCACTATTTTGCTTTTTTTTTTTATAAAAACCTTATATTAAATATGCAGGAGCCATTTTATTTTCCATATAATTCAGGTCGCTTCCTTGTCTTTTTGAAAAAGCTCTTATTTCTGTTACATTTCTAACTTGTAAGAGTATGTATGGTATACGGATGTCATTTTGTCCAGCTTGGATTTATTTTCTTCTTTTTTTTTTTTTTTTTTTT
>WEZZ01026368.1:18524-36258 GCA_013400585.1 Chloropsis cyanopogon | reverse complement strand
CTTCCCATCCAAACCCTTCTGGGGCTCAAGGATCTCAGCTCATGCTCCCCTCTGCCTTTGCCCCGTGTGTCTCACCTGTGGTCAGCACCACACACTGCCGTGGAGGGGACAACCAAAGGTTTCCAGACCCTCTGCGTGCTCAAGCTCCTCAAGTACAGCAGAGGGATGAGTGTGGAGCTCTGGAGTGGTTAAGCCACACCAGAAATGGGGATCCAGGAGCCAGGTGAGGCTCTCCTGTACCCAGGTGTCAGGGGCTGCCTGCTCTGCTTGTATTGGCTTATGAGAAAAGGTGAAAATTAATAAATCCTGATTTTTTGAGAAGCCCATGGCTTGGCCATTGTATTCTTGCACAGTTTCTTATTCCCTAAAGGAGGTTGTTTTTTTTTCTTTTTACTACAGCAGAGTAGACACACACACACAAAACCCCTATAAAACCCAGGTCATGTCCTATTCTTGGTCTGTGTGTATTTTTCTCTCCACCACACCATCTCCTACTTCATTTTCTTCTGATGACTCTGGAGGTTTATTTTTCAGCAAGAAGCTTATGTGGGCAATGAATGCTCAGCCAGAATTTCTTTCTGCCTGTAATTAATTGGCTGGGTAGCCCACCAGAAGTGGGATGTTTATGGGCACAGGGCTCTTATAATGTTCACTTCTGAGCCTTCATTCCTCTAGTTTGGATCGTAAAATTCACTTATCACCACACTTTTATATGTTAATTATTCTGTGTCACTGGGAGAAGGGAGGACATGCAGAAGTGCATGAAATAATGAATGATTTAGGCATGGGGGATTAAGATGCTCCAGTTTGGGTTGACTGTCTGTGAGAGAGAAAATTGATGCATGGCAAAGTGTGGAGGAATTTACATTGGGTAAGTGTGTGTTTGTTGGTGGAGCCTCACACTTTGAATTTGTGGGACCCAGTGCCAGGAGATGCCTTACCTGGGGACCATGAGGAAGAAAACCTGTAGGATAAGATTTGGCACCATTCCCCCCTGAGACACTTAAAATGTTGAGGTGCTTTGAAAAAAATCCCACTCAGCACAAATCTGCAAGTTTAAGAGCCTAAATGCCTTTGAAAATCTGGGCCAGGCAGGATTAGATTTTGATGGAAGTCAGTGAGACTTAACACCTAAGGGACTGGGACCACTGGGAAATTGCATCCTGGCTTTGGGTGAGAATGCCTAGAATGGCATTACTGCAGGAAAAAATGCCAAACAGAAAAATTCTTTAGTGTCTCACAGTCCCTTCCTGTTCCAGGGATGCTATAAATATCCTGCCAAGCCCTACCACACTGCTGTTCTCCAGCTCCAGGGGCACTTGGTACTTGGCTCTGTGTCCTGACCTGAGGAGACAAGTGCCCTGAGCTAGTTGGCACTCCAAAAGACAACACTTCTTTGCCTAAAATTTGTTTAAAGTGTGATAGAGCCATCTAAATGCATTTTGCTGAAGGTGCAGGAGGCTGTTTATGCCTCTGTGTGTATTGTTATTTATTAATTGAAGCCTAAATTAGCCCTCAACAGGTTAGCAGTATTTAATGCAGAGAGCTCAAACATGCAACACATTCTTGGCACGTTTCCCTTTATTAATTAAAAACCTCTTTAAAACACTCTGCCTTCCACCTTGGAGCAATAAATTTCCACCTTGAGGAAATAATTTCCTTGTTGTATTCCATACAGAGACGTTCTGTTAGCTGCAATCCCTGTTTCAGTGTAGGCCCCACTCAGCCTTATTTCAATTTCAAAATAAACTTTCAAAAGGCCAGGTTTTTCTGTTAAAAAAAAAGAGGGGGGGGGAGGGGAAAGAAAAACCTTAAAATAATCAACTTTTCTGCTTTTTAAAAATATATTTGGGATTCATTCCAATGTAGTTTACTGCTTGTGCAGACTGTGAACCACAAAGCTCCTTCTTAATAAGAGCTCACAGGACTCTGGAGCAGGTCCTGAAGCAGGAGAAAAATCCTTGGCAGCCCCAGAAGAGCTGATGGTCCTGCATGGGAGGCACTGGCCCGCCCGCAGTTGCTGGGAGAGTTTTATGGCCCCCCTGTCACCCCCAGCTCTGGGTGGCTGGTTTTCTTTATGACTGTGTGCCCCAGCCCAAACTTGCCCAATGTCATGACACAACCTGGCAAAAACGTCACCTGATCTTGGGGCTGAATGGCTTTTGTTCCCCTGCTAGTCCCAGGCTGTGCCTGCCAGAGACCTTGGTGTGCAGGGAGGCAGAACAGCTCTCTGCTGGCTCCTCCAGGAGCTGGAACCAAACTCAGTAGGTTTAGAGGTGAGAGGTGATTGCAGACTCCTGTCTCTTGTCCTGACCCATCCTGCATGGCAGGGGAGGAGCAGCCAGGCACCGAGAGCAGCAGAGATATTGTTCTGTCTCCAGTTTGTGCTCAGAACATGAGCAACCAACCCCGTCACACTGGAGCAGGTGGGCAGTCAGCACTGTCTGCAGATGTCAGATGTTGTTTAGCAGGGAAAGATGTGGATGAGCTGCTTTCAGTGGAGGAAAAATTTTCTTTTCTTTCCTTGCTCACTTTTCTAATTATCCAGGCTGTAGATCCTATATACCTCCTTGGTAGGTTCATCACATGTGCAGCTAAAAGTATTCTAATTGCACACAGACCTTAAAGTATCATAAAGGTGGGGGAAAGCTTCTAATCAGTTTTGTTGTGCTTTGTCTGAGTTTAACTTCAAAGGGAAGTTTGAAAAGAAGCCCTTTTAGGTCATGGCAAGCCAAGAACCCTGTCCAGATTGGCTTGGACTCACTTTCTGGGAGCACTCGTGGGAGGTCGTGCTCCATCCTGCGCTCTCGCAGCCCAGTGATGTGACGTGTCCAAAATGCTGCTCTGGACTTGAAACACATTCTGCACGAGAGCTCTGCACTGCTTGATAAAGGGCTCTTGCAAAACTGACTTGAAATAAATGCAGTAAAGCTGTCACTGAAATGTAAATTATTAGAGCAACATGAGTCCTTGCTTCCCACAATTCTTCTGCTCATTCTTGCTTTTAGCAAATGTAATTTAAAAATAGGCAGCTCAGGATGCTTTGGTTGAGAGTGCTCTTGCCTTTGGGCCAGGAAGTCACTGGTTCAGTACTAGACTGAGTGGGTCAGTGGTTTGGGTCCCACACAAAGGGAGGGGTCCCTGCAGAGCTGCAGGTCCTGCCTGCCTGGGTGGGCACTGGGAACACCCCAGGCTGCTCCCTTGGGTGAGCATCCCCATGCCGACAGCACCCAGGGGCTCCTGCCCTGCCTGGCACAGCTGCCTTCTCCAAAAGTGTGTTGGGGATGGGGATAAGAGACAACCTCCCTTCCAGCCAGAAGCTGGTGTGAAGCAAATGGAGGGCTCTATGGGGTGACAGCCCCAGGTGTCACCTCCTTCTTGCTGACAGTGCTTTCTTCCTGTCCTTGTTCTTTCTCACAGCACAAAATCACTGAAGATTTCAGTGAGCTGCTGGATGACATCAAAAAGACTTAGTGCCACTCTGATATCATTATGGATGGGTTTTGTTTCACCATCCCATTTACTGACCTGTATTTGCCCTTCCTGGACCTCCAGGATGACACACTGAACAGGAATGGTGGAGCAGCCCACACAAGAAAGACTCCAAGTCACAGAACAAGACACCCTTCAGAGGTACTGAATTATTTTCTTGGAACAAATGGATATTTTGAGTCTGTTTTCCCCAGGGAAGATGAGTCTGCTCTCAGCATGAGCGGTGCTGACAGTCTAGGAAGGCACCATCGTATGGCACGTGCTGGAAGTAGACTGGTTTCATTCCCATCAGGAGGACTAATGTCATTTCCCAGCACCATGCAGTGTTGGTGTGGGATCAAGGTTCATCCCAAATGTGATCCATTTCCTGCTGGAAAATTCACTGTTTTTCACTGCTGTTAATTGTGCCTGGCCCTGGCATGTCCTGGGATTCATGGAGTCCCTGAGTGCAGAGCCCTGAGCAAATCTCCATCCTTGTGGTCTGGCTCACATGTCCCTCCCCTCAGCACACCTGGGAGAGAGATGAGAGTTCATTCCAGGTTTATGGGGACAGTAGGGTTGGAGAATGTGCTTGCTTTAAAGTTTGGGAGGTGAGGAGGACTTGCCGCCTTCTTACAGCACTAGTCCAGGCTGTTCTGGGCTTTCCCTCAGCAGTGGACTTGTCTGGATCTTGTGTGGGGAACAACTAAGCCCAGGCAGCAAGTCTAAACCATGTAATGGGAAAAACCTCCCACAAATCCCCCAAATGGAGACTGCTGAGTTTTACATATCTTGGGTTAACCTTAATGTGATTCAAGCCTATGATCACAGCTTGATACCCATTGTTTAAAAAACCCACAGTCTGGCCTGGAGTCTAGAAAAAATTCCCTGGATATCGAAAAATTCCCTTTTACCCAAAACTCCAGGTGACTGTGGTTATTGTCAGGAGTCTCTGTGTTATTTCCTCCCTATCACTTATCAGGACTGGGGCTTCTGCAAATGTTTTGTGTGCACATGGCACATGTTATGAAGCCACTCCTGGATTGCCTCCTTTGATCTTTTGGGAGAAAATTATTTTGAAAGATATTAAAGAGAGTAAAGATATTAAAGAGTCAGGAGGCTCATCACTCAAAATACTTGGGATGTCTCCACTGCTCCTTGCTCTGCTGGGTGGATGGAGGGGTGCTTGCAAAGGGTGCAGTTCTTCATGTGCCTTAGATGTGGCCCTTCCCATTTTGCACAGCATTTGGGGATCTTGCTCTTCTCTTCTCTTTTTCCTTGCTCTTCTCTCCCTGCAGGTTGCAACATCACCACTGTGAACACATTGACATATTGGGAGAGATTGTGGAAGTCATGAAAGTGAAATCTTCGCCAGACCATGAAAGGATGAAAAGTTAAACTCCTATTAGGCAGAATGTGATCCTTCGTGGCTGTCAGAGCTCTGCCTACAACCTGTGCTTCAAACCTTCACTGGAATAAACCAGAATGATTGATGAATAAGCCTTTATGATTGAAAATAATTCTGAAAACATCTTCTCTTCTTTCTGTGAGCTGAATGCTCACAGCGCAGCCACCCGCTCAGGCCCTGCCCTGAGGGAGCTGCTGATGGAGGGAGGAACGTCGCCACTGAGAGCTGGAGCAGCTGCGGGCTGGGAAGGGATCACAGCCCAGGTCCTTTTCCTGGAAACCCTGTGGCAAGGCTGGGACTAGAGCCCAGGCCTGCAGTGCTCTCCCTGCCAGCTCCCTCTTTCTAAGATCAAGCAGCCTCAGCACAGCAGAAGAGCTGCTCCAAGTCAGCAAACCAACCCGCACTGAGGAAATGGGCTGTGATACCTCAGAACAAAGCAGCTTGTTCCTGTGCTCTGTGCTGATCAGCACCTCGGAACAGCCTGCTCGGCCTCGCCTGGCAGCTCAGGGCGAACACACCCCCGGGGCTCGGGGTAATCGGAGAAGGCCAGAGGAGACCTGTGAGCAGCGGCCGTCCCTGCCTGCAGCACGGGGTGTGCCCGCACAGGGCCGCAGCCCGGCCCGGCCATGGTGGCTTGGAAGGCAGAGGCCGATGTGCCAGAGACGGGGAAGGCTGAGGCACCCTGAGCCCTCCGGCCGTGCAGGCAGTGGGGATCAGCAGAGCAGGACTGCCTGCACAGCTTCACTTTGCCCCCTGTCCTGGTGCTATGGCAGGGACCAAGAAATGACTGTGGGGGTGACCAGAGGGGGAATGAATGTTTGGGGTTTGGCTCTCTCTTGGCTGGGTGGTGGGGACAGGGCTGCTGGGGGCTCAGGGCTGCTCCTCTGCTCCTGAGCAAACAGGCTCACGCCCTCGATGGCCTGGCTGGCAGGCAGACACAGGTTGTGCCCTTGATGGCATTGCTGGTAAAACGTCCTCACCCACCAGGTGAGTTTTTCTCGGTTTTGTATGACTATTCCTTGTGATTCTGCACAATTGGTGGAAGTTCAACATTTCCAGAGGAACATAGAATCCCAGAACAGTTTGGGTTGGAAGGAACCTTAAAGAACCTCTAATTTCAGCCTGGCTGCCATGGCAGGAACATCTTCCACATGACCAGGCTGCTCCAAGTCCTGTCCAACCTGGCCTTGAACACTTCCGAGCTGGGACATCAACAACTTCTCTGGGCAACCTGTGCCAGTGCCTCACTGCCCTCACAGGGCAGAATTTCTAGGAAATATCCTCTTTTTCACTATATTATGGCTTCCAGCCATAAAATAAATGAGACCCCAACATGAGCAGTATCTAAGGAAAATTACTGATGCACCCCCACAGAGCAGAGAGGGTTGATCTTGCAGAGCTCTGCCTGCACTGTGGAGGCTGTGCCTGCCTCTCACCAACCCCAGAGAGTTTGTCTGCATTGCTCTCCAAAATCTGCCCTTCCAATCCCAGCCCTGGGTTGCCATTTGTAGTGTTTGTGCCCCAAAGCCTTTCCCAAGCCAGCTGAGAGCTGAGAACAGGAGCTCCTTGTAAAAGGGTGAGGGAGAAACCAGTGACACAAGCCCCTGCTGAATTTGTTTTTCATGTTCTCATTTGTAATCATTTTGTGTTTTATGAGGAATACTTCCTAAAACTTTGCCAACATGATGGAAACATATGTGGTGCTCTTATTCGTTATGTGACCCTTTTGGTGCAGAGATGAGATGAAAATCTGCTTTTCTCTGACATCTCCACAGCATATGGTCCAGTGAGATGGAAAATCAGTGGGGTGTGGGGTACCTGATCTTCCCCCAGCCATGCTGACTCTGTTCACTCCTCCAGAAACACAGCCCACATACACAGCATGTACAATCTCCAGCTGGTTTTTCTTGCCAATTATTTATTTAAATTTTTTCCCCTTCTTTTAAAATTTTGTTTTACTAGGGGTAGCCCAGTCTGTGGCCTGTGGGTGACACAAAAAGTATTGTTTGGAATTTTCTCTCATGAATTGCATGTTTGCTCTTGTGCTGGCTTCAAGGACAGAGCCAAGCTGGGGGGAGCAAACACAATCCCTAGAAATCATTATTGCATGTTTCAGAGTTAATGATGCCAAAGGACCTTTGCTTATTTAAATTAGCAAATCCCTCTACAAAGGGTATGACTGAGTTATCAGCATCATTGGCTCTATTTGGGCCACACCACAGTTGTCACTGAACAGGGACAATTCCTGCAGCATTTGTGTTTGGGTGAGTGACAAGGATCACCTTGATTCCCTGAGCCAGGACTGCTGCTATCCCTGGGTGCCCAAAAATGCAGGGCTGGCTCTCACCAGCAGCACTGCACCTGCAGCAGCAGCACACTGCTTGGCACCCCAGCTTAGGAGGTGGGTTGTTGGTTATCCTGGTTTTCATTATTTTAGTGGTGACAGAAAACTTTTGTGTAGCGTGAAAAACAATCCTGAGCCTTCCTGTGTTTATAGGAAGGGCTCAGACAGATTGAAGGGATGGTGTGCAAGGGCAGGAGGCTGCAGGACAGCAGCCAGTGTGAAGGGACACCTGTCGTAAAGGGTATGGAGGTATTTTTTAACTGAAAATAAAATGTTAATTGCAGGAGAGTGCGACAATGACAGTGAGTAACTCGGGATAAACACAGGGGCCAGGCATCACAAGTAGATACCTAAAAGGCAGAGAGTGGTAAAATCCTCTAACCTGACCATGGACTGAGAGAGCTGGGCTTGTTCAGCCTGGAGAAGAGAAGGCTCCAATGGGAACTTAGATCCTCTTCCACAGGAGAGATGGAGAGAGACTGCTTACAAGGGCATGAAGTGACAGGACAAGAACCAATGGCTTTTAGCTTAAGGAGAGTAGATTTAGATTAGATATTAGAAGGAAAATCTTCCCTGTGAAGGTGGGGAGGCTCTGGCACAGGTTGCTCAGACAAGTGGTGTGTTGGGATGTTGCTCGGGCAGGCAGGGCAGTGAGAAGCAGCCCTCTGGACAATGTCTCTGGTCTTGGGAGGAGCCAGCAGCAATCCTGGTGTCCAGCAGTCAGTGTGATGCTGCACCTCAGCTTTGTCCTGGGTACACTCACTGAGCACACAAATTAGAAATAGGGGTTCTCAGCAAGGAGGCCCCCACTTATTAATGAGGGAAATTAATATACCTCATGAGTTGAAGTCTCCTGGTGAAAATTAGGACCAGGCCAAAAAAGTCAAGGAGGTCTGCACCAGTGTGAAGCAGTCTTCATAAAATAGAGAGGAGAGGCCCCTTTTGTCAGGCGATGGCTTTTCCTCAGAAGCTAAATGATACATAATGTTTATATAGTGTTTTGCCTCTCCTAAATGCAGGCTAGACATTAATTGATTCCAGGTTTGCTCTGTGAAGTAGGTCAACTCTTTCCATTTTGCAGATAAAGGAGTGGTGGGGATGGCTGAGAGGTGCAGGGGGGTCAGCCCGGCGCCGGGGCACCTACACGGATGGCTGCCCTCCCCGTGGGACCACGCTGCCACCCTAAATATACACCACTTCTGATGTATGTGGAAATCAGCTGGGACTCTGTAAACCCAGCTACATTAAGCCCAGTTCAAATGAAATCTGTTTATGTCTCCATTGCTCGCCACTGGTCAAAGCAGGACTTAACTAACCTAACGCTGTTTGTGTTCAAAGCCTCTTAAACCCTTGCTCTGACTGTCTTGAAGTGAGATATAAAGTACTTGCTGGGACCTGGCTGGAGGCCAGGGAACTGTTTCAGACCCCCCTCTCTCTTCTGTTCATGGAGCAGTTTAGAAAAAGCATCGCACATTTCAAACAGTGATGGAAAAAAATAATTTTAATTCACTTCTGTTTACATAATGTTGGAAGCTTGGGAGGGTTTGGCCAGACAGTTATTAATGGTTTAAATTGGCGTGGTAAAAATGTTGCCTTGGTCTGGGAACATGAGCTGGCTCCCCAGACCCTGGTGCTGGCTGCAGGATTCAGGGCGCAAGGACCCAATGGCTTGGTGGGTCCCACTGCTCTGTTTCCCTTTGGCATCTTGGAAAGAGCCTCCTGCCCATTCTGCTGAGGCTGAACTGCAAAATCCCAAAGCCTGGATCTGGGGAAACAGCCAGCTCTTCCCAGTCACCTCCATTTCTGGATGCCCAGCCTGGAGGTGTTTGGTGATCAGACCAGAGGGATGCAGGACATGCCCAGCCTGGGAGCACCTCTCCTTCACTTCAGTCTCAAAGTTTAACTGCCCAAAGATTTTGCTCCACCCTTTTGGGAGCATGGCCCTTTATTTTTGGTTAGTACCTTGTGTGAATCAGCTCCAAAGCAGGTGGACCATTCCCAAATGTGCAGCATTGGAGTGAGAATTGGGTCCCATGTGAAGGGCCCTGAGCTCTGCAGGTGTCAGAGGAGCTGGGGATGGGCAGGCACTGTCCCACTGCAGCGTGAGCCTGGCCTGTGTGTTCCATCCTCACATCCATCCCTCTGAAGACTCAGACACAGTTTTACTGCTCTACTGCTCAGCAGGATCTGGCACCTATAAAACTGCTCTTAATTACTTCCCAAGTTACTCACCAGGGTGATGTTGATTTTGTCCTATAACCCAATGGGGCTTTGCCTATTTAGTGTAGAGCACTGTCCACCATAACTCTTATTTACTGGTGTGTGATCATACACTGTGTGCATGTGTCTGTAGCTGGATTTTGGACACCACTGGACTGCTCACAGAAGCTGCCCACGCTGTTTTTGCTTTCCAGCCTGTGCCTGCCCTACTGCAGCACCTCCACACACAGAGCTGTGATGCTGCTGTGAGGCTCCAGCAGGTTTTTAAGTGCCTGCACAAGGACTGTGCCTGCACATGAGAAGAAGCACCTGTGAGCCTGGTTTGAAGGGTTACAAATTCCAGGTCCTCCCTCCTGGTGTGTCCAGCTCACACATGCATAGGAAGCATGGATTGTCCCCTCTAGCCGTGGCACTGACTGCCTCTGATCCACTTTGCCCTGCTTTGACACCTGAGATTAAAACAAGGGCTGTAGTAGCTAAGAAAATAGTAGAGAAAATGATGGTTGGGAAATAAATCTATGCCAGCATCAGTTCCTGCAGCATCTAGACTCTGCTTTGAAGCTCTGCCCTCCAAATATTCCCTCCATGATCCCTGGGATTACCCTGCACCATGGCATCTGAGTGCCAGCATTACGAAATTCATAAGCACATGCTTTATCTGCCTACTTTGCGAGTCATCCTTGCACAGCAGACAGCAGGACTCTGCTCAAAGGCATGTTGGTGTTGGAGGCTGCATCTCTTACTGCTGCCACTTTGGCTTTGGTGAAACCAGGGTGGGACTAATCTGAGCCCATTATCGGACTCTGATGTATTCAAAAACCAAATCTGCAATGTGTGAAATATTGTATTCAAAAGAGAAAAATTAATTTATGAGGATAAAGTTTGGAGGTTTTATATGCAGCCCAGTGACTGGTCTTCTCCAGAGGAGTTCCTTGAGGTGTCATGATTTATTTCTCCAAGGCTGCAGACCCTGAGCAGTGCAGTTACATGACAGTGAGACATGGACAGACAGAGATTTCCCTCTGTGATCATTAGGTTGCATTATGGTTTTTTCCTGTGCTGGGAGAAGGTGTTGGATGAAAGATGTGTGAATAATACATGGGCTGAGGAATGCTTCATGAGCTTAGTCATCACCTGTGTGAATCAGACAGGGAAAACAACTTTTATTCTGCAAGATAATCGCATCCCACAGAGATTTTCTATTTGAGAAAGGGCTCATAGTTTGTTCCAAAATTGTGCTACTGAGTGGAGTCCAGCCTCACTCTGCACAAGAGGTGATCTTCAGATGGATGCTGTATTTGATATGACACATCATGCTCTGATACATAAAGTTATGTTACCTGGAGCCATCTCAAGGAATATTTTAGGGAAGGGTTTGAACTCAGTGGGAACTTCCCTAGTTCAACAAGTGGAGAGTCCAGTTAAAAGAAGATTAGGAAAAGTCCTGAAAATGGGTTTTCTGTTATAAAAGGGATCAGTACCTGAATCCTGCTATTCATGTTCCTCTTGGAAGCCCATGCAGCAGGGCTTGTTCCAACTGATGAAGTTATCCTGGCCTGATGCTAATGTGGGAAGAGGATCAGTCCCAGTGCTTTGAGACCTGTCATTAAAATACTTACGGGTAGAAAAGAGCATGTGGGGAAAATGCAGCTGGGGACAATGGTGAGAGGAACAGCACAACATCTCAGACCAGCACAGAAGCACCGGCAGTGAATGTTTCATGGCTTACCACCCTCAGCATGGGATGTGCTCCAGAGGTTTCTTTTCTGTCCAATTTTCCATTTTACACTGGAACTGGGCACTTCTGAGCAGACGTGTGTGGATTTCTGCTGAGCTGCTGCTCTGCGTGGCACGCTCTCCCCTGGGATTCTCCCCAGGCAGGCTGAGCCCATGCCAGCTCCTGCCTCCCCGTGGGGTCACTGCCTGCGGGTGCAGGTTGGTGATCTGGATGGAGACTTTCTGCAGTCAGCTCCTCAGCCCCCGGGCTTAGATGCGACAAAGAAAAAGATGGTAAATCAAAACATTTGGAAATCTGTTTCTTATTTACTGTACTGCCAAGCTGCTGTAAGGCTTGCTGGAATCACAATCCCAGAAAAGCAGAGTGGAAAGGATTTTCCTACTGATATTGTTGGCAGTGGGAGAGACCTCGCTGCCTGCTGTGGGCTGGGACAGGTGGGGATAGGATCAGGGACAGACTTTCTGTTTGCTTGTGAGGGTAAGGTAAACATTGCAAACATTCCTTGTCTCCCCTCGGCCCTTTTCAAGAGGGGTGTTTATTAAATATTGGGAAGAACTGAAGGCAAACTGGAATATTTGGGGAAGAGATACTTAGAGACATTTTTTAGTAGTGACAAAGGGCAAATGTGTCAGATCATTGTGGCAGGAGAAAAGAAGTCAGATGCTCAGGCCACAGCAAGCTTTGTTGGATGTTTACGTGCTCACAGCATCACCTGAAAGGATCTCCCAGCATTACTTACCCATCAGGCATGGGGAGTGATGCCAAAGTTTGCAGAGGATGGTTTATGGAACCAGGGAGCTCTTCCCTGGGCATCAAGGGCCCACATCTTCAATTTCCCCCCTCAAGTGCCTGCATCTCTCCTGGGAATGTCACACATCATCTCACACACTGCAAGCAGGGTGAGTTTCCCAGAGACTTTTGGGCTGTGATGCCAGGAGTCATAATTGCCTTGGCAGAAGCAGCCACAGTTGTTCAAACCTGCCCTCTACCCGTGAGTCAGAGTGGAAGTGCTGGAGTCATGGGATGGCTCGGAGCAAAGATGCAAAGTTGGGAGTTGCTTTCAGATATTCTTATTTCCTTGAGGGAAAGTCTGAAAAAATATTAGTATAAAATTTTAGTATAGTAAAATATTAGAGGGAGCTAGAGAGAGTCCAGCAGCCTCAGAGCCTGCCTGCAGCCCTCAAGGGCAGCACTGGGCTCTGTCAGCTGGGATGGCAGGCAATAGCACCAGGAACCATCTGGGGCCCCCAGCAGCAGCAGTGCCATGGCAGGGAAAGCAGCCATGCAGCCCGTGGGTGGGCTGTGGCACCAGGGACATGTCCTGTGAGCTGTTCAGGGCATGTTTTGCAGAGGCAGCATTCACTGGGCAGCCACCTTCCTGCTTGGAGCACAGAGGGACACAGCCCACAGTGTGACAGAGCCCCAGGTCCTGTGGGAAGGTCTTGTGGAGAACCAGGCTCCCATTCTGGGGCTGCCTCTGTGAGTGTGTTCTGTTTAGGTCAGAAAGCATGAGGAGACGGCTCAGCAGGGTTTCCTGTGGAGGAATGGCTTTGGGCATCTCCTAGGATCACTGGTAGTGAAAGCACCTCTGCTCAGGGGGCTGCCAGTCCCCCTCTGGTCCATGGAATGGAGGAAAGAGCAGAACCAAGGGGAAATAAACCCTCAGCATCACCAGCTGGGGACAAGGAATGCGAGCTGCTGTCTCCGCCAGCATCACATCCTTGCCCATGACACCTGGCTCCACCTGAGCACGGGGAGAGGCAGCAGAAAGGACTGGGATTGAGGAAGTGTGGGGTGGGTGCTGGTGGAGCTGGTGCTTTGCAAAGCTTCTGTGGGGAGAGCTTGGCATGAGAACTGCTTCCACCACATGGAAACTGTGATGGGATGCAGTCAGCCTGGCTCCACAGGATGGCTGAAGTGCTCAGAGGCTGGTGGTGGCAGGGATGTCCTGAGGTGGGTGTTGGACCAGACTGAAGGCAGGTGGGAATGGAAACCCCAGTACTGAGCTCTCCCCAACCTTGGGGAGGTCCTGTCGCCTCCAGACTCCAAGTTCATGGCTCAGAGCCATCTCTCGTTTAGTCCCAGTGAATTACTGAGCCCCAGGAAGCCAACCTTACTGAGGCTTTTGTAGAAGTCAAGGGCTCAAATTGAGCGGGAGCTTGGGGAAAGCGTTTCCCTTGTTAAAATAAATGTATTAGTTTAATACGTACCAGGAGAGGATAGGGAGTTCTCCTTGTTAAATATTTACCAGTCAAACCCTGCTGAGGACTTACTTGGAGCAATTCAGCTTTAGTGATTTCCTTCTATTGTGGTCTAAGTCTCCAGCATTGCTGGGAAATCACTGGCAGGGCCAGGAGGGCTGGTGACAGACCTGAGCCCCGGGCAGAGAAATTGCAGCTGGGATGGCCGGGCCGCCTCTCTGGGGGCACTGGGGCACCTTGGCACGTCCCCAGATCTGCCCTGGGACCTCAATGGAGATGTGGACACCTGCCTGGAGAAACAGAGGGAGCAGCCTTGCTCCCAAAGGGGAGCAGAGCACAGGACAGATGCCCAACAACCCAGCAAAAGAAAATAAACCTTAACAAAAGGTGAGTAGAGACCAAAACGTTGCTCTGTGCCTTACCTGTCTGTCATTCCTGAGAGCATCCCGACATCCCAGACTCATTACAGTCCATCTTAACAAGGAGCATTATTTCTCTGGGGGCTCATCATCTCGGGAATGGGAATAACCGTAAACAACACAAATTGTGAATTGTCTTAATTTCCCTAAAATGTCCCTTCTGCTACCTGATGGTGGAGTTAAGCCATGTCCAATAGCTCAAGATTTCCTGACATAGCTGTTCGACTTATTGGACCAATTTTATGTTTATGTGATTTACATGTATATATACTGACCTGACACACATTTACATAAGCAATTTGTCATTTACAAGTTTATATTCCAGCAATCTCTACAGTTCTTAAAACTAGAAACACATTTTTTTTTGTAATCAAGTTACATTCAGATCATTTCTATTGTTGGTGGCTCCACATTGTTTTGTAACACTATTGCTTCCCCTTAAACTCCCTAGAATAAAATGGAAAAATGAAGGGCATGAGGCTTCTCTGTGGAAATGCTCCTGCCTTGTTGGTTCCCTGCTTTCCTGGAGGCAGCATTGCAGATTGTCAAGGATTGCATCCCGTGTGTTTTTAAAGAATGACTCTATTAATGATCTTAAGAGAAAACAGATGCGTGAGGTTTGCAACTAGAACTGTGGATATTCCAGGAGACATCAATTGTTGGAAGTAAACAACAGTCCTGACTCAACAAAGCTCTTAAGCAGACGCTTAACTTTGAGCATGCACTTAGCCCAGGCTTCAGCGAGGTGTTAACATATGTTCTGCTATATAAGGAGGGACTTAAGTGCGTACTTACAGTTAAGCTTGTGCTTAAGTGCCTTGTTGAATTGGGGCCAACAATTCAGCTCTCCCTCTGTCTCCCTGACATTAACTGTGCCTGACATCCAGGAAATTCAAACAGGGGCTGCAGTAGTCACCTACCAGCAGAACTTTTCCCTTCACACTGGGGCTGCATCTATTTTGCAGCACGGCCGAAGTGCTCTGGGTGGCAGGGTCAGGTCAGCCCAAGAACCTCTGTGCCCCCATCACTCCCTATCCCTTGGGATCCCCACGGCACCACCTGTCGGAAGACAAAAAACCCATTATATTTGTAAGTCTCTATGAAGACCCAGCCTCAAAATCTATAGTCTTTTTTATTGTTTTTTTAAATAAATAATAATTTCCATAATGTTCTGCATGTTCATCAAAACTGTCTGCTTTCTTTGTGTTTATTTTCAAGTGGTTGAGGGTTTTTTAAATTCTGAGTGGGAAGAATTGCACTGTGCAATGATTTAGCATCCATTGTCAACCTTTATGAATGAAAAGTTAATTTTTGCAATTGTTTGCCTTTGTAGTCTTTTCTTCTGTTGCATCCTCCATCTGCTGAGTTGTACATAGCAGGTGAATATGGATGGGAAAGGCCTCAGTGTCTCCACAGGTTACTGATGACCTCCTGGACCAGCCTGGGTGCCCTGGATGCCCTTCCAGTTACCTTGAGACCCTTCTCTTGGCTGTAGGTCACCTTCATGTCAGACCCAAATCACTGAAGGTCTTTGCTCACTGCAATGACACTTTGAGTCAGCATCACCCCAAAACCCAGCTCACAGTTGTGCCTTGGGATCAATTCATCATCACTTGCCAGATTTTATTTGCAGTAAACCAGATTTCTCTGAAAACTGAACGGATCTTGTTTCATGAGCCAGGGAGAGCTCAGTGAAAGCAGCTAACAGAGTCCATGGCTCCAGTTCCAAATCACACAAGGCAAAACCTGAACCAAACATCCCCAGAGGTTTCCTGATCTGATCTGAAGTTCTGCCCTTCTTGTAATCAAAGGGAACTTTTGAACTTGCTTCAATGGTGCCAGAGCTGCTTTCTCCTCAGGATTTTATTTATGGGTGGTTTTTAAACTGTGGGTATAGCAGTTGCCTTTCCAGTCCCAGCTTCCCTTCTATCCTGTTTCTGTCCAAAAGTCACAGCTGGGAAACCATGCTGACTGCCAAAAAAAGGAGTTTGTTTTACCTGCCAAAGCCAGGTGTGAGGGACATGTAGCCCTCAGTTAAAAGTGTCTCTGGGAGCATCATCCAGATGCAACACCAAGTTTTCTTGAATGAAAAAGGTGTAATGTAGACTTCAAGGACCAGCTCTTCCCTTCTTATTTTCTTTTCAGATGGCAGCATCCAAGTTCCAGTTATTTCTGTCTTGGAAAATAAAAAAGTCTACCAGAGGAAAAGGAATGTGAGATTGCAGCAGAGTTTGGTACCTGGAAGACTCCAGGCTGGAGTGCACACTCCTGATTTATGGTGTACTTGTTAAAACCACTTGTTCTTGTCATAACAAAACAGATCTAAGTGAAGCTGGGTAGAAGGTCCCCTTCTAGCTGGCACTTCATCATGGCTTCTTACTCTGTCTTAGGTTCTGGGGGTTTACAGTTATATAAAACTTAATGAATCAGTATACTTTAGATTTCCTTCCTAATGCATATGGGTTCAATTAACTGCACTGTTTTCATTAAATTGCTTTACTATATTTTCCCGCAATTGAAAGGGAACATGGTGGGGCTGATGCCATCTGCCACCATCAGTTTAGCAGAACCTTTTTCTTTGTTCAGGTCCATTCTTTTTTATTAGAAGAGACCCTCCTACCCCCAGTTCCCTGTGTGCCACGCACTTATTGCGTTCTCCTCTTCTGACTGCAGACTGATAAATGAAAAGCTTGAGCAAGGGCCTTCATGTATGGTATTTTTAAGAGTCCCTTTTACAAGATCAGTTGTGTTTTGCCCCCCACCCCCTTCTCTCCCCCTGCTTGCAGATCCCTTTTTTGCTCCAGTTTGTGAATAAAGAATTGTTGCCATTACAATGGCTCTCAGCTCTTGCTGCCTGGCTCTGCGTGGAGGATTGCTGTGGCCAAAACACGCAGCCAGGCTGCAGGCTCAGCCCAGGACAGCAAGAACAAGGCAGAAGAGGCTTTTTCCTCATTTTTAAGGAATAGCTGATCCCAGGCATCTCACACAACCTTCCTGAAGGTCCTTCTCATGGCAGGGGATGGTGTCCCTGCCTTCACCCACAGCTTATTTTCTGGATCTGATGCTCTTAGGGCTTTACACACTGTTCTCCCCCCTGCACAGAGGGGCTGTTTTATTGCATTCCTCCTTGTTTTGCTCCGTCCTTTTGAGCTGCATCTTGCAGTGTAAGTGCTCATTGTGAGTGTCCCTGTGTGTCCCAGAGGGCTGGTGGTCGCAAGGGGGCTCCTGCCCATGTCCCTCCAAGCACCCCACACTGCCCAGGGATGCCCTTCAGGGATGGACAGTGCCTTCCCCTGTTCTACAAACTAAACTGAATAAACTCACCCACCTGATTTGGAGTGCAGTCTGCACCCTGTTTCACAAAGCAAATGCTTTGTACACATCACTAATAGAAAAAGCCTCCTGGAGAATATAACAGAAAAAGGAAAAGTATTCATCCTGAAGGACTCTTGTCCAAAGGTTGGAATTTTTTATTTGGAAATGCAGTGTTTGATATTGCATTTTTTATCTACCGTCTCTGGGTTCGGAAGCAGAGAAGGCACTCGTGCTCCTGGAGCAAAGTGATATTTTACAATACAGTGTGAGGTGGAAAATGCCCCAGCGTTTATCATTTTCTGTTCTCTGCTACAACCATTTTATGTAAGAGGAGGTGCAAAGACAATAAATAACTTGCCCTAAAGGCACACAATGAATCTGTGGCAAGGCCAGCAAGAGAAAGGCTTTTAACCATTGTTTGGAAAAGCAATGTCCTCCCCAAAGTCTAAGGGAGCTGCTGTGTTTGTGGAGGGCCAGAGGATGCTGTGAGAGCCTCACCCAGCCTGTGCTCCCTTTTGTAGAAGGGTTTCAGTTTGTGAAGCAATGTAACAGACCAAACATCTCCAAGAATGAGACAGAGAGAAAAGAAAGAAAGAAAGAAAGAAAGAAAGAAAGAAA
>WEZZ01026368.1:6385-18476 GCA_013400585.1 Chloropsis cyanopogon | reverse complement strand
AACAACTCCAAGAATGAGACGAAAGAAAGAAAGAAAGAAAGAAAGAAAGAAAGAAAGAAAGAAAGAAAGAAAGAAAGAAAGAAAGAAAGAAAGAAAGAAAGAAAGAAAGAAAGAAAGAAAGAAAGAAAGAAAGAAAGAGAAAGAAAGAAAGAAAGAAAACACCCTTCAAACTCTTTTGTTTGCAGTAAAGTGAAATTAAGAAAAAAAAATGTGGAAAAATGCATTTAAACTCAAAGGACAAGTCTTACTCCCAAATGGTAAGATTTTTTTCTTCCTTTTCTTATTTTCAAGAAGGTTTTCCAATTTCTGGTTTTTTCAATGAAAAATGCAACCAAGGCACCAGAAATGTTACAAAACGCCTCTGAGTTGTAAAGTTAACCTTGGAGGGGGAGTGGGAGGTGGGGATTACCTGGAGAAACATCAGCTTGTACCCTCGAGTGGATCCCGGTTCCCCCCCACCCCCGCTCAACAGCTCCTGGGCACAGGGAGCCAACCTCTGCTAACAGCCCCACGTACAACTGCTGGGATCTGCCAAAATCACAAAGAATCACCCCCAAAAACACCCAAACTGATGCAGACTCTGTGCTCTGGGAGACTTTTTGAGAGAGTGGTTTGACAGCCCTGCCAGCCCCAACCTCTCTCTCTGGTGCCCTTTCTTCTGTAAGTGAGGCATAAAATAAATTTAAGCTGCTGGCTGTGGCAAACATTCCCTCCAAACATGCCTGTTCTTGATGCCCCAAATGCAGATATTCAGTTGTGGAAGAAAGTGGAGGAAGGAAAAAAAAAAAAGGAGAAGAAATTAAAAGAAAAGAAAAGGATAGAGAGAAAACCCCCGACGCTTCCAAGACACTAAAAATAGACTCTGATCACTTACCAAATGGTAAAATGAAAATGATTTGCTTTGAATAGTCTCCAGAAAGGCTCAGATACAATGTCTTGTGGAGCAAAATTGAATCAGTTGAAAGTGCAGACGCCAGCTCAGCCTAATCCCTCCCAGCTGCTTTGCTTTCCTTTTTTTCCAACAAGCAGCCCCTAAAAGTCATCTCCCTAATCCTGCAAACTGAAATTCAATCTTGTATTTTTTTTTTTAAATCAAGTTTCAAGCCTGGGGCTTGCAGGGTGGGGGAAGAGGAGGAGGGAGGGCTTTGGGGTTGCCTCCTTCCCCTCACCCTGACTGCAGTAAACACAGCCTTGAATTCAAGGAAAAGCTTTAGACTACAATTCACTTGGCTTGAGCCAAACACACAAATCTGATGCCTTTAAAGCCCCTCCAGCAGACGGTAGATAACTTTGAGATGTTCACTAAATGGCTGTCTGGTTGCTGCCTTTTTTGTTGCTGATTGGGGGCCCAAGGAGACCTTGTCTCTGGGTTGTTTTTTAGTTGGTTTTTTATTTTTTTTTTTTTTTTTGGGGGGTTTTTTGTTTTTTTGGTTTTTTTTTTTTTTTTTGTGTGTTTTTGTTTTTTTTGGGTTTTTTTTTTTTTTTTTTTTTGGGGGGTTTTTTGTTTTTTTGGTTTTTTTTTTTTTTTTTGTGTCTGCTGTTATCAGTGATTTTGGGTTGGGCATTTACCTAATGCAAAGACCAAGACAAACAATTTCTCACAGAGGCTGGTGATTGCAGCCAGCAGTGCATGTACGGGCTCTGCTATCTCAGGGAATACCGAGAGGTATTTATGACACTTTCCCAAGAGTTTCCCGACTCCTGCCCTCCACTCCCCCAGTTCCTGCCACGTGTGCGGCTTGCAAGGACTCAGGAAAGCCTCCTGGGGCATCCCTCCATGGCACTTGGAAGTATAACTCCATGTGCTTCCAAATCTGCTTTGTCAGTCGTTGCCACCTGATGGTTCACTGATCTCAAATCTTTTTGGCAGCAAATGATACTGGTTTGATTTTGGAGAGTAATTGAGAGTAGATGAAATAGCAGCAAAATGTTCAAAACCAAATCCTACAGCTCAGCATCCTGATAATTCAAATTCCTGGGTCTGACCTCTTCCAGACTCAAGGCTTCAGAGGTTTTCCCCCATTCAACCATGCAGATTGGTGCTATCAGGCTTTTGTTTAAACCCAGGTCAGGGTCCAGAATCTGACCAGGAAAAAAAAAGATGTCTAAGAGTAAGAAGAGGACATCAATTTTACTGGATAGAAACTCCCCCACAACATCTGCAGGTTTAGATTCACCTGGCCAGGGAAAGATTCTGAGGGCCAAAGGAACACAGGAAACAAAGCTTACAAGAAAGATTGGAGGGCTGAGGTGGGCTTTGATTGGACTTCTCACCCTGGTAGTATAATGGCAAAATCCCACACCGTGAAAATCACACTGTTCACTGATGCAGAGATGATTATTTTGTCTGTTCCCAACATGCACTTTTCTTCCTTTTGCTAGCATAATGGCCCTGATCTCCCCAGCATGTCAGAAACAAACTTCTGCTTGTTCACAACTGATTGTTATTTCTGCTCTGAGATTCCTGGGGTTACATGGCATTTTCTCAGCCAATATCCATTCTTGCTTTCTGTTCCCCTGTGCCCATCTGTCTGGTACAAGGCTGGGTCACTGAGAGTGCTGAAGTTATGTGGAACTGAATTACCTCTTGTCTAATGAGGGAGAGTGAATTGGGCACCCAGATCAAATGGCCCCATGTGCTGCTTGCTGGATTTCATGGTGTAAACTGAGGGACAGTTGAGATAAACATACATAATTAAATGGGTAGAGAAACACAGGTACATGGGGGATGGATAAATTAGAATAATTGGCATAACTGTATAGATATACATGGTCTGTGCAGAGGGTGGATAATTTGATATTAATGCAGAAGTGCGATGGTGAGGGGAAAGCCTGTGCATGTGACATGGACTGGGTGGCCTAGCCAGGGGTAAGGGTGGCCTTGGTGCATGTCAGGAATAGAAGTGGGATGTGCTGTGTTAGAGCAAGTCCTGCCTGGGTGAGCAGAAAGTTTTATTTAGCTGGATGATGGCTGAGTAGTGGGCTGGGAGTGAGGGCGCTGACAAGCTGCACAGTGAACCTGGGGGGTGAATATGGGGGCAGAAGAGGGGCTGGAAGGAAGGAAGGAAGGAAGGAAGGAAGGAAGGAAGGAAGGAAGGAAGGAAGGAAATGAGTGACAGAGAAAAATGCATGGAATGGACTGCAGCATACCTGAGCCTGATGGCCATGTTAAAATGAGCAAATAGGTGTCTGTGTATCAGGTATTGGTTTGTTGTATGAGTGTGGAACACATAAATATGGAAGGAAGAAAGCTGGACTGAGTAGGTAAAGTAACTGCTGGATGGCTGGGAATTTAAGTGGAGTAAATGTAATCTGGATAGATTGAAAGCAGGTATTGTAAATCTGTAGCTGTAATAGGTAGCAAGGAGATAAGTACAGAGGGATAGAGAACACTGGAATGTAGGGAACAAATGGGCACATGAACTGATGCTGTGTCTGGTGACATGTATCTAAAGAGATGTTTGGCTACATAAATTCAGGTGACATGAGCAGCAGTGGAGCTAACATATCTAACACAGGAAAATGGGTGTAACAAGGAAAAGGTGATCCACTGGAAGTACTGGGAATATTCTGAGGCCAGTTCAGCTGAGTGGAAATTGGATGGGTGGGTGGACAAAGAGATGGGTGAACTATCAGATGAGCTCATATTAGCTAGAAATACTGAGTAGGTAAATCTGTAGAGAACAAATTAATAAATTAAAGGCCAAGCGAGAAAGAGATTAGGTTGAGAGGGACAAGTTGACAACAGACAGAATATGTGTTGTCTGGGTAAAGGAATGGAAAGATAGCTGGAAGAATGGAATAAACATATGCCAATAAAAATGTGCTGATAGGGTGACTGGGGCATTGATTATGGAGAATGTAGATAGAGGGAGGAACAGATAAAACCAGAACAATAGCAGAGTTAATAGATGAGCAGTGAATAGAATAATAGATGAGTAGCACCCATAGAGAGGGTATCTGGTAATCAAGACTCCCTGCAAACACACAGACAGAGAACTGTGAAAAAGGGGATGTGCAAAAAGTAGGGGAGTGGAGAAAGCATGAGGTCTATGCACACAAAAAAAGATAAAATCCACAGACAGGAGAGGGGAGTAGATATGGGAAAAAACAAAAAAGCACTTTAGGAGGAGTCAGATAAAATAGTAATGGAATAAATATATTACATATAAAATTCATGCAGAATAAAGAGATTATGCTGAAAAAAACCAAGCTTGGAACAATTAGCAAGCTGACAGGTTGGACCAGGTATTGGGTAGATAAGGAGACAGAGGAGTATTCATGAGCTGGGAGTGTTGAGAAATTAGCCTGATGGTATGAATTAGAAAGATGCTTAATGGAAGAGTAAATCCTGGACAGGATGATTGATGAAGAAGGATGTGGGTGCACATGCAGATGAGTGGGTACCAGGAAGCTCATCAGAGTGGGTACGAGTGAGCAGAGAAATGAATATGGATGGAACAAGGAGGGAGATGAAAATATATAGTTTGGGATGTAATATGAAAATCCGGAGAGATTAATTGAAATTTGCATCAGATTAATTAGGTAGGTAAGTAGTCACAGGCGCTACCTTAATGAGTAGGTATAAAAGAAACTGAAAAAATATCGTTAATCGTGGCAGTAGCATTGATGTCTTGGGCATGACAGGCAAAATCAGGAGGGGTGAATACATTAGTGCTATAAGAAAGCATGAGAGTGATGAGTATGTGTGAGATAGATTAGATGAGACATGAATGTATGCAAAATAGGCTAAGAGGTCAGGTAAATGAGAAAGCATGGGGAAAATGGATTATTAAGTGTTATGAAACTCACCTATGAACACCTACAGGGGTGTGTAGGAGGGAAAATTAGATGGACAGAAAGAGAACAGATCTGTTTGCACAAGAAATAAGCATAGAGAGATTACATGATCGAGGCTGACATGTGACTCCTAAATCAATCCTAAAACTAACACTAATGCTAAATTCTGACACAAACACAACTCTTAGGTTAATGCTTATTCTAACATAGCACTAATGCAAATCTAAACCAAAAGTATCTGAACACAGCACTAATCCAAACCCCTGACCTCACCTAAAACTGCATCCACTACCTAATCCTAGCACAAACTGAGATCTCCCACTGACCCTGATACCAATCCTACCCTACACCTAACCCATGCCTCACCCAAACCCTGCCATAAACCAAACATAATCCTAAATGCTGTACCAACTATATCCCAACTCTAAACCAACCTCTACCCAATTCCAACAAACCTTGATCCTAACTCTAAGCCATAAGCCTTAACCCTGTCTCTAACTTAATCTTAACCTTGCATCTTAGAGGAATGGGTAGAAATATGTGATACATTTTTATTTAGCTGACATCAAACTGTGTTAAACCATAAGAAAGAAGATTAGGTAAATATATCTGTATTAGATAAATAAATATATCTGTATTAGGTAAATATATCTCTGATATAATTACCTAATCTTCTTTCTTATGGTTTAAACACTTTAGTATCAGCTGAATAAAAATGTTTCACATATTTCTAGCCATTCCTCTAAGATGCAATGTTAAGATTAAGTGGTCAGCTTTATGTATTCCAAAATTACATGTTTTTGTTGGCAGTGGGGGAGCATGGTTGGCTAAATGAGTGGATTGAAGGTAGAGATGAACAAGTGAAATATGTCCATCTAGAGGACATGTTATCATCTATAGGAGAGAGCTCAAAGGGTGCATGGAGATAAGTAATTCATAGTTATGGTTTCAGGTCAGAGATCAGATAGATGAAGATATATAGAACAGAGTGAATGAACCAGTGGTTGAATCACATCTCCAGGTAGACTTGCAGTAGACTAATATTGGTATGGGATAGACAGGTGAGGTGTATGGGGGAGAGATGTAAAACTGATCCATAGACACAGCAGGGGGGAGCCTTGGAATCAATAGGTGATGTCAGAGCTCGGGGGTGTGTGGGGGTAGGACAAATAATGGGGTGGGTCCAGGTCAGGAAAGCAGACAGGACCATGGATTGGCAGTTTCTGACATTTTCAAATGATGGCCCCTGCAAATGTGACCAGCAGAGGTGCCAGCCTCTGCCTGGTGAGGTTTAGCTCATGGTCTGTAGGTGGGTGGAGAGAGATTTGTGCAGGACATTCCAGCCCCAGGCTCCACTTCTGAACCTTCTTCTGGGATGCTCCCCAAGGCTGCTGCCTGCTACAGAGCAGGGAGGGGAGGCTGATGCCCCTGTTCCCCAGACCCTGGGAGGGGAAGCAGGCTGGCCCCCAGTCTTCTCATCTGCTTTCCAGGTTTTCTGTCAAAGGTTCAAAACCTGTCCCTGTAAATGTTTAAAGAGTGGGGTCTTGCTTTGTGAGACCATAAGATTAAATTTGGGATCTGACTTAAAACAGGGATGGTGAGAGCACAACTCTCCAAAATGCTTTCTGCACCTTGCCTAACTTTATGCTTAAATTTAAGCAACTTTAATTTGCTGGCTTTAATAGCAGAGGAGCAGGGTGCTGTGGTTACCCATGGACCACAGCCCCACTGCTCTGCAGCCAGTGACAGATCTGCAGCTGGCCTCCCTGAGATCAGGGCTTCACCTCATGCCTAGAAGCATTTCACTGAGTAATTTCCTTGTGTGCTTAAGTACTTTCCTGAATTAGCTCTTAAAAGAGTGAACTCTCCTTCTAGACTTTCTGGGAAAAAAAGAAAAGAAGGGAGTGGAGGGAGAATGGGGATTTTTGAGGGCGCCCAAATGCCAAGAGCCATCCTTTGGAAGGGGTTTGGGTTCTCACAGTTTCACCCAGGCAGTTAGAGGAGCTTCAGAAGGAGCCAGAGCAGAAACCTCTGGTAGACACTGGTACTGGGTGCTTTCAAAGATCCCACTGTGTACTTAGCTGTATCTTCAGACATCTAAATCCCTCTAAAAGTCTCACTCTTAGTGTCTAAATCCCAGGTGTCTAACTCACTTCTAGGAAAATCTCACACCAGGACTGATTCAGTGAATAATTTTTTTTTTTTTTTTTCAAATCTGGTCCTTACTCACATAGGGCTTTTGAAAATCCCACTGCTAATCTCCTATACCCAAGCATGTATCACTTTGAACCCTGTAATATAAATTACTTTGTGCTTCTGGGGGACAGCCACTACTTTGTCCCTGCTCATACTAGGTCAGATTTTTGGGTTTTGCATATTAACACATAGATTTTCTGGCTTTTTTTTTTTTTTTTTTTTTTTTTTTTTTTTCTGATGGGGGAGGTCTGAAGCTGCTCTGCAAGACTTGAATTAGCAACCCGGAGCGAGTGCTGTTTTACATGCTGTTCCAGGGAGGAATCGCAGCCTGCCGTGGATCGTAGGGCTCATCAGCAGAGGTGTCGGGAGGAGCTGGTTCCGGGCTCCTCATTTACATCGCTGGGGTTTGCCCCTGGGCACAAGCCTTCCCTCAGCTCCACTGATCTCCTGGGAAGATTTGAGAGCAAATTTGCTCGTCTCTAGCAGAGACTGAACATTGTTACCTGGCTTTTGCAAGAAATTGCTTGAGTGAAAAAGGGGGAAAAAATCAAATACATATGTTCTTTCATTTTTTCTTCTTTTATTTCCTATGAGAATTTTTTATTTGTTGAGAAGTTCTTTGGTAAATAAAATTTTTGTGCATATGCTTTCTTCATTAAAGAAATTGAAGTTGGGGATAAACAAATTATTTTTTCCTGTGAAAAACCCCATCATTCTGCAGAAGAACAGGCTGGCTGCCATTGAAACATTTTTGGTAGAAAATCTGCCTGCAGCCCTACTGCTTAATCAGTTTGGAGCAGAGTGTAGCCCATAGCTTGTTAATAAGAGCAGCTTGTCCAAGCAGTTCACACAATGGTGAGCCACAGAGGAGGCTTGCTGCATAGCTGTGGATTTTATTTTGCTGCTCTGTTAATTAAAATATATTTTACTTTGAAGGAGGTTTTTACTGTTTTCTATGAGGCTGAGCAGAGGACTGTTCTCTTTGATAGATTAAAGGAGGGATATGAAGTATTTTCTTAGAAGTAACAACTCAGCTTTGTTTGATGGGCAAACTGAGCAAAAACAATGTGTAGTTTTGTATTTTTGTTTTTCTCAGTCTTTGTATATGGGCTGATTTATAAGTTGGTATACTTTGTCTGTTTTGATAACATCAAACTAAATATTTCACATACAAGTTGCCAGACTGAAACAGAAAAGTCACAGATTCTCATTTAATTGATTAAGTAATTTTTACTTATACAGGCATATACTAAAATAATAAGGCCTGAAACTGTGCTGCTGAAGTTAATGACAAACCCTTCATAGGTTTCATATAAAACCTGTATTTTTATTATCCCAGTTCCACTGACTTTTGTTGCAAGATTGCAGCAAAATGTTAGGGCATTTCTAGGTGTTATTTTTATTATACAAAACCCCATTAAAATCGGTGCTGAAGCATCCCATTAATTTAAATGGGACTTTGCATAGTTTGCTGAGTTCCAGGCCACAGATAAAGAGAAGTATGCAATTTAGAATTAAACTGACCACAGCTTTTTATTGGGAGACATTTAATCTTGAACGGACTGCGCAGTCTGAGGCATGAAGTATTTGTGAACTTCGTCTGGGTTGGTGCAACCAGAGCCTCCACTGTGCAGCAGCTCCTGGGTTGGTGTGGGACCTCTCAGGACCGTACAGCATTCCCGAGCAAACCCAAGCAAAGCTCTCCCCAGGCAGCCTTGCTTTGGAAATGCTAATAGGTAAGCCAGCACACCCAGAACAAATGGAAAACTTGATGCCGGTATTTCTCTGGCTCCAAGGATCTGCTTGCCTCGACAAAGCCTGCAATGAGTAGGCACCAGTCTGGGGACTCTGTGCAGCGCCCGCTGGAAGGCAGGGTCCCACCGGGATGGAGCCTCTCGAGATCAGAAGTGATGCAGCTTCAGGAATTCCAGCTTGAGCCTCACACACTGGAAACCACCGGCAGGAATGTGCAGGGCGAGGGATGGAAAACCATCGCCTCCGGTGCGTGGAAACACCCAGCAGCCAGATGCCGGCAAGGGGAGTTCAAACACCGAAGTGAGAAGGGTGGTGGTGGTGAGCGGCGTTTTATACCGCGCTCCCCCCCCGCGGGCGCTTTGGGGAGTAATGAAGCATTAAATGACAGCCTTCCTCGGCTGCCCCAGCGCGGGCACACACCTGGGCACCTCCAGAGGCACACCGCTAAGGAAAACCTGCTTGGGCAAGGCAGCCCAAAGCCGTGCCTCAAACGCTCCGAACCCCCAAATAATTCCAGCTCTAACCATTGTGGGGGAGACCCAAAGGCTGCTGGAAGCAGGGCATCCGTAGAAGTGCACAGGGAAGGTGAAGGGGCTGCTTTCTGCTCAGTGTCGCCCTGGAATTTTCCTTTCCCTGAGCCATAAATGTGTCAAGATGCCCAAATGTCGCCCAGCAGCCGCAGATCAGCTTTCCGCGGTGCAGTCCCAGGGCGGGGGACACTGGTGAGGGACAGCAGCACAGAAGGCCGTGTCCCCGGTCCCCCAGCTCTGTCCCGCAGTTTCGGGAGGGGCTGCGAGCTTCAGGGCTCCGACAACGACTGAAACCTGGGGCAGGGTTTGGCAGAACGTGAACGCCGCTGCTCTGATTTAGGACTGATGGTGCTACCTCCAGGAACAGGAGAAAACGAACACCTAAAATCCTGGCTAAAATCCTAGCGGAGCGCTGGCAGATTCCCTCCCGCATGGAAAATGGGGGGAAATCGGTCCTTGTGCTGCTCTGGTGACAGTCCCGTGGCTACAGCGAGGGATGGAGCGGCCGGGGAGGCTCGGATCCGCTCTGCTGAGCCCCCGTGCTCAGAACAAAGCCCGTGCGCAGCCCCCCAGCCCCGGGACGGGCGCGGGAGCCGCCGGGGCACAGAGAACTGCGGTCCTGGGGGAACGGGACATCCGCGGCCGCGCAAACAGCGCGCTTGGGCCGGGGAAGGGCCCCGGCGATGGCCGCTCCTGCCGCTGGCTCCGGATATTTCACTGATTCGTTGTATCAGTTAGGGCATTTGGGGCAAAACATTAATAGTAATCGCAATAGCTAATAGTCATCAAATAGTAAATAAATAGCAATGAAATCAGAGGGGTTTGTGCTTGCAAAAAGTCAAAGAAGAGGGAGAATTAATCGAACAACCTTTAAAATTCAGAATGTCGGGGAATTTGGAGAAACAAGAGAAAAAAGCACCTTAGCGAAAAGGGACGAGCGACTGCGGGGGAAGGAGCAGTGCCAGGGCTGCGACCCGCCGGGGAGCTCCAGGGTGCGGGGATTAACTCCTTGGGGAGGAAAAAACCCGACCCAGGGCGCGGAGCGCGGGGATTTGGTGGGATGCAGCAGTGCAGCGGCAAGGAGGGCTGGATCCCCAGCTCCGGCAAACAGCCCTAACAGGCTGCCATAAAGTTGGACCTGGCGAGGGTTTCCACTGCCAGGGCAGCCCCGGGGAGCGGGGCCAGGGAACGGGGCTCCTTCCCTGTCGGGACGCTGCGGGGGACGCGGGGAGACGGCGCAGCTACCGGGGGAAGCGGGGGGGGCCTCCCCAAAATGTCATCACGGGGTACGGGACAGAAAGTTGCTTTTCTTCTTGTTTAGTCGCTCTCTTAAAAACAGCCAGAAAAGAACATTAAAGGCATTTGTAGATTTCGTTTCGGTTAAGTTTTTTTTTTTTTTTTAAGTTTTCTTTTTTATTCCCATGCTCTTAATTTTGAAAAAAAAAAAAATCACAAAACATAACTTATAAAACAATATATATACTGCATCCTTATCCACAACAGCATAATTGAAACATCCAGCGTAACGTTTACCACAGGTGTGAAATACACTGGGAAAGAAGTACCGTGTGCATTTTATGTCTCTTTGTCATCTACAGGTAATAAGTATCGACAAAAATAAGCAACAAATATGCCTGCAATTAAACTTCATATGCCTTTTGTATGCGTATTAATAAAAATCATATTTATAATTTCCACGTTTTGTTTGTTGTTTTTTTTTTTTTCCAACAAGCACTTGTAAAAGTATCTATATTTACACAATAACACCTTAAGATAATAACACCTTAAGAATTTTTTTTTTTGGTTCCTTGTTTTTCCTTCACATTTAGAAAAGCAAGGAACGCTTTCAGCTTTGCTAAGAACCTTTCCGGACACCGAGGCTCTCTGTTTCTCTAGCAGAGATGCAGTATCTGAAATCACTTCATAACAAACCATTTTTCGTCTTTTTTTTCGAGACTTTATAAACGGGGGTTAGTTTTCCGTTTTACTTTTCAAAGAGAAAAAAACACCCCCTGCATTTAAATAAAGATGAATGATAATTTCATTATCAGGATAAGACTTTGGATGGGGAAAGAGGTGAACAGTTTTCGCATTGCTGAAGGGTTTCTGTGCTCTCTCACAACCGGGAATACTGCAGTCTTTTGGAAAGGATGAAGAGGTAGGAACCTTGAGCTGCTTAGTATCAGGAATGACTGGATTAGAGCTTCCAACTAAAGAAAAAACATCAAGAATCATGCATTTTAAAAACAGTTTATTCAACGGCCAAGGACAATGATCCGGCACAATGCAACGGTAGATATAAATATAACCTTATATAAGTGGTTGACCCTTGTCATTATTATTTCAATAGTTTCATACCTAATATTTCAACCATTTTTTCCCCCTGCAGATTCTACTCTGCCATTTGGTTTTTTTTCCCTCCCCTCTTCCCCCAACCTTTTTTTTTTTTTTTTTTTTTTTTTTTTTCCGAGTGTGATTCTGTTTCTCAGTGGTAAACATTAACCAAACTCTTCCCGTGCGACAAGCGGCCAAGAACCGTCCCACCAGCTCTTACCACCGAGGCGTCCCCTCCTGCCGCCCTCCCCGCGGGGCAGCGGCCGCCTTACCGACTCCTGTGCAAGTTCAAGTAAACACATACAACCCGCATAATCCAGAGAAAAAAATTGCAACTCATCCATGTACCAGATTTCGGTGTCTCTTGCAAAAGTTTTCTGGTCCATTTACGGTTTTAGATGGGGTTATTTTTTTTTTAATTTTTTAAAAAATATTTTTAAAGCGCTGTTTTGTTGGTTGCATCGTTGTTTTGCTTC
>WEZZ01026366.1:35295-64989 GCA_013400585.1 Chloropsis cyanopogon | reverse complement strand
CGCTCCGGTGGAGGCTCCCGGCGCCGAACCGGCGGGCTGCTGCCCGGGAGGGAGGGTGGGAGAGGGGAAGCGGCTCCGGCGGGGGGCCGGCGGCTCGCCCTGAGCCCACCCGTGGCTGTCCCGTGCCCGGTGTCGCACGGAGCGGTTGAGCGTCCCCGTCAGAGCCGCTCGAGTCCCTCTCAGCGCTCCGGGGACACCGAGGTTTCATCTGTCCCTGCCCTGCCGGTCCCCGCAGCGCTCCCCGGTCCCTGCCGGCCCGAGCTCGGGTTCCCGGGGCAGCTGGAGTCCCTCCCTCGGTACCGGACCGGTGCCTGTGTGAGTGGCTCCCCTGGAGAGGTGTGATCCAGCCTCCCGAGGGTTTAATTCCATCTCGGAGCTCAGAGCTGTGCCCAGAGGAGTTTTCCTTGGAGCCCCTCGAGCCAAGAGCCCGGAGCGCTGGGATGGTTGGGATGTTGGGATGTTGGGATGTTGGGATGATCCCCCCAAAGCTCACAGAGACCCCCCAGAACTGCTGTCCGGGTGTTTCCAGGCCCTGTGGCGGATGGGAGAGGGGGACGTGGGGCTGGGGGCTCAGGGTGGGCTCCGTGCCCCTCCCCGACTCGCTGTTCCCTCCTCCTTCCCAGATCATCCGGGTGCAGTCGCCGGAGGGAGTGAAGAGAATCACGGCCACCAAGAGGGAGACGGTGGCGACGTTCCTCAAGAAGGTACCCGGGGTGCCCCGTGCCCTCCCCGGGCTGGGGCAGGGCTGCCGTGCCTCTGTGCCCTGGGGGAGCCCTGTCTGACCCCCTGGCAGCAGCGAGGAGCAGCATTCCCTGTGGAAAACACACCTCGATTGCTCTGGCTCGTGTTGTTCCAGGGGGAAAATAGCAAATTTAAAGGAAAAAACTCCCTCAGTTGGGTTTTTCCTGAGGTGGGAATTTCCCTGGGAAGGATTTTTTGGGGAGAAGTGGCAGCTGGGAAGCAGAAGGGGAGCTGTGGGTCTCAAAGCTGCTGCTCCAGGCTGGCTCAGCTGCTGGATTTGGGCTTGGAATGGCGTTAGGATGGGCTGGGTGTGCTCTCCTGGGATTTGGAGAGAGCAGGGGAGGGATGGGGTGGGATCCCTGGAGCCCCTGGGTTCCAGGATGGATCTGGAGGGATCCCAGGAGCCCCTGGGTTTGCAGGATGGATCTGGAGGGATCCCAGGAGCCCCTGGGTTCCAGGATGGATCTGGAGGGATCCCAGGAGCCCCTGGGTTTGCAGTAGGATCTGGAGGGATCCCAGGAGCTCTGGGCTCTCCTGGCAGGGGAGCAGGCCGGGTGGGAGCTGTGGGGCTGGGCTGGCCCTGCTGTGCTGCAGCTCCTCAGGAGTGAGCAGCTCTCCCTGCTGGAGTTGCTCCTCAGCCTGGGGGCTCTCTGCTCCGTGACTGTGCTCCTGCAGGGAAGGGAAGGGAATGGCAGCAGGTGGAACCTTCCCTTGGTGAGTCACAGCTGGGGCCCGGACAGCCAGGACAGCATTCCCAGCTGGCCAGGAGAAACCCAGGACACTCCCAGCAGCCCCAGCCGGGGCAGGAGGAGCTCCCAGCATCCCTGGAGCCTGTGCAGAAGGAGCTGCTGCTCTCCAGGGCTCGGGTTTCCCAGCCTGGAAAACATTTCCTGCCAGGACAGAAGCGCCTGTGGATCCAGGGAGGGCTCTGTCCTGAGCTGCAGCAGGGACGTGCTTGGGTTTATTTCCTGCTGCAGGGAAGAGGAGAAGTGGCAGGTTTTCCCACCTGAGGTCTGTGTTTTATCGAAATCCAGGTCTCTGCTGCCCCTGCTGTGGATTTTAGTGCTGGAATGTTCACCCAGGGGCTGGGTTTGGTGTTTGGGGGGACAGCTGTAATTTGAGAGGTGTCAGATTGCTGCTTCCATACCAGGAATGAAGCTGGATCTGCTCCAGGAGCGCTCAGGGAACGAAGGGCTGGGGAATCTTCCCTGTCTGCTGTGGCACATCCCAGGGAAAAGCACAAAAAAGTCACTCTGGGTGTGCTCAGGGTCAGGGATCAGCTCAAACCTGCTGTTACTGTGCTGGGGGATGTGTCTGCCCCCAAAAATGGAATTCTGTGGCCTGAGGAGCAGGAGCTGATCCCTGTGAAAGGGTCCCATTCAAAGGGATGGCTCAATGCTGCAAATCACAGCTGAGCTGACAGGAAAAAAAAAAAACCAAACTGCTTTTCATGGCTGTGCTGATGTGACAGCTCTTTGTGGCTCATCAGATCTGTCCTGTGGGCAGGATCCCGGCCCTGACCCCGACCAAAGCCAGGGGAATTGCTTTTATTAATAAAAATAAAGACATTTCACTTCAGAGTTCAGGGCAAAACCTGGCAAACAGACAAACTGTAAACACCACTTTTAAATTCATTGCGTTCTCAAGGGGCCAAACATGTGAATTATTTTTGCCGGGAAGAGGTGTTGGAGTGATTCCAAGTAAACCAGAATTAATCTGAGCTGGGAAAACCTGCCTGGGCACTGAGGGGTGGCTGTTGTGGGAGAGAATTCCATGGGAGAAAAGGGGGGAAAACCAGACAGAACAGCAGGAGGAGGCTGAGTGGAGCAGCTGGGAGGTGGGAATGGAGCTGGGGGCAGGGGATCCACAGAGGGGAAGCTGGGGGTTGTGGAATTCTGGCTTGGTGGTGTGAGCTGGGGCAGGGAAACTGGGGTCATGGAGAGGTTTCCCCCTGCCTGGCTGTAGCTGAAGTGTTGTGTGGGGCAGAGACAGTTCTGGGGAGGTTCTTTGAGCTCCTGCTTTAACCCACTGCTCGTTTTTCCAGGTGTTTCCATCTCTGGTTGTCAGGAATGGGGGTGAATGGAGCTGAGTTTGTGGAGGAGAGGTTCTCTGGGCTTAGCTCTGGCTCTGAGCCCCTCTCAGCTCACACCTTGTCCCTCCTCCCTGTGTGCCAGGTGGCCAAGGAGTTTGGCTTCAGGAACAATGGCTTTTCCGTCTACACCAACCGCAACAGGACCGGGGAGATCACGGCGGCGCAGAACAAATCCCTCAACCTGCTCAAGATCAAGTGAGTGCTCACCAGGGGGGCTTCCAAAACGGGCAAAGTCACATCCCAACATCCCAGGAGTCCCCAGAGTCACTGCTGGGGTTGGGGAGGGAGGGCCTTGGTGGCTGTGCTGGAATGGGGGGTCACAGTGACACTGTGAGTCACTGGTGGCTGTTCCTTGGGTCACTCCTTGGGCTGTGGGGAGGCTTCATCCCAGTTTCCCCTCCCTAATCCCTGCTGTCACCTCTCTGTCCCAGCTTTCCCTGCCCTCCTGTACCCCTGCTTCCACCCTTCCATCCCTGCCTTCCCTCCCTCACCCTCCTTCCCCCACCTNGTGACACTGTGGGTCACTGGTGGCTGTTCCTTGGGCCGTGTTTGCTGTGGGGAGGCTTCATCCCAGTTTCCCCTCCCTAATCCCTGCTGTCACCTCTCTGTCCCAGCTTTCCCTGCCCTCCTGTACCCCTGCTTCCACCCTTCCATCCCTGCCTTCCCTCCCTCCCCCTCCTTCCCCCACCTCCTCCCAGCTTTCTCTCCCACATCCCTGTTTTCACTCCTTCATCCCAACTCCCTCCTCCATGTTTTCCCCTCAGCTCTGTCTCCTGCTGGAAGGATTTGCATTTATTGCAAATGAAAGCAGGCAGAGGTGGCTCACAGAGCAGCTACCCAGTGCCTGCTGTGCTTAGAGTTGGTGCCACATTCCCTGGGAGCTGGAAGAGCGTGGAATGTGGCACCTCCAGCCTCCTGGGCGTTGTGTCCCACAGCTCCCACCAGCCCTGTGCTGTTTCCCACCCTGCAGGCACGGGGATATGCTGTTCCTGTACCCCTCCAGCCCAGCTGGCTCCTCCTCAGAGACCATGGACACCTCTGGCTCCCAAAATTCCCGGCCTGGGGGAGCCCCCCAGGTGGTGGAAGATGAGATTGATCAATACCTGATCAAGCAGGAGGGGAAGATTTACCGGAACCGAGACCAGCAGCTGTGAGTGGGGCTGGGGCTCAGCAAGCCTGGAATGTCATGGGAATGACTGTGGGAGCTGCCCTTGGCTCCATCCTGAGTGCCCTGGGGACATTCCCAAGGGAAAACAGCCCCTGCTGTTGTCCTGGGAGGTTCAGCAGAGCCCAGGGAGGAAGCAGATGCCCAAATCCCAGGGGTTTGGCAGGAAGGACTCAGAGCAATATTGTTCAAATGGAGGAGACCCTGGTGCTCCTGCTCCTGATTTTGTGCTCCTAAAGCATGTGGAATTCTCTAGAATGAACATTCTGCATTCTTCCTGGGCAGGGTTAGATGGGATATTGGGAAGGGATTCTTCCTGTGAGGGTGGCAGGCCCTGGCACAGGTGCCCAGAGGAACTCTGGCTGTCCCTGGATCCCNAATTCTGGCTTGGTGGTGTGAGCTGGGGCAGGGAAACTGGGGTCATGGAGAGGTTTCCCCCTGCCTGGCTGTAGCTGAAGTGTTGTGTGGGGCAGAGACAGTTCTGGGGAGGTTGTGGCAGCTCCTGCTTTAACCCACTGCTCGTTTTTCCAGGTGTTTCCATCTCTGGTTGTCCCGAGCTCAGGAATGGGGGTGAATGGAGCTGAGTTTGTGGAGGAGAGGTTCTCTGGGCTCAGCTCTGGCTCTGAGCCGCTCTCAGCTCACACCTTGTCCCTCCTCCCTGTGTGCCAGGTGGCCAAGGAGTTTGGCTTCAGGAACAATGGCTTTTCCGTCTACACCAACCGCAACAGGACCGGGGAGATCACGGCGGCGCAGAACAAATCCCTCAACCTGCTCAAGATCAAGTGAGTGCTCACCAGGGGGGCTTCCAAAACGGGCAAAGTCACATCCCAACATCCCAGGAGTCCCCAGAGTCACTGCTGGGGTTGGGGAGGGAGGGCCTTGGTGGCTGTGCTGGAATGGGGGGTCACAGTGACACTGTGGGTCACTGGTGGCTGTTCCTTGGGCCGTGTTTGCTGTGGGGAGGCTTCATCCCAGTTTCCCCTCCCTAATCCCTGCTGTCACCTCTCTGTCCCAGCTTTCCCTGCCCTCCTGTACCCCTGCTTCCACCCTTCCATCCCTGCCTTCCCTCCCTCACCCTCCTTCCCCCACCTCCTCCCAGCTTTCTCTCCCACATCCCTGTTTTCACTCCTTCATCCCAACTCCCTCCTCCATGTTTTCCCCTCAGCTCTGTCTCCTGCTGGAAGGATTTGCATTTATTGCAAATGAAAGCAGGCAGAGGTGGCTCACAGAGCAGCTACCCAGTGCCTGCTGTGCTTAGAGTTGGTGCCACATTCCCTGGGAGCTGGAAGAGCGTGGAATGTGGCACCTCCAGCCTCCTGGGCGTTGTGTCCCACAGCTCCCACCAGCCCTGTGCTGTTTCCCACCCTGCAGGCACGGGGATATGCTGTTCCTGTACCCCTCCAGCCCAGCTGGCTCCTCCTCAGAGACCATGGATACCTCTGGCTCCCAAAATTCCCGGCCTGGGGGAGCCCCCCAGGTGGTGGAAGATGAGATTGATCAATACCTGATCAAGCAGGAGGGGAAGATTTACCGGAACCGAGACCAGGTTGTGTGAGTGGGGCTGGGGCTGGGGCTCAGCAAGCCTGGAATGTCATGGGAATGACTGTGGGAGCTGCCCTTGGCTCCATCCTGAGTGCCCTGGGGACATTCCCAAGGGAAAACAGCCCCTGCTGTTGTCCTGGGAGGTTCAGCAGAGCCCAGGGAGGAAGCAGATGCCCAAATCCCAGGGGTTTGGCAGGAAGGACTCAGAGCAATATTGTTCAAATGGAGGAGACCCTGGTGCTCCTGCTCCTGATTTTGTGCTCCTAAAGCATGTGGAATTCTCTAGAATGAACATTCTGCATTCTTCCTGGGCAGGGTTAGATGGGATATTGGGAAGGGATTCTTCCTGTGAGGGTGGCAGGCCCTGGCACAGGTGCCCAGAGGAACTCTGGCTGTCCCTGGATCCCTGGAGGTGTCCCAGGCCAGGTTGGGCAGGGCTTGGAGCACCCTGGGATGGGGGAAGGTGTCCCTGCCATGGCAGGGGTGGGATGGGATGGGCTTTAAGGTCCCTCCAACCCAAAGCATTCCAGGATTTGCTGATTCCAGGAGCACTCTGTGCCTTCAGATTCAGCTACTCCTCATAAAGGAAAATGTGGAAGTGAAGGAATCCAATGGTTTGGAAGTGGGACTTGTGTCTCTGCCTGCTCTGGCTCCCCTTGTGCCTGCCTGAGCTCTCCATGAAACCAGGGAGTCCCTTTTGCTCACAAAAATGCACCAAAGTCCAACTTCCCAAAGCTCTTCCTTGCAAGAGGCTTAAGGGAACAAAGCAGCTTCTCTTAGTGTAAAAATAACACAACAACAAGTTAAACCCACCCCAAATCTGCTCTGGGGCTGCTGAAACATCCTCTGCTGGCAGGGGGTCAGTGTTAATGACCCACTTGGGTCCTGGCCTGATGGAACCCTCTGGAATGAGACTCCTGAAAAGGCTGGAGAGAGAATTTTAAAGGCAGGAATTCCTGCTAAAACAGAATGGTTTGCCCTTCCCCTTGGGGTTGTGCTCCATGTGGTTCATCTTCAGTGCTGCAGCAATGAGGAAGTTGGTGGGAAACCCTCCCTGACCTTCCCAGCTGACCATAAATGATGGGATGTCACCTCACTGGAGCAGTAAAGGCAACCCCACCACTCTGTGGCAGAACTGTTGCCTTGAGCTTGGCCACATTCTCCAGAGGAATTGATGGAGCTGTTCCTAGCAGGGAGCCGAGGCCCAGGGCAGGGGGTGAGGATAAAAGGAATTGTCTGGGCTGGTTCCTGGCTTTGGGAGTGTGGGTCAATCTCCAGTGGAGGATGCTGAGTGCTTTAGCAGCATTTAACTCTCCTTTCTCCATTACCTGCCACAAAAACATCCTTAAAAACCTCCTGCAACTGGATCCCATCCGTTGTTTCCACAGCCCAACCTCACTGCTCCTCTCCTGGGCTCTCCCTTTGGAAGCCAGCACTGACCTGGTGTTAGTTTGGGGGTTTTTAAAGCAATCACCACAAAAGAAGACATTTTCCCCTCTGTAACTCTACCCAGCAGCACTTTATCTGCCTGATAAACACACACTTCCCTGGTTGTTCCTGCCCTGCCTGATAAAGGATGAACATTTTGGGTGGATTTTTGTTAAAATCACCCTGCCATGTAGGGGATGGAGAGCTCCTCAGAGCTCGTGTGGATCTTCCACACCAAACTTCCTCCAGAGAAACTGTTACAGGCTGATTTTTTTTCCACGATTAAATAAGATATACTCCTCCTTCAGTTTCCAGGTGAAATGAGATTTAAAATGAGATTTAACCCCAGTTCTCTCTCTCTGCCCAGGTGTCGCCACGGCCCCTTGGGCAAATGTGTGCACTGTGTCCCACTGGAGGTAAGAGCCCCAGGAGGGAGCTACAGACTCACCCCAGTCCCTCCCAGCAGGAACACTTCTCCTAGGAATGCTGCCTGCCAAGAGGTGGCAGCTCCAGCCTGGAATCCTGCCATGCTCTGCCAGAGCTGCTGGTTCTGGGACCACTAAAACTCGAGGCCTTTGTGGCCCTGGGTTGATCCAGCTTAAAGCTGGTTTTCTGCAGTGATGAGTTTAACAGAAAGTGCTTCAAAAAAAGCTCCATTCTCCCTCAGTCCTCACTTTCCTTGTTTTGTCCCCTCTCTCCTGGATCCCAGCACTTCCCAGTTTAACCACCTGGCACAGGGCTGTGGCTGCCCTGGATCCCTGGTGGTGCCCCAGGCCAGCCTGGACAGGGCTTGGAGCACCCTGGCATACTGGAAGGTGTCCTGCCCATGGCAGAGGGTGGGATGAGCTTTAAAGCCCCTCCCAACCCAACCCACTCCGTGGTTATCCAGGCTGAAGCAGCTCCAGTGACACCTCCAGACCTGCTGGGCTGGGTAATTTACGGCACATGGCAGCAGCCACCCCTGCAGAGGGGATCCTGGCTGATCCAGGATGGCTGCTCCCCTCTGCTGGAAGTGCTCTGGGACTCCTTGGCCAGCTTGGAACAGCTGGGCCCGTTGTTTGTTGTTAGATATTGAAAGGAAAAAAAAAAAAAAAACCTTTTTGCCGTTGAGATTCTGATTTGTGGGGCCAATCTGCTCCCGGAGCAGGAGGCCACCATAAAACTCCCCGTTGTAAAGCTCCACTGTTTGCATCCCAGTAGTAGCTGCCTTGCAAATGAGCCTGAATTTCCTTGATTGCTTCCACATTGGCGGGGTTGAGTGTGGAACATGCATTTGCTGAGGGCTCAGGGTGTTATCAGACAGGTGTGTGACCTGGCTCTGCTCTCTGTGCTGTTTTTGGCAGCCCTTCGATGAGGATTATTTGAACCATCTGGAGCCTCCTGTGAAGCACATGTCATTCCATGCCTACATCAGGAAGCTGACTGGAGGGGCAGACAAGTAAGGAAATCTCTGGCTTTTAGGGAATCTGGTTGGAGCTTTGGTTTTTTTAACACAAATGGAAGCACAGACAGATCTCAGTGTTGGACATGAGGATTGAACGGCAAACGGAGGAGAAAAAAGCACATTAAAAAGTTGAGGTTAAAAGGAAAAGGCAGGAGGGAAAAGTTAAGTCTGTCTTTTTATTTTAAGTCCCCATTTTATTTCTATCTTTTCTTTTCCTGTGGCAATATAATTCCTTCCAGAAAACACTCCTGATGGGAGGGAAGNATGGAACCCTCTGGAATGAGACTCCTGAAAAGGCTGGAGAGAGAATTTTAAAGGCAGGAATTCCTGCTAAAACAGAATGGTTTGCCCTTCCCCTTGGGGTTGTGCTCCACGTGGTTCATCTTCAGTGCTGCAGCAATGAGGAAGTTGGTGGAAAACCCTCCCTGACCTTCCCAGCTGACCATAAATGATGGGATGTCACCTCACTGGAGCAGTAAAGGCAACCCCACCACTCTGTGGCAGAACTGTTGCCTTGAGCTTGGCCACATTCTCCAGAGGAATTGATGGAGCTGTTCCTAGCAGGGAGCCGAGGCCCAGGGCAGGGGGTGAGGATAAAAGGAATTGTCTGGGCTGGTTCCTGGCTTTGGGAGTGTGGGTCAATCTCCAGTGGAGGATGCTGAGTGCTTTAGCAGCATTTCACTCTCCTTTCTCCATTACCTGCCACAAAAACATCCTTAAAAACCTCCTGCAACTGGATCCCATCCGTTGTTTCCACAGCCCAACCTCACTGCTCCTCTCCTGGGCTCTCCCTTTGGAAGCCAGCACTGACCTGGTGTTAGTTTGGGGGTTTTTAAAGCAATCACCACAAAAGAAGACATTTTCCCCTCTGTAACTCTACCCAGCAGCACTTTATCTGCCTGGTAAACACACACTTCCCTGGCTGTTCCTGCCCTGCCTGATAAAGGATGAACATTTTGGGTGGATTTTTGTTAAAATCACCCTGCCATGTAGGGGATGGAGAGCTCCTCAGAGCTCGTGTGGATCTTCCACACCAAACTTCCTCCAGAGAAACTGTTACAGGCTGATTTTTTTTCCACGATTAAATAAGATATACTCCTCCTTCAGTTTCCAGGTGAAATGAGATTTAAAATGAGATTTAACCCCAGTTCTCTCTCTCTGCCCAGGTGTCGCCACGGCCCCTTGGGCAAATGTGTGCACTGTGTCCCACTGGAGGTAAGAGCCCCAGGAGGGAGCTACAGACTCACCCCAGTCCCTCCCAGCAGGAACACTTCTCCTAGGAATGCTGCCTGCCAAGAGGTGGCAGCTCCAGCCTGGAATCCTGCCATGCTCTGCCAGAGCTGCTGGTTCTGGGACCACTAAAACTCGAGGCCTTTGTGGCCCTGGGTTGATCCAGCTTAAAGCTGCTTTTCTGCAGTGATGAGTTTAACAGAAAGTGCTTCAAAAAAAGCTCCACTCTCACTCAGTTTTCTTCTTTTGTCCTCTCTCTCCTGGATCCCAGCACTTCCCAGTTTAACCACCTGGCACAGGGCTGTGGCTGCCCTGGATCCCTGGTGGTGCCCCAGGCCAGCCTGGACAGGGCTTGGAGCACCCTGGCATACTGGAAGGTGTCCTGCCCATGGCAGAGGGTGGGATGAGCTTTAAAGCCCCTCCCAACCCAACCCACTCCGTGGTTATCCAGGCTGAAGCAGCTCCAGTGACACCTCCAGACCTGCTGGGCTGGGTAATTTACGGCACATGGCAGCAGCCACCCCTGCAGAGGGGATCCTGGCTGATCCAGGATGGCTGCTCCCCTCTGCTGGAAGTGCTCTGGGACTCCTTGGCCAGCTTGGAACAGCTGGGCCCGTTGTTTGTTGTTAGATGTTGAAAGGAAAAAAAAAAAAAAACAAAACCTTTTTGCCGTTGAGATTCTGATTTGTGGGGCCAATCTGCTCCCGGAGCAGGAGGCCACCATAAAACTCCCCGTTGTAAAGCTCCACTGTTTGCATCCCAGTAGTAGCTGCCTTGCAAATGAGCCTGAATTTCCTTGATTGCTTCCACATTGGCGGGGTTGAGTGTGGAACATGCATTTGCTGAGGGCTCAGGGTGTTATCAGACAGGTGTGTGACCTGGCTCTGCTCTCTGTGCTGTTTTTGGCAGCCCTTCGATGAGGATTATTTGAACCATCTGGAGCCTCCTGTGAAGCACATGTCATTCCATGCCTACATCAGGAAGCTGACTGGAGGGGCAGACAAGTAAGGAAATCTCAGGCTTTTAGGGAATCTGGTTGGAGCTTTGGTTTTTTTAACACAAATGGAAGTACAGACAGATCTCAGTGTTGGACACGAGGATTGAATGGCAAACGGAGGAGAAAAAAGCACATTAAAAAGTTGAGGTTAAAAGGAAAAGGCAGGAGGGAAAAGTTAAGTCTGTCTTTTTAAGTCCCCATTTTATTTCTATTTTTTCTTGTCCTGTGGCAATATAATTCCTTCCAGGAAACACTCCTGATGGGAGGGAAGGCCAGATGGAAGGAAAGAAGTTCCCTAATTACACCAAGCTCCAGCCTGTTTCTCAGACTTGGTGGACATAAGTTACACAGAGGAGTAATCTTCTCCCTGCTATTCCTAAATACCATTGAGACCTTTAAAACCTCCTTGGGACATGCAGCTCAAGTCCATTGGAAGGGAATTTCCCTTTCCAGGAAGCCTTGTGCACATGAAAGGAGGATTTGCTGTGGTGCTACAATCTCTGACTTCCCACGTGCTCCAGAAATGATTGCTCCAAAAGCACTTACTGTGCTAACAGCAGCCTTCTCTTCTCTTCTCTTCTCTTCTCTTCTCTTCTCTTCTCTTCTCTTCTCTTCTTTTCTCTTCTCTTTTCCTTTCTTCTCTTCTTCTTCTCTTTCTTTTCTTCTCTTCTCTTCTCTTCTCTTCTCTTCTCTTCTCTTCTCTTCTCTTCTCTTCTCTTCTCTTCTCTTCTCTTTTCTCCCTCTTCTTCTCCCAACTTTCTTTCTTTCTGTTCTTTCTTCCTTTCTGTTCCCTGTTTCTCTTCCCCCTTTCTCCTCCCTCCTCTCCCAGAGGGAAGTTTGTGGCCCTGGAGAACATCAGCTGTAAGATCAAGTCGGGGTGTGAGGGACACCCTCCCTGGCCCGAGGGGATCTGCACCAAGTGCCAGCCCAGCGCCATCACCCTCAACCGACAGGTGAGAGGAGCTCGGGCACCTGCCAGGGCACCTGGCTTTTGGTTTGGGGAAGGTGACTTCCAGAAAAGCCAGCCAGGAGCACAGAGGTGCATCCAGGTGTCAGGGCAGTCCTGTCCAGGTCTTCAGGCCTTGCAAAATGGGCTCTAAAATTTTGGGAGAATTGTGTCCTGGGTCAGAATTTCCTCCCAGCATGAGGACTGAGCTAGCAGCACTGCTGGTGAATCCTGCTGATTAATCCTACTGGTTTTCCTCATGGGATCCAAAGGCCACTCAGGTTCTGCTGGTTTCCTCCCAGATTTCTCCTTATCCCTGCAGAGGCTCTTGGGGTGAAGGTCCCAGTGAGGTGCTGGGGGTGCTGAGCGTATCCCAGGCCCCATCCTGAGCAGGGAGCAGTGCTGAGGGTGGGAGCTGAGCCGAGGGAAGCGGGAGGGAGCCCCCAGCCTCCCCCAGCCCTGCTGTGCAGGAGCCAGCTCCGGAGGGTGGCATGTGTCCTGGGAAGGGAGCGGAGCCAGCGGAGGACGGCCTGACGCTTGAACTTTGTCAAACAGAAATACAGGCATGTTGACAACATCATGTTTGAGAACCACACAATTGCAGATCGCTTCCTAGACTTCTGGAGGAAGACAGGGAACCAACATCTGGGCTATCTGTACGGCCGGTACACGGAGCACAAAGACATCCCGCTGGGAATCCGGGCGGAGGTGGCGGCCATCTATGAACCCCCCCAGGTGAGACCCAGCGCCCTCAGGGGCCACTCACAACTGGGGAACACACCTTTTTAGTTTGGGAAACCTCACACTGTATTTCCAGCTGCAGGCCCACAGGGAAAACTGTCCTGGGAAAAGGTGACTCCCTCAGTGCCGACTCAGAATCTGGGAACACACAAACATCTTTTTAGTTTGGTATTTCCAGCTGCAGCTCCCCAAGGAAAACTGTCCTGAGGAAAAGAGGACGTGGTTTATGTCCTTAACATCACCATCCATTGCAGCCACAGAAAGAATTTTAAACCCCAATTTTGCTTTTTGTTGTTTTTTACCCTGGGCACATGATTTAAATCCAGGGTGACTGTTACAGTGGATTTCACTTTTAAACTTCCCTTGATTCCAGCAGATTCTGTGCTAGGGAAAAACAGTTGCATCCCTTGCTTCAGTTCCTTAGCAGCTCTCTGGGAAAATTGAAGCAGCTTAATTAGATAGAATGAAGTCTAAATGATTTGAAGACAAAATGATGGAGAGGCTGAGGATGGGTTTGGCTGGAGCAGCCGGAATCCCCACTAGGTGGGGCACGGCACCGCTCCTCGGCCGAGTGCTCCTCATGCATTTCCTTCCTCCTCATGGTTTCTGCACGGCTGCCAAGTAAAATCCAACAGATTGTCGGTGGAAAAGAGACAAATGGATCCTTGGGAGTGTGGCTTGAGAGCAGAGTGGCACTGGGAGGTCTCTGGGGTGACACCAGTCTGTGGTGGTGCCTGAGGGAAGCCCAGACCTCTGCTCCCACCCTCTGCCTCGCTGCCCACAGTGGCTGCACTGCTTTTTCCCCAGTTCTGTGTCACTAACCAGTGTCTCTCTGCTGCAGATTGGCACCCAGAACAGCCTGGAGATCCTGGAGGATCCCAAAGCCGAGGTTGTGGATGAGATCGCGGCCAAGCTCGGCCTGAGAAAGGTCAGGATGGGTCGGGTCTCGTGTGCCTGTGTGTGGCAGGGAGGTGGTCAGCAGTTCTCTCCAGCTCCGTGGGGTTATCCAAGACCCTCTAGGCTGCCTAAATCTTGCTGAAGTGTCAGCAGCTGGTACATACTGGGGTGTGAAACCCAGATCCAGAGGGTTTTCCTGAGCACAGGCCCCTCGCAGGGCTGTGTGGCTGTAGTAGCAGGGACAAAGCAGCACAAACTTCATCTTCCCTTCCCATCCCCTCCAACAGGAGCCATTCCTGGGAGCATCTCCCTGGCAAGTGCTGTTTGGCCCAGATGGAGCTGGAGTTTCCTCTGTGCTCCGTGTCCAGGAGCAGGGGCTGCCCTTGGATTGTGTTCCCCTCCTTGGTGCTGCAGGGAGTCAGTGGTGTGTGGGGTTGGAGGCGAGGGTCCCCCTCAGTTCCAGGCTGCAGGGATCCCAGCAGGATTCCCTGGTTTCCTGACAGCCTCCAAGCTGTGCTGATGTTTTCCGGTTTGGGAGCAGCCTTGGTATGGTGGGAATGCCAGGAATGGGATGTACACAAACAAGATTCGACTTGCTGGAGAAAACCCGCCTGGCAGAGAGCTCAGTGCAGACTGTAAACATCTGGGGAGGGCTTTGTTCTCTCTGATAAGGTCCCACCCCTCGCCAGAGGCTGGAGCAGAACTTCTCCGTGTGTTATTTATTTCCATCTTCTCCCATCAGATATTTTTAATCCATGGGATTTAACACGTCACCAAGTGCTGGGTGCAGGGTTTGGTCTGCCTGGGCTCTGGCGGAGCTGGGGTCGGTTCTGCCGTGGAAGGGTTAATGCTGTGGGAGCTGGGATTGGCACCTGGGTGGAGAGGGATCATCCCAAGGTGTGTGTCCACATCCCAGCTCTGTGGAGGGATTGATCCCACACACGTGTGTGGAAGGATTCACCCCGAGGTGTGTTTGCACCACAAAAAGCAGGAATGTGCTCTCTGGGGTCAGTGCTGGTTCCAGTTTGGAATGAATCACACTCCAGTATGAGCTTCCTCTTAACCAGTGCGTGCAAGATTCAAACTGGGACTGTGGGAGAGGTTCAGCCTGGGGCCACGTGAGCTGCTCTGTCACCCCCAGGCGCAGGATCCCGCTCCAAACTCGCCGTAGGAAATGCTGGCGGTGGGAGGGGTGGTGGCACAGCCTCCGGATCTTTCCACTAAAAAATATTCCACAGTGAAACCTGATGCTGCAGGTGCCCTGGCTGGCCAGCTGGCACGCTGCTGCTCCTGGAAATGGGATTCCAAGGAGCCCAGCACAGCTGGGAGAGCCATTCCCTGCAGGCAGTGTGCACAGGGCCGAGGGGAGCCAAGAACATCGTGTCCTGTGAGCAGAAAATGTCTGAGCTCTTCTGCTTTCCTCTTTCCTCCTTTTTTTTTTTGTCCTTTTCTTCCTTAAAGCAACGTTCTCCATCCCCCTTTGCAGGTTGGCTGGATATTTACTGACCTGGTCTCGGAAGACACACGGAAAGGGACCGTTCGATACAGCAGGAACAAGGTGAGATCCAGGTGTGACCCAGCGAATTCCCCAGGAATTCCAGCTCCTGAGCCAGCCAGAGAGCTGAGCCAGGGCTGCAGGTGGCACTGGAATCCTTGGGAGATGGGGTTTTCCAGGCACTTCTGAAGGAAAAGGGGCTGGAACCCTTGGAAATAAATGTTAGGGATTGAACTGTTTGGGAAGCAGGCAGAGCTGCTGGAGCCCTTCACAGCCCTACTTTGAGGAAATGGTGCTCAGGGAATCATGGAACAGTTCAGGTGGGAAGAGACCTTAAACCCAGACAGTGCCACCATGGGCAGGGACACCCCCACTGTCCCAGGGTGCTCCAAGCCTGTCCAGCCTGGCCTTGGGCACTGCCAGGGATCCAGGGGCAGCCACAGCTTCTCTGGAAGGGCCTCACCCTGCTCACAGGGAAGACTTTCTCCCCAAAATCTCATCTGTCCCTGCCCTTTTTAGGGCTGAGAAAGCTCCAGGGAGTGGAGTGGGATGTGAGGGACAAACCCAGTGAGGCAGAGTGACTCAGAGGATGTTCCCACAGGCTGGGCTTTGTGACACATACGTGGCTCAAACTTGGACCTCCGCAGCTTCCTGTCCTTGTTAAACCCAGTGATATCCATATTTGGAAAGTGAAACTTGATTTTTCATAAAAAAAAAGGTGTGTAGAGGTGGGTGGGACCCGACATGGGACAGTCCTGGGCCAGCCCAGAGCTGGGGAGCTGACAGGTCACATTCTTGTCCCGGGCTCCAGAGCAGCCTTCCACGAAAGCGTGTTTTCCTGGGGTGTTGGTCGTTTTCCTTGGCTGCAGCTCAGGGAAATAGGGCTGGGCTACGTCACCTTGTCCTGTGGCTGATTGGAGTCCCTGCTCTCCCCTCAGGACACGTATTTCCTGAGTGCAGAGGAGTGCATCACAGCTGGCAACTTCCAGAACCAGCAGCCCAACATCTGTCGCCTCTCTCCCGACGGGCACTTTGGATCCAAGTTTGTCACAGTTGTGGCTACAGGTACAAACTGGCCTCAGCCCTCTGGGCTTCACCTGAATTACCTCTTGTTAGTAGAAAAAGATGCCAAAAATCACATGTCCTGCTCCCCATCTGTCCTATTTAACAAGGGGTTTGCTCTATCAACTGGAATACTTCCTCATTCTTTTTTTTATCCTCTCTACAATACTCACTCATTATTTATTTGCCTTTTCCTTACTCTACAACTGTTTAAAGAGACTTACTTGAGGCTCAGCCCCACCTCTCTGACCCAGAAATCCCTCTCTGCCTACAGCCAGGGCAACAACTGTTGCTCACTTTTTGTTTCAAATCCTTAAGCTCCAAATTCTGTTGCCTGGAAGCAGCGGTGCAGAACCACAACACTCCAGAGTTATGGATTAGTTCCTCCTTCAGGAGGGATCTTTACCTCCCTCGTGTCGCTGTCAGGGAAACCTGACAGGGAAAAAAAAAAGAATCTGTTAGGGGAAAAAAAAAAGTGTTTGGAAACATTTTTTTGGCTGAGTAAAACAGAAGCTCCTGCAAAGTGCTTATGGTTAAAGCCTCTGGTTTTAGGCATTTTCAGGGAGTCTCCAGAGGCACTGTAGATGGGCTGGGCTGGGAGAGGGGACACTGGCATGTGCTGGGAGGGCTGGAGTGTTCCCAGTTCACTCTGTTCTTCTCCATGGGATGACACATGTCTTCATTTAAACCTTCCCTGGAGCAGAATCGCTGGTTCTGGCTCTGTTTAACACAATGAAAAAACCCTCATGACTTCCAAATAACATCCAGAGTGAAAAGTGAAAGTGGGATGGGACATTGCCTGCCCTGAGCCTGGCTTTGTAAGGGTTCCCAGGGCCTCCTTTCAGTGAAAAAGCTCTTTTTTTAGTTAACAGGCCCGTGCCTGTATGTTCCAGACTGCTAACACATCCATCTCTCATCAAATATAGATCTGTATCTCTCTTTTATATATTTATTTATTTATTTGATTTTTTTTTTTTAAACAAGGTGTTTTACTGAGCAAACACACTTCGTTCAGGCCTTCCCCCGTCCTGGACTGTGTTTAATTTCTAGGAGTGTTTGCTCTGGAGCAGTGAGTGATTGAGGTTACAGATCAAAGGGTAGAAAAGGAATATTTCCTCTTTGCTGTTCCAGCTAATTTCATTCTCCCCTGTTCAATCAGCTCAGCGGGTTCTATTTAAACACTCGAGTCCCTCTTTTTGTGCCGCAGAAATGGATTTGGATAGTTTGCCTCAACTTTGCCTTTAAATCCTCCACATGGATTAATCCTATTCCCTCCTGAATTCCTAGCTTTGGAAGCAGTAACGTTTTCCTACCATCTGCCTCCCTCCTCTCTTTCCAGTTGTATTCCAGTGACACATGACCTGATGTTGCTTACATTATCCAAACGAAAGCGCCAAGCATGTGATCCTTCCGTGAGCCAGGCTCTGAATTCCCACTTTCCATGTCAGATTTCCACCAAACCTTCCAGTACAGGCTGAGAAAACACTGTCCAGGCCTGGCATGACCAGGTGATCTGCAGCTTGGGGTTCCTTGGAGTGAAACAGGGCCACAGGAGCTGCATGCCTGAGTTTTGTTTGGGAAAGGAGGAGATACCTGCAGGCTGGTGGAGGGTGATGCTGTCAGAGCCCCCAGAGGGGCAGCTCCTCTTCCTTGGAGCTCCTGGCAGAGCATTCCTGCTGTTCCCTGGGCTCTGTGCTCTTGGGGTAGTTGTGGAAATGTGTGTGGCTATAAAAATGGGGAGTTTAGAGGGAATTCTTGCCGTGCAGCAGCACCAGCAGCTTCACCTCAGTGTTCATCACTGTTAGTTCAACACTGTTCAGCTTTTTTTTTGTCACTGTTCACTTTGTGTTTAATCATGGAGTCTTGGAATTGTTGAGGTTGGAAAAGAGCTCCAAAATCATCGAGTCCAACCTTAGTGCTGCTTTTCCAGTTGTTTCTGTTGGAGTTACACCATGAAATCACCCCGTGCAGGATTTTCAGGAAGAACTTCTTCGCGGGAAGGGTTATGAGATGGAGGCTGTCCAAGGATGTTGGCCTGGGTGACAACGTGTGACAATCAGTCACAGATCGAGCTTGGAGCTGTTTTCCAGCCTCGGTGATGCTGGGATCTTTACCCATCCTCTCCTCCTGCAGGCGGTCCTGACAACCAGGTGCACTTTGAGGGGTACCAGGTGTCGAACCAGTGCATGGCGCTGGTGCGGGACGAGTGCCTGCTGCCCTGCCGCGACGCGCCGGAGCTGGGCTACGCCAAGGAGTCCAGCAGCGAGCAGTACGTGCCTGATGTCTTCTACAAGGTGAGGGCTGAGGGCCTGGCCAGCTCTGGGGCGTGCCCTCAGATCCAGGCGCTGATCCTGAGGAGCAGCAGGGGAAAATGTGTATCCAGAGCGGGTCCAAGATACTCAATGTGACAGAGTAATGAATGGTTTGGGTTGGGAGGGGCCTTAAAGCTCATCCCATCCCACCCCTGCTGTGGGCAGGGACACCTTCCCCTATCCCAGGGCGCTCCAAGCCCCGTCCAACCTGGCCTTGGACACTTCCAGGGATCCAGGGGCAGCCACAGCTTCTCTGGGTAAACTGCCAGGGCCTCACCCCCCTCCCAGGGAAGAATTTCTCCCCAATATCCCATCTAACCCTGCCCTCTGGCAGTGGGAAGCCATTCCCCCTGCCTTGTCACTCCACCCCGCGTCCAAAGCACCTCTCCAGATTCCTTGGAGCCTCTTTAGGTGCTAGAAGGGACTCTCAGGTTTCCCTGGAGAATTCTCCAGGTGAATATCTCCAGGTGAGTACCCTCTCCTCTGGACTCTCTCCACATCCTTCAAGTGCTGAGGAGCCCAGAGCTGGAGGTAGCTCTGCAGGAGGGGTCTTGGAAGGCCATGAGGTGTCCCTGCTGTCCCTGCCTGCCGCACTTTGGGGTTGTTGGTGATGGATGGAATGTCGTTATGCTCTTGCCAGTTGTTCCTGGAGCCCTTCAGCCCCTCCTGTGCCTGCATGGCCAAGCTGGGGCCTTGGATCAGGCTCCCTGCGGGTGCTGATGGCGCTGCCGCTCCAGCCCAGGGCTCCTGGTGCCCCATGAGCAGGGACAGAGGAGTTAATTAATGGCACTGCTCGCTGGCTAATTAGCCATCCATCACCCCCTCAGTTATCTCCTTCCTGTCCTGTCTGCTCCTGCTGCCTGTGGTAAAGCTGTGCTTTGAGGAGCACGGGATAAGGAAAGCTGCCTTTGTTTGGGAGGAGTGGAATGAGGGGGTTGTGCTCCAGCAGCGGGAATAGAGCTGGTCCTGCATGCCCTGAACGTGGGACTGGGAAGTGCTGGTTTCCCTCTGAGCCTTCCAGCCCTTAGTGCCACACTGCTGGCTTGCCTTGACCCCACCTGGAAACACCAAACACCTCTGGGCTGGATCCAGTGCTGGAGAGGGAGAGCAGATGGAATCCTGCTCTCTCTGGAGCAGGCAGCTTCCTCCTCGGAGCTGATAAGGCAGGGCTGATCACAACCAACAGAGCTGGGTGTGCAAAGGTTGGCCCTGAGCGTGAGGGGGGTGAGATCATCTCCTGGCCGTGCCACACCGGGGCGGCCTCGCAGGAGGTCTGCAGGTCTGTGGCACACATGTGGCCCACCCGGGGCGCCGGGAGCAGCAGGGAGCCGGTGGGTGTTCCCAGAAAGGCTTCACTCCCATCTCTAATCTGAAGCAGGGAGATAAACAAAATGGGAACGGATGGCTCCAGCCTTGTGTGGAAATTTCCATCATCCACTGATTCACTGGGTCGGGCTGCAGCTGATTTCATGTTTCAGAGCTTCTCTCCCTAATTGCCCTTTCCACGGAGTGCTCGAGGATGGCCCTGCCGGGTGGGATTCTCCCTCAGCCTTCAACGGATTTGGCTCTAGGATCCCTCAATTGTTTTTGAATGTTCTTAAATCTGTGGAAAGCTGAGTCACTCCTGGCTTGGGAAACCTTTGGGGTCCCATTAAATGTGCAAGGCTTGAGATCAGAGACGCTACCTCATCCTGGGATGGTGACAGCAGCCAGCGAACTCCAGGAGGAGCAGCAATCTGGTGGCACAGGATGGAATCTTTGGGGTCCAGTACTTGTCCCCAGTCTGTGATGTGGGGTTCCCCTCTGTGCTGCCCCCCCCCCAGCCAGTTTTGGGGAGAAAGCTGCACTTTGGAGTAGTTGCTGTTTTCTCTGGGACTGTGCAGAGGAAAGTCCATGTGCGTTCCCATACAACATCCAAGCATTCATCTGAAAAGCCCTTTAGGATGAAAGGAGCTCTACAAATTAATTCTAATTGGACGAGGACCAGGAGGAGGCCGATGTTTGTGGAGTGTGGATGTATTTATAGAACAGCCAGATGTGAGGCAGGATCCGTGGAACTCGGATCTGTCCGAGGGCAGCGCGGCGGATTCACCTCCGGAAAAAGGGGCTGCTTTTCTTCCATGGAAATGGGAAAGCTGATGGTACTGCCATTGTCCTGTGGTTTTCCTGAGCCTGCAGCTGGGTGCTTTCTGTATTTCTTTACCATTCCCTTTGTGCTGGCCCCTGGCCTGCTGCTCCGAGGAGCCACCCCCATGGAATTGGCTTTGGACACGCAGCCCTTGCTGCCCTGGCTCAGGAAGGGAGAGCTCTGCTCCAGTGGGGAACTCGAGGGGTTTGGGGACTGTGAGAACAAGTTCCTTTGCTCTGAGGTGCCTCCCCAGGTAGGATTAGCCAGGAGGAAGAACAGATCCCTGAGCACCAGGGCTCAGCACTGGTTCCAGCTGGAAGGGGGCACAACCAGCACGTGCTGCTTGGCCAGCTCAGCACACAGAGCTCAGGAGGGAGTCCATGAGGTGCAGACACGGACACAGGCTGGGATGAAGACCCCGTGAGTGAGGATGATGATGTTCCAACAGCCACTTCACTCAGTTTGTGAGCTGGAGGAGGGTGAGCCTGGCTGAATATTCCACACGATTTTCCATCCTGTCTTCTGTCCTTGAGCAGCCTCCTCTGTCCATCTGGTTTTAGAAAACATCTGGATTGATTTGGATTTCACTGAGAATGTACCTTGGGTTGGTATTCAACGCTGAGGGAGTGCTCAGGGTGCAGCTGGGGGATCCCTCCCTGGGGCTGCTGCACCCCGTCCCTGCTGTCACCTCCTCCCAGTCCACTGGCCCAGGAACTCTGCGGTGCTGAACTGCTCCACCATTAATTTCATCAACGATGGGAAGAGATTCCAGATGTTCTACAGACGCTTTAAAACTCCTGGATAATTGGATTTGGGGGCTGGCTGGCTTTGTCTCTTATCACAGGTATTTGTGACAGCTCAGTGCAAACACGATGTCATTGTCATCCTCGCAGTGAATTGCATTTTCCAGCTGCCTTAACATCCCCCCAGAGTTTCTTTAGGATGGTTTAATGTGCCTTCAGAGTTTCTTTGGGATGGTTTAATGTTCCCCCAGAGTTTCTTTGGGATGGTGTAAGACAAAAGCCCTTTGCAAGCGTTGTGCAAGATCCCTTTGCCCTTGAGTCCTACACGTGCTCTGAGCTCTTCTGCGGCTGAGCCGTGTCTGAGCCCTGGCCTGGCACCAGTGACACGTGTCCCAGGACAGCCCCAAGCCAGGGCCCTGCTTTTATCAGAGCCCAGCAGGACCTCTGAGGCAGGCTGTCCTACCAGGAAATCCTCTTCCCAGGGAGAGCCAGGCTGCGGGGAGTGTTCACTGATGGGGAAGGACTTCTGGCTGCCCTCCCACCAGCTCCTGAGCCGCCTTAGCCTCAAATGTCCCAGCTGCTCCAGGGAGGAGGATGCTGGATTAGCTCAGCAGGAGTCTCCTGGGAAGGGTTTCAACTCTCCCTGACCTGTCACTGGCTCTTGGAGGAGTCGCTCGGTTTCTGCGCCTCAGCCATGCGAGGGGCAGGACTGCCCAGGAGAGCGCCTGGAAGTCAGCGGAGGGAAGAGCAAAGCTGGGATTTGTTCACACATGGGAAGGACAGATGGCTGCCGAGCTGCACCGTGCCTTCAGCAGAGGGAGCAGGTCGGGAACGCCGGCGTGGGATGCGGGATGCTGGCGCGCGGGACGGAGACGGCGTGGGATGCTCTCGGCTGTCCTGGGACACGGACCCAGCCTCCCTCCTGGCTGGCAGCTCCCCGGGCTCCTCGCCTGGCTGCTCCCCTCACCCTCCATGGATAATCCTGAGGCCACCCAGAAGTCCTTCCATCCTGCTGGGGTGTCTGTGTTCTCACCCTTCTCCCTGTTCTCCCTCAGCCCTGGGCAGCTCCTGCCTCCAAACAGAGGGTGGAAAGGCTCTAATCCCAGCCTTGATGCAATCTCCACTGGGATCCTGCATTGTCCAGACCCTCGCTGGCCTTGCTGCTGGATTTTTGTCTTGGAGCCAAGTGCTTGTAGCTCTGTTAACCCCTTCCTGGCCTCCCGTTGGAGCTGGTGCCACTGGGCTTTGGAGATCTCAAGCTGCAGCAATAACAGGGTGCTGAGAGGGTCCTGGTGATGCCAAGCTCAGGATAAGGATCTTTCGCCCAACAACCCCAACCTGATGTTCACTAAGGCCTTTAAAACAATTAAATAATGATACTGGTGGGAGAGGAATGTTGGGGTTTGGGGGGACTGTCCTGTCAGGATCAGGACATGTCCTCGGCTCGGGGGGAGCGAGGTTCCAGGCTGTGGATGTCTTGGAGGCCTCAGCAGCGTGCCATGAAAAAGCAGGCATTTAACATGGAAATCCCCAGAGGGGGAGATTAAAGCCAACAGGTGCTGGAAAAATGTTTCTGCGTATTAGAACTTAATTAGATTGGAAAATAAATTCCAGATGGGCTAATTATGCGTGAGTTGTTGCAGGTCCCTTCATGCAGGGGCAGGATTGTGTTTGGGAAGCCGATTGGATCTGATTCCTGCCTCTTGTGGTATCGCTGAGATCTAGAAGCAGGTTGGCTCTGGGGTCCTGTGATCTCCCAAAAAAAGGCTCCACGGCTCCTCCTGCTCCTGTCGGAGCCAGAGAGATCTGAGGCCACAACCTGTCATGTGCGAGGAGCAAAGATCCTTATCAGCATTGCCTTTCAAAGGCGCTTCAAAGACTGGAAGGGAGATTTTTGAACAGAGGGAGCAGTTCCTGGGGACAGGGGGTGCTGAGGAGGGGGTCGGGAAGGGGGGCTGTGCCTGGAGGGGAGCAGCGTGCTGGAGCCTGCTGGGGCGAGGTCTGACTGGGAGAGGGATGGAGCTGGCTGCTGCTCCGCATAGCTGTGCTGTGTAAACACCGGGGAGAGCGGGGGAGTGCTGCTGGAGTGGTGTTCTCCGGGAGAAAACACGCTGGGAGAAAGGGGAGGGAGCCCTGGAGTCAGCCGTGGGCAGCGCAGCCCTGCTTGGTGCTCCCTGGCTCAGCCCGTGGAACGCTGCTCCCATCCCACGTGGGAATTTGGAGAGCAGGACGTTGTCCCCTTTGGGGGTGACAGCTCCGGGTCTGGATCCTGCTACTGAGAGCCCGTGGAAGGTCCAGTACAACGTCCCTGACTGGGAATTATGGGTGTGTGATTTATGTGGGGCTCCATGAATGATTTATGCCACGTTAAGTGATGATTTAGGGAGAAAACACAACCCCCTCGTACGGAGTCTTTAATGAAAAGTGTCAGTTCTCCGGGATTTATTTCCGAAGCGGCGTTTGAACCCGGCGCGTTTGACATCAATCACGTCTAATTGTCAGGTTATGATTAATGAACATATGCCGGCCGTTTGTCTGCCTAATTAAACTTTATGTTCTCTTCGTCTGGCAAAGCAAAACAAGTTTACTCCATGGGATGTGCTGGTTCCAAGGGTCTGGGTGTGAGAAAGCGCCCGGATTCCCAATTCCCGGATGAAGGGTTGGTTGAGGCACTCCTGGATTTGCAGAAAGGCAGGTTTGCCTTGGCTGGGGAGGCAGAGGTGACCTGTCCCTCTCTTTAAGGTGGAGCTGCCGCCTAAATGGCATTTAAAATCATGGAATGGTAGGAAATCTGGAGTTGGAAGGGATGCACAAGGATCATGGAGTCCAACAACCCCAAGGATCCCACCTTTACACTCCGTGGATCGTCCCAAGCCTCTCTCTAGTGGGAGACAAGTCCAAGGTGGTTTGTGACTCTGCACTCTATTGGCTCACAGAGATCCTGATTCCAGAGATGCTGGAATTCCAGAGATCTCCAGCCCCAGGGAGCAGCAGGGAATTGGGCAGCCCTGCACCACCCATCAGGTTCTTTTCCACGCCCTCAGTGATCTGCCAGGGCACAGGATTCTGCATGATCCCTTGGGCTTCACACCACTTCCATGCTCAGGAATAATCCAACTCTTTTTCTTTCAGGACATAGACAAGTTTGGGAACGAGATCACCCAGCTGGCTCGCCCGCTCCCGGTCGAGTACCTCATCATAGACGTGAGTGTTCCCTGCATAGACGTGTTTGCTTCCCCCAGGAGAGGGTCACCGTGGAGCAAACTGCTAACCCACCTCTGAAATTCCCGTGGAGGGGATTCCTGAGGCAGATTATCCTCCTCTGCCTGCTGCTGCCAGGCATTCCGAGCAGGGAGGAGGCTGCCCCGCTCCGTGGGGTCGGTGTGGTGCCAGGGAACACATTTGTTTGCCAGGAAAGCACTGCCTGGTGCCTTATCAGGGCTCTGAGCTGGCCCAGAGCCACATGGCCGGGAAGCAGCAGCCCCACGGACCCGTGTCCCAGGCACTGCCTAATGAGGAAACTCCAGAGCAGCAATTAGGGACCCATCTCCTTTCAGTGACTCAGCAGGTTGTCCAGAAATGCCTTTTCTTGGAGGAGGGGATTCGCTCTCTGGCACGGCTTGGCCGGAGCAGAGCTGCTGCCAGGCACGGCACAGCTCAGCCCCCGGGGCTGGGAAACAAAGTTACAGCATGGAAGGCAGGAAAGCACATAATTGGGATGCCAGATGATATTGCTGGAGCTGGAGGTGGTGCCAACAACCATTAGATCCACCTGGAGCAGCCTCTCTGGTCCAGCTGCCCCTGGCACAGGCAGTGCCAGAGCACGGGAATTCCTGCAGGAGCGAAGGCACCTGTTCCTGGGATGTCTGGGGTGGCACTGGGATGAAAACAGAGGGGTGGGACGTGCATTAGGATCCCCCCAGGACCTCCCCCCAGCAGCAGCTGCCTGGCACAGGGCACAGCTGTGCCAGGATCACTGTATCCCAGTGACCTGTGCAGAGGGGAATGCTCTCCGTGGCATCTGCCAAGAGCAAACCCATCATGGCCCTCCAGCTTCCTTAGAAAGGCAGCCAAGGGGTGTGGTGATGGAATATCACTTTAAATTAAATTAAATTAAATTAAAAGCCATCAGATCCCTGCAGGATCCCTTGCTGTTTGGCTGAGCTGGGATCATAGCCGTGGCTGTTCTCAGCTATCTGGACTTGCTTCCCATATCCCACTGGTCTCTGATCATCCTTCCTTGGATTTTTTTTCTTTTCCTTTGTTTTTTTCAGATTACTACAACTTTCCCCAAGGATCCAGTCTACACTTTTTCTATTTCTCAAAACCCATTCCCCATCGAGAACCGCGATGTGCTGGGAGAAACTCAGGTGAGGGGCAGTTCCTGACCCTGGAGGAGGAGCTGGGTTCCGTGGGGATGGGCTCTGCCTCCCTCGTGCTCACTGACATCTGCAGAGGGACAGCTGTGCCCTCGAGTCACCCCTGCCTGGCTCAGCCTGCCAAGGTCCTTCCTGCACGGAGCAGTGTCTGCATGCCAATGCCGGCTGCCGGCCGTGCTGAGCTCCTGCCAGGGCCACCACGGGATGGATCAGGGCTCCCTGTGCCTGCCAGGCAGCTCCAGAGGGGCCCCAGCCCCATGGGGACAGCACAAACCTGCTGAGACTGGGGTCTCTGCTGCTCCCAGAGTGCTGCCTTCTCTTCCTGGATGGAATCTTTAAGCACAGAAAGCTGTTCCTGCAAGAGGTCGAGGCAGAGGATGGGATGTCCTCCCTCTTTTCTGTAGGAACAAGGCTAGAGTTGCCTGGTTTCCCCCTCAGCACCTCTTGGATCTGAGATCAGCTCTGTGGGTGCTGGGTTTGGTCAAGAGGAGCTCCTGTGAGCCCAGAAATAATTTTTCCTGGAAGTTGTTAGCTGGGATTCAGTCAGCCGGGCAGGGATCTGATTTTGGGAATGTCTATGCACATTGCAGACGATATTCTAGAGGCACAGGAATATCTGTTAAGTGGATCCAAATAGGAATTGACTTCTCTTCATTACTGTCCCCTCTCCCCAGGACTTCCACAGTTTGGCCACATACCTGTCCCAAAATACTTCCTCCATTTTCCTAGACATCATTTCGGATTTCCATCTGCTCCTCTTCCTGGTCACAAACGAGGTCATGCCTCTGCGGGTACGTGACGGGGCTGGGAGGCTCCTGTCCCCACAGCATCCCCCCCATCCCAGGGGTCCCTCAGCCCCTCCAGGGGTCCCTCAGGTGGGTGGAGGTGACCATTCCTGCCATCCCATTACCCTGGGCAGGGCCTTGTGCTGCCTCTTCCCAACCAAGCTGTTGGGAGAAGGTTTAAAGAGTTTTAAAACCTTTTTTAAACTCTAAATACAAAACCCCTGAACTGCTGGGAGCACTGAGGGGGGTGGTTGTCCACATGATCCCAGAGCCAACTTGGCTGCGGTTCCCAGAGCTGGAAATGTTTTAAAAATTATCTCAGAATCAGGAATTTGGTGGGAGAACAACAAGGAGATCAGAGCCCCCAGAGCTCAAGGCCAGCGAGGTGCTGGCTGTGCTGCTCTGCTGCCCTTGGCCGGGCACGGGGCCCTGGCGGAGCTTCCCAGGGAGATCCGGGCGTGCCGGAGGCTGCGCATGTGCGAGGCAGCCGGGATGAGCGTGGGCAGCTGGAGATCAGGGTGGGAGCAGGGATGGGGCTGGAGGGCTGCAGCACGGAGGGATTGCAGCCCTGCAAGGTGGGACTGGCCCGCAGTGCCAGGACACTGGCCCACAGGGGTAGGGAATAGCTCCTGGAAGCAGAGGAAAGGAGCTTTTGGGGTGTTGGGATCTGTCTGAGTGCTGGGGAGCAGAGGGATAGACTGGGGCACCCCAAGGATGTCGGGAAAGGGGGAACAGCTCAGATTCAGGGTCCTGCCTTGCACTGGAGGGGTCCCCAGTGCTCATTTCCCACCTGTGCCTTCCAGGACAGCATCAGCTTGTTGCTGGAAGCCGTGAGGACCAAAAATGAGGAGCTTGCACAGACCTGGAAAAAATCGGAGCAGTGGGCGACCATCGAGCAGCTCTGCAGTAAGAGGGGGGTGTCCCTCAGGGGCAGGGTGTCCCTCAGGGAGGGGGGTCCCTTGTCCCTTGGGAGCTGCTCCCAAGCTGCCACAGAGGCTGCTGGAGGCTCGTGGGGAGGAAGCTGTTCCTTGGTCACAGGATCCTGGAATAGTTTGGGTTGGAAGGGATCTTAAAGCTCATCCCCACCCCCTGCCATCTTCACCAGAGCAGGTTGCTCCAAGGCCCATCGAGCCTGGCCTGGAGCACTGGCAGGGACGGGGCAGGGCGGGTGGGGGGCTGCAGGGTGGCGGGATGGCAGCACNGCACCCCAAGGATGTCGGGAAAGGGGGAACAGCTCAGATTCAGGGTCCTGCCTTGCACTGGAGGGGTCCCCAGTGCTCATTTCCCACCTGTGCCTTCCAGGACAGCATCAGCTTGTTGCTGGAAGCCGTGAGGACCAAAAATGAGGAGCTTGCACAGACCTGGAAAAAATCGGAGCAGTGGGCGACCATCGAGCAGCTCTGCAGTAAGAGGGGGGTGTCCCTCAGGGGCAGGGTGTCCCTCAGGGAGGGGGGTCCCTTGTCCCTCGGGAGCTGCTCCCAAGCTGCCACAGAGGCTGCTGGAGGCTCGTGGGGGGGAAGCTGTTCCTTGGTCACGGGATCCTGGATAGTTTGGGTTGGAAGGGATCTTAAAGCTCATCCCCACCCCCTGCCATCTTCACCAGAGCAGGTTGCTCCAAGGCCCATCGAGCCTGGCCTGGAGCACTGGCAGGGACGGGGCAGGGCGGGTGGGGGGCTGCAGGGTGGCGGGATGGCAGCACTGCCCCGCGCTCTCTCCCGCAGGCACGGTGGGTGTCCCGCTCCCGGGACTGCAGGAGTACGGCGCCATGGGGGGCTCGTCGCACGCCGTGGCCGCGGCCATGTGGCCCTGCCAGCACTGCACCTTCATGAACCAGCCGGGCACGGACCACTGCGAGATGTGCAGCCTGCCCCGCTCCTAGCCCCGCTGCTGCCCGCAGCCACCCGGAGCGGCCGGCGCGGCGCCTGTCCCTTCCCTCTCCTCCCTTCAGCTTCCAGCCCGGGCTGCGGAGCCAGGCACGGGTGGCTCCAGCCCCCCGGTTCCTCCTCGCTCCCTTTTGGGGGCTCCCAGCCCGGAGAACCAATGCTTTCCTCAGCCCGTGCCTGGGCTGGCCCCCCACCGCCCTCAGCTGCTGCCAGCCTGCCCTGGGGGAGCTGGGGGGCTTAGGGAGCCGCCCGTGCCCGCTTCCTACCCAAGGGGAGAGGGAGGCTTTGGCATCTCCCTGCCCGCAGCTTTGCTCTCATTCCCTGCCCGCCTGAGTGCCTGGATCCCGACAGCTCCGGCGCTGAGCGGCCCCGGCGGCACGGGCGGGTGGCTGTGACCTTCCCAGAGCAGGACAGGCACCCCTGGACACCGAGCACAGGGTGGGCACGTGCCAGCTCGTGGCCTGGCACTGCCTGGTGAGCTTTGGCACCCGGTGGGGGCTGCTGGAGGGGCGTCCCCTCCGGGTGCAGCGTCCCCCCTCTGTGCGTGGTTGGGCTCCCAGGGAAGGGGTGCGGGGCAGCCACGTAACTCGGGCACCCAGCTCGCCTCCATCGTGCCCCGGGAGCCAGGCCTCCAGTTGGTGCCTTCCCCTCCCTCCAGAGCGTGTCCTGGCCAGAGCTGGGGCTCGGGGGTCTTGCCCCCCGAACTCCCTTCAGCCCCCAGCTGGGGCTGCCCCGGGCGCCGCTGGGCAGGGAGAGGGGCAGGCGGATGCTGGAGGGGCTCAGCCCTCCTCTCACAGGGCCTCTGACCCCCAGGCCCGTCCTGAAGCTCCCCAGCCCTGGCTCTGCCGGCTCTGGTTCAGTCCCAGGGGCACCGGTTCCAGCACTGCCCCGTGTCCCCTCATGGGAGGGGTCCAGAGGGCCTGTCCTGCTCCAGGACAGCACTGCCCAGACCCCCGTGGGGCAGGGACCTCCAGCCCCCCGCCCCTCGCTGGGGCTTTCCAAAGGCTTCATCCCAAGGCCCGGCTCCGGGCTGCGGTTGCTTTTCCCCTGGGTGTGCTGGGGTTTGGGGGTGCAGCGCTGGGCTGACCCAGGCGCGGGGGCTGCAAGTAACGTGGAATAAAAGCACCTCAAACCAGAGCCTGCTGCACTCTGTCACCTGTCCCGGGGTGCTCCACCTTCCTGACGGGAATGGGGGAACGCTGCACCCCCGTGTGTGCCTCCCTGACCTGGGCCAGGATGGGGCTGGGATGCTCTGTGTTCCGTGTGGGGTCTGGGGGATGCTGTGTCCCACTACTGTCACCTCGGGTGGGGCTGGGATGCTCTGTGTTCCCGATGGGAATGGGGAGGACACTGTGCCCCAGCACGGTGCCACCTCTGCTCTGTCATCTGTGCCAGGATGGGCCCAGGGTGCTCCGTGTTCCCAGCTGGATCAGGGGGACACAGCGCCGTGCCTCCCGTGCTTTGTCCCCTGCTGGGACGCTCCTCATTCCCAGCGGGAACCGGGGGACCGTGCTCCCGGGGGCCGGGACGCTCCGCATTCCCGTCGGGGCCGTGTGTCCGTGTGTCCGGGCTCGTGTCCGCGGTCTGTTTGCAATCAGCCCCGGAGCCGCGTGCGGCCGGGCCCGCTGCCAGCCCCAGCCCGCAAAAGGGGGAGCGGGAGCGGCGGCAGCCAGAGCCGGGGAGC
>WEZZ01026363.1:137480-213657 GCA_013400585.1 Chloropsis cyanopogon | reverse complement strand
AGCGCCGTGGCCCACGCTCACCATCACCTGCACCCGCACCTGGCCCACGCCCCCTACATGATGTTCCCCGCGCCCCCCTTCGGGCTCCCGCTGGCCACCCTGGCCGAGTCCGCCTCCGCCGCCTCCGTGGTGGCCGCCGCCGCCGCCGCCAAGACCACCAGCAAGAATTCCAGCATCGCCGACCTCCGCCTGAAGGCCAAGAAACACGCCGCCGCCCTGGGGCTGTGACCGCGCTGCTGCCGCTGCTCTTCGCTCTTCTTTTTTCTTTTTTTTTTTTTTTTTTTTCCCAAAAAAAAAAAAAAAAAAAAAAAAAGAAAAAAAGAGAAAAAANTTGAAAGATGAAACTCAGAGTAAAAAAAAAAAAAAAAGAAAAAGGAAAGAAACGAGGGAGAGGAGAAACGGACGGGAGATATATACTTATTTAAGGAATTAGAGGACGCGCAGCTGGGAAGTTCACAGGTTTTGAAACTGACCTTTTTCTGCGAAGTTCACTTTAATACAAGAAATTTGATAAGAGAGGCGGGCCTCCTTTCACGTTGCATCAGGTACTTGAGTTTAACAACCACGTCTGGGATAGAGCCAAAAAAAAAAAAAAAAAAAAAAAAAAAAAAAAAAAAANAAAAAAAAAAAAAAAAAAAAAAAAAAAAAAAAAAAAAAAAAAAAAAAAAAAAGAAAGACTACGACAAACAGGAAAAAAAAAAAAAAAAGACAATGATTTCTCTGCGAATTTCTAATGGGAAACTGTCCGGGATACTTCCTCCAGCAGCATTCCGGGTTGCATGTATTTGTATTTCATTGATGGAGTCTTTTGATTCACTTGCACTTCACCCTCATCTTTAGTAGAAAAAAAAACCGAGACAACCACAAAAGCAAACAAACAAACGTGGCTGGGTTCTTTCTCCTTTAATCGTGGAGGGAAGCAGGCAGAGAGAGGCAGTTCAAGCACTACCTTTCCCACCCTTAAATCTTTCTTGGTCGTTTGCTGTCCCACCTCTGAAATAAAAGGGAGCGGAAAGCGCCAGGAGAGCGGAGCTCGCCTCCCTCTGCCGCGTCTCTCCTGTCCTGAGGGCAAAAGTAAATGGGAAAAACAAAACAAAAAAAAAAAAAACAAAAAAAAACAAAACAAAACAAAAAAAAAAAAAAAAAAAAAAAAAAAAAAAAAAAAAAAAAAAAAAAAAAAAAAAAAAAAAAGAAAAGAAAAAAGAGAATATTTAATTCCCAACCACCACTTGACACCACGGCAAATTCCAATAAGAGGTACTGGGTACATGTAAAATATGTTGATACACACGAACAAAGTTTATTTTGGCTATAACTTGTGAATTGATAGTTGACTGTCAAACATTTACATTTTATCTCATAAAGGTGTATCTATTCACGTAACCTTGTGATTTTTTTGGTTATTATTGTTATGATTTGAGAGACGTATAGCTATTTAAGCTGGGGTACCCTGCAGTCCGTGATTGTTATCCCAGATTTTGCCATCTGACCCTCATGCTTATTGCCAAGACAGAGGGAAAGCTCTTCTACGCGAACTTTGGTATGGACGGGCTTTGTATCTATTTGTTCTCCATGAAAACAAAATTATTTATATTGACCATATTTTTTCTAGTGTATTTTAAGTTATTTAAAAAAGAAAAAAGAGAAAAAAAAAAAAAAGAAAGCAAGATGCTGTTATCTCATTGCATTTGTTGTCGGTACAATATATTTTGTTTCACTCAGGTTTGCTTCACCTTTTTTAATCCATTTTCGACGTCACGAATTTCGATAAGTGCCAAGCAATGAATTTCAGACACTTTGTGACTGCCGGGGGGTTCGGGCCGGTGCCGCTCGCTGCCCAGCCGTGCTGTTCTTTCTGCTCCGTGCTCTCCCCTCCCGTAGATCTCGCACGTTCCTTTCTGCTCCGTAGATGTCGCGACACGCCGATAGCGCTCAGCACGACGAGGAAGCGCCGCTCGCCTCCGCGCAGCTCTTATTTAATTTTTTTCCCGTGAGTTTTTCCCGAGTTCGGCTGAACCGAATCGAACCGAACCGAACCGAACCGAACCGAAGCGGGCCGTTCGCTCCGGGCTCTGCCGAGCGGATAACAATTGCGTCTTTACGAGTTCTGTCAGGTTCCCTCAGGTAATAAAGGCGAGCAAAGCGGAACGGCTCGGAATTATTCCAGGGAGGGATCCGGGGGGCACCGGGACCCCGGCACAGCCCGCTGCTCCCCCCGGGCGGGCCGGGGCTCCGGGCTGGGCGCTGCCCTCCCTCCCCCCGGCCGGGATTCTCCTCCCGGAGCCCTGGGAAGCTCCGGGAATTCCCAGCGGGAGGAGCCGCTCCGGGGCCGGCGATGGATGGGGCTGGAGGGGGATGCGCAACCCCCGAGCCCCCGCCGGGGAAGGGCTGGGAAAGGTTGGGAAAGGTTGAGAATAGCTGGGAAATGTTGGGAAGGATCCCTCGGGCCGGCTGCGGCACCGCGGGCAGTGATGGGAGAGCCCGAGGTGTCCCCGCGGGATGGGCAGGGACAAGGACGAGGGACAGGGACAAGGACAGGGACAGTCGGAGCCCTCCCCACGAGGCCAGCAAGCAATAAGAGCCAAAGCCGTTCCGGTGCTGATAACGGGCTGGAAATGATGGATTTTACATTAGGTAAAAGGGCTTTATTCCAGCAAAAGTAAGATAGTGCTAATTATAAAGTCAATAAAAGTACCGGTGGTGTCGATTGATCCCGAATAGAGCAGTTCATTAATATGTGCATGAGAGCACGGCAGCCCCAGCCTCAGCCCCCCTCTCCCTCCTCCAAATAAACCTGCCGGCTCCTCCCTGCTCTGCTTCAAGCGCAGCTGCTTGAGGTGGAGCTGCCCAACAGCCTCGAGCAGGTTTTTGGGGCTGTGACACAAACGGGGTGGATGCAACAGGAACATCAAACCCTCCCTCAGCGATTGCCACGTCTGTCTTCAAGATGGTTGTAATAAAAAGTCAGGAGAAATGGGCTTTCATCCTATCAGGGAAGGTGATTGGGTGCTGTGAGAGAAGTGTGTGGCTTTTAGCACAGCCGTGATTAAAATAAAATAGTCTTAACGGGATGTTTTTGGACAGGGATATTCACATTCCTGCTTTCCTTGGACTGGAATCCCCAATAAGTCTACAGGCCAACAGAAGTTGGCCAGGACTCTTCTGTTTCTATTTTATTTCTTAGAGTGTCTGAACCTCTGTAAAACCCCGTCGATTTCCCCAAATTGAATTATGGATATTTCAGGAACCAGCCAGCTCTCCCAGTCTGTGCTTCCTGCAGAGAAAATTTTCACGTGGGATTGTCACAGAGACGAGCTGGCCTGAGCAGAGGGTTTGGAGAAGGGATCCAGAAATCCTGCAGGGAGGAGTAAACGCCTGTTTCTGTCCTCACAGGGCCCGTGGGGTGCTCCTGATGTGGATTCTGGGGGGCTGGAGGAGCAGTTCCCACATTTTGTTGTCTCGAGTGAGGAGAGCGGGGCAGGGAGCAGCCGGAGCTCCAACCCCACAGATCCCCACACAGCCACACTGGGAAGGAGAAGGGAAGAAAACAGCTGCATGAAAACTGCTGAGTCCTGTGCCCAAACCTGCTGTGTCTCGTGGGGCTCCCTCACAGCTCAGCCTCATCCCAGGCCACGCTCTCAGAGTTGCAGCAGCACCAGAAAAGCAGCCCAGGCTCCGTGGATCCAGCCCTTGGAGGGAGCTGTGGCTGGGCAGCCACGGGATAAATCATGTGTTGTGCTAACAGCACAGCCTGTGCTCTTTCCTGACCAGTAAACATTGATACTCGATCAATTTTGTGGCTTTCCCCCATTTTGTTTGCCCTTGCCTCCTCAGCCCTTGCTATTTGTGATTTCCCTCACTGCGAGGTCCCAGCAGGTGAAAGGGCTCCTAAAGGTCACCTCCTGTGTGAGTTTAGGGAACAAAAGCAGATCTGGATCCCTTTGGTGGTGCTGAGGTGGGCAGCAAAGCCCTGCAGGGAGCTGGAAAGTTGTGCTCATTTATTCCCAGCCTTCCCTGCATTCAGGCAGTGAGAGCCCCGGCAGGATCCAGGAGCGCTCCCAGCCTCGGGAGCTGTCACTACTCACACCTTACACCAGCACTCAGCCTTCTCTCCAGGTGTTCTTCAGGCAATTAAGTTGGTGTGAGTGAAGGAAATCCTCAGAATTTCGGCACTCACAGCTCCGGTGGCAGACTGTGGGCTTTGGGATTGCCTTTGTGCTGCTCTGCCAGCTCCTCCTCATCCTGGTGGCTGGCCCGAATTCCTGACAGCAGAGCCACGAATGCCATCACCTCCCTCAGCCTTGTGCTCTCACCAGGCCTGCTTTGACAGGGCAGAACCACAAAGAGCCCTCCCCTTGCTGGTGTGAGGCTGATTTTTGGTGCTGGGGGTGCTGCCTGCAGGATCTGCCCACCCATCCCTGTGTCATCCCCCAGGCCGTGCCCACCTCCCGGCAGCCTCTCCTCCAGCGAGGTTGTTTGTGCTCACCAGAGCCCCAACTTTTCCTAGAGAGGGGAGGGAAGCTTTTCTCTGAGCAGGGAAAGAGGTTTGGGAATGTTTTCCTGCACCGCAAAGGGTTTGTGGCCTTTGCTCATTAAACACCCACAGCAGCCTCTTTGTACACAGGTAAAAATCACCCAGGGATAAATTCTGGGGGAGGGTTCCAAAATGGGGAGGTAAAAATGCACAAAAGGAAGGAGGGGCAGTTTGGCTTCCTCAGCAGCTCCAGCCAGCCTGGAAGCACCGAGGATCCCGAGCTGGGCAGAATTCCGTCTCAATATCTCAATATCCTATCTCAATATTCCTTCTCAATATCTGCCATCACTTTGAAGCCATCTCCCCCTTGCCATGTCTCTAGACACTGTTGGAAAAAAATCTAAATTTTGGAAGCAACCAGAAGAAGACACGAGGACTTCTGCTGGAGGTGATTTTAATTCTGTGACTAAATTCTGGCGAGGGCTGGCCCAGGTGGCCTCCCCTCCTGGTGTGCCAGAGGATCCAGGAGAGGGTTTGGCACCCCAGCACAGACAGCAGCGTGCAAACTGTAATTATTAACAACAACACACTTCCCACCCTCTCATTGTCCTTGGAGTAAATATTTAAGCAGTGGAAACTTGGCTTGCACTTCCCCAGACTGGCAATCTGCTGGAAACTGAGATCCTGCCTGGATCCCCTCACAAAATCCCTGCGAACACTCAGAACATCTTTTTCACCACTCCTCCTCTTAATGTACACATTTTAATTATTATGCAGATTCTCATTCAGGAAATATTTGGATTTGGAAGTGTTTGGCCATGTGGTAATCTTTAGGAAGAAGGTAAACATATTCTTTGTTAAAGAAAATGTAAATAAAGAATTGCCCCAAAATATCTCGCAGAGGTTAAACGCAGGACAATGGGAACCACATGGAAATGTTCCTGCTGTCCCTGGGCAGGAAACTCAGGGATGTTCCCAGGGACTCTGGAGGCTGCAGCAGGAATTCTGCTGGGGTGAAGTGCTGGCCCTGTAAGAAAAAGGAAACAATAGGGTAAGGAATTAGCTGGCTTTGATGGATTTTAAACCACAGAATCCCAGACTGCTTTGGAAAGGATCTGAGTGCTCATCCCACCCCACCCCAGCCATGGCAGGGACACCTCCCACTGTCCCACGTGCTCCACCCCAGTGTCCAGCCTGGCCTTGGCACTGCCAGGGATCCAGGGGCAGCCCCAGCTGCTCTGGGCACCTGTGCCAGGGCCTGCCCACCCTCCCAGGCAGGAATCCCATCCCAGTATCCCATCCAGCCCTTTGCCATCTCATACCTGGTGTAGGGTATCCCAATCACTTGAGGAGCCATGAATTAATTCCCAGAGCTGCTGTGGCTGCAGCACCCCCCTGGCTCTGCACAGGGCTCTGAGCTCACCCACAGCACCCCTGCTCATTTTCCAGCTGCTTTTCCCCCTTGTCCAGTCCCTGCAGTGGGATTTGGGTTGTTCCCACACTGCTGGAACTGCAGGAGAGCATTTCCTGAGGGATCTGATGGTTTTCAGGCCAGCTCCTGAGCTGGTGGGGCAGTGGCAGCTCTGTCCTGCACCCCTGCAGCAGCACAAGAGGTGACAGAGCCCTGGTGGGTCTGTCCCTGCCCCATGCAGCTGGCAGAGAGCTTGGCAGCGTTAAGCAGATGACAATTCTTACACGTGTAATCACTTTAATTACACAGGTTGTTTACAATATTTCCCTACCCAGGTAAAGGATCCTGTATGAATTTCAAAACTAATTTGGCCACATCCATACCGCTAAAGGAAACAGGAGCATTTGCAATTCATGCATTATTCTGTGTTCAGATGTAATTAATTTGGATTAATTTCTAATGAACTCGTGCTGCTTGCAGTCAAGGACTTCTCTTCCTGGGCTGGGGAAGTGCCTGGGATTTTTCCCTCTGAGCTCTCTTGCAGAAGATCTGCCCCGAGCTGTGGCTGTGGAACAATGCAGAGGCAGATTTACAGGGTGCCAGCTCTGCTCTGGGCCTGCAGGGAGACGAATTAAACCTTCTCTTAGAAATGGAACAGATATACTTAAACCAGTTGGTATTAGCCAAGATGTGGCCCTGGCCACGCTGGGGTCTGGGTGAAATGCTCCTGTGGGTAATTTATCTCCAGGGCTCTGTAAATAAGAATTTATTTAAAGTTTTTTTCAAGTTGTGCATAAGTTCTTCAAGTGTCCCGCTTTGTTTTCAGGAAAATAAAAACAAGCACTGACCAGGATTTGGGTTTGTTTTTAACTCTTTCCTGCGTGCCTGTACAATCACTGGTCATTCACCTGGGGAAACCTCTGGGGGTTCAATGGACTTCAGGTGTTGTCCAGGAGGAAAAGGTGAGTTTGGGCTTGTGTCAGCTCAGAGAGCTTGGAGCAGAGGTGTGGATTAATGCTGGAGGCTCCAGCAGCCAAGAGAGCAACTGGGGCAGAAAGAAGAACTTTAGTTCTGCCATTTGCAATTAAAATTCAGAGAATCACAGAATGCTTGGGGTTGGAGGGGCCTTAAAGCCCACCCCACTCCACTCCCTGCCAGGCACAGGGACAGGGACAGGGACACCTTCCACTGCCCCAGGCTGCTCCAAGCCCAGCCCAACCTGGCCCCCAAAAATGCTCAGACTTTTGTATTTTAACACCTATAAAACGGGGATAGTCGCAATCTCAACATGGAATTAAAACTGCAAAAATTTAAAGAAAAGCACAAGAATTCTGCAAGTTGTTCTTGAGGCTGCACTGGGTCCCTCTGTGGGCAGCACCCCCTGGGACTGTGATCTGAGGAGGAGGATGGAAGGATGGTGTCCAGCCAGCCTTTCCAGAGAAGGAGCTGCAGAATGTAAATGAAAACAAACAAAAAAACCCCAACCAAAACAAAAAATCCCCTCAGATTTGGGCACAGAAGAAACGCCTTGCCCACAAATTGCATTTCCCCTGATTTCTGCACAGCTCTCCAATTGGCACAACCTTGTTTAGCTTCAAAGATCTGAGAAAATTCCAGCCTGAGGCTCTTGGATGGTGGCTGAGCGTGGCTCTTATCGCTGAACTCCTGGGGAATCATTCCAGGCCAAATGTCCACCCCAGCTCTCCTGCTCTGAGGTTCGCAGTGTTTGCTGGGACACCGAGCAAGGCAGAGAATGTGGGCATCTTTAGAGCAGTCTGACAGGGAAAAGGTGCAAAATTGTCAAAAGCAGTTCCAGCTCCTGCAGAGGAGCACCCTGGAGCATCCCTGGCAGCGTCCCAGGCCAGGCTGGGCCCTGGGGCAGTGGGAGCTGGCCCTGCCATGGAGGGGACTGAGGAGATTTTTAGGGTCTCTCCCAACCTAAACCTCTCTGGCATTCTGTATTCCTTGGAAATAAATTATCTGAGAACGCCTCTTGGGAGCAAACTGCTGCTGGCCCTTGAATGGCAAGGATCAGGAAAGAGCCAAATGAGTGAATTTCACCAAACCCCCAAAAATCTGGGGTGCTGTGAGTACTGCGAGCTCCCACCCAGCTGTGCCCCCCCAAAATCTGGGGTGCTGTGAGTGCTGTGAGTGCTGTGAGCGCCGTGCCTGCCGTGAGCCCCCAGCCATCTGTGCGCCCCCAACATCTGGGGTGCTGTGAGCGCTGTGAGCTCCCACCCAGCGGTGCCCCCCCAAAATCTGGGGTGNTCTGGGGTGCTGTGAGTGCTGTGAGCTCCCACCCAGCCATGCCCCCCCAAAATCTGGGGTGCTGCGAGTGCTGTGAGCTCCCACCCAGCTGTGCCCCCCCAAAATCTGGGGTGCTGTGGGTGCTGTGAGTGCTGTGAGCTCCCACCCAGCCGTGCCCCCCCAGAATTTCCCCTGAATGAAACAACCCAAGAGAGGCTGGGCAGTCTGTGCCACACAGGCTGGCAGTGCTGGCCCTCCCAGCTCTTGGGAATTCAGCAGGGAAAGGTGGGAAGGGATGTCCACACTTTGGCCCTCAGAATGTCATTATCTCGTGCACGTTTGTGTCCCACAGAAGGACCAGAGCCATGGAGTGCAACCAGGAAATTCAATTTTCCTGACATCCATGAATCCATCATCCATCAATGGCCGCTGTCTCCATCATTCCCAGGGACAGGGAAAACAAAACACCTCCAGGGGAGCTGGGGTTCCTGAAGGCATCACAGCTGGATGGAGGGCATGGAGATCATCCTCCTCCTCCTCCTCCCCAAATGTCCCCCTGGACTCACAGCTGCTGCCAGCAAGGCGATTCCAAGAGTCAGGGTGGTGGAAACCTTGCTGGAAAGGGGATGCACAGAGATGGAAGGGAAGACAGAAGATTTTCAGCTCTAAATAATATTTTTTCCCTTCTCCAGGATTTGTACAGAGAGGCCCAGGAACTGCCAACCTCACCCTGGCTACCAGCAAACTGCGAGCATTTCAATACAATTAATGGAAAATACCATTTAATTATAACTGTATTTCCTCATATTCCAGCGGGCTGTGACTCCATGGAAAGTCTCATGAGCAGCACCCACTGAGCTGGAGCTCTGCCTGTGTCAGTGGAACTCCACAAAGGATAATTTTGATTTTTGACATCCATTTTAAAGATAATTGAAACCTAAGTGGCAACTTATGTTCCAGCTCTCAGCAGAGCCATGGGGTCCCCAGAATAAACTGTTGGTTTAACATTTGTTTGTGTACAAACCCACACCCGTTTGTTTGCAGAGATCAAAGTGGGTTTCCAGTTCCCAGACGAAGCTGTGGCCGTGGCAGAGCTGTGGAAACCCCCCCTGGGTGTTTGAGCAGCGTGTGTTTAAACACAGCTCTGCAGCCAAAACATCACACAGAGCCCTGGGCTCACCCAGGAGCCCTTTGTAGGCTCCGTTTGGGGTTTCAGAGGGGAGAACATCCCCGGATCAGTCGCTTCCCAGCGCCTTTATTTCCCTCTCAAAGCCCAGGGCAGCAGACAGGCTCTGCCAGAGCCATGTGAAAGGTTTCCAGCTGGGAGGACGTGTTGGGATCTTAAGGCTCACGCTGGAGCAGCTCCTTGCTGCTGGAGATGAATCCCAGCATCTTCCCCTTCTCCTCCCAGAGGGGAGCAGAGCTCCAGCTGTCCAGAGGGACCTTCCACGGCGTTTTTCCCAGCCCATCCCTTGGGAACATGCCCTGGGATCCATGGGGAAGCAAAAGTCAGCGGTGATTGTGCATCTGAATCCTGGCAGTGCTGGAATTCCGTGGATCAAGGACTGCCAGAGCCTCTGAGCAGAGTCGGGGTTACCTCATGTTCAGACACTCCCCACTGGGCAGACACTTGGAGCAGCAGATGTAAAGTTAATGGTATTTAATAAAGGTATAAGAGGAATAATAATGGTATTTAATGAAGTATCTGCAAAGGGAAAAATACCAGTTCAATGTCAGGGAGAGCAGGATGAGTACTCTGGCTACATTTCCATGACCAATCCGGTTCCACTTCTACCATCCCTTTATCAACATTTCAGGCTTGATTATTTGGATACAAAAAAAGAAATACTGGGGCTCCAGGAGCAGCCCAACCTCCTCAAGGACGTGGTGGATTTTAGCTGATGCTGGTTTCTGCTCAGTGAAACTATTGGCAGCTGCTGTGTACCACGGGGTTGATCTTTAAAGCATCAATTCACGGGTGTTTGTCTTTCCCCGTGCCTGCTGTCTGCAAATCCTTTAGCAGGCAGAGATCCGGGGCAGTCCTGACCACAGCAGCATATTTTATTTGTTGAAAATCAGTTTTGTATTGTAATAAAGAATATTTGCTGTGGCAGCCTGGGGTTTTTTTTCTGGAGACTGATTTATACCTGTCCAGACAGCTAAAGAAAAATGCCTTAAGACTTAACTGCACAATTCTATTATCCTAAGTATCGACTCTCAAATTCCTGTAGTGAACTGACTGCGAATTTCTGATTAAAAATGAGTTCTAATTAATTTAAGGACCAGAAAGAAACAAAAGGAAAGCCACGAGCTGCTACCTGACGTCATGGATGGGAAGGGTCTGGTGTGGATGGAGGGTTGAAAATGTGTGAGCAGATCCTGGAATCCTGGAGTGGGCTGGGGGGACCTTAAAACTCATCTGCCAGGGGATGCTTTCCACCATCCCAGGCTCTCCAGTCCCCTTCCAGGCTGGCCTCGGACACTTCCAGGGATGAGGCAGCCCAGCTCCAGGTGGGGTGGGAGCAGCTCTGCTCCGTGCTGGAGCCGAGCTGGATCCCCTGGCAGTGAGAACATCACGGAGAGCTCCTTCCTGGAGTGTCCTCCTGAAGATGTTTCTGCTCTCAGAGGGTCCCCGGGTCTGGAATTGGGGGTTCAGCAGCTCAGCTCCGTGAGGGGAGGCAGAAATGGCAGAGAGAGCATCCCCAGGAGGGGGTGGAGGGAGGGATGGGCACTCCCGGGGGGGAGAGGGGAGAGGGAGGGCAGCGGTGGAAAGGCAGAGTGACTCAGTTTGGAAACATTCCGAGTTTGTGCTCTCTGGCAGGGGTGACTCTCTGCTGCTGCTCTCTCCTGAGCGGGACCCCGCTCCTGGCTGGTCCCGTTTTTCCCACTGGGATGTTTCTATTTATAGCACTTTGGGATGGGTGTGCAGGGGCACCTCAACCCCCGAGACACAGCTCGGCTGGGACAAGCTGAACTTCCCCGAAATCAGCTGCCCGAGCAGGAATCAGCTCCTCCTTCGGGATCTCCTTTCCAGAGGGGAGCTCCGACAAGTGCCCGGGGTTGGTTGTGGTGTCCCCTTCTCCCCTCACCCTCCTCACCCCCTGACTCCCATGGGCTCCTTCCTCCAGCCCTGTCCAGCCGGGCCTGGAGCACTTCCAGGGATGGAATTCAGGTGACACGGCAAAAACAAGCAGTGGAAATGGAAAATGGTCACTCACCCAGGCAGCATTCATTAAAAAACCACTCCTCAACCCCTGCTTATTTAACTTTTTGTTTGCTTGTTTTTAATTCTTTAATATAAACTAGTCAGTTTTAATTATTTTAGATGCAAGCAGAGCCCTTTTTTTTTCTGATTTGAACCAGTTATAAATATAATTTTCTCCTTGCAAACCCAAGGAGTCCCTAAAGCGGTTCCAGATGCCAGACATGGACATTTGTAACATTCCTGCTGCAGGGAGAACCTTGGATGTTGAAGCCAAAGCAACAAGTTTAGCAAACAAGACACTGACACGTGAAGAGATAACATGGTGAGAAGAAAAAATCCAGTCTATAAAATTTCTATGAAACCTCTCCAATTTGTACAAAGAGTTTTATAAACGTTGGCTTAAGCAAAGGTACGGCTCAAAAATAAAACCTGAAAAAGAGTGAAAGAACTGGACTGGGGAGAAGTGAATGAAATGGAAGGAAGAGAATAAAAAGAGTCAGTAAACAAATAGGGACTTAAAAAAGAAGTGCAAAATGTCCAAGGAGAAAAGCAGAAAATCAAAAGAACGCCAAGGAAGAATAATTTCCACAAGGCGGGAATAAAAAATTGAGCTGTATGAGGAAAAGTGCAAGAAATACCAGGAGTTACAACGTTCCAAAGACAACAAAACTGTGAAAATACTCAGCAGGGAAGAGAAAATATGAAAACCCTCATTTTGTATTAATTGTGTTCCCTTTCAGACACCACGTTCCAACGCTGGAAAAACCTGCTGTAATGAGATTATTGTTTACAGCAGGTTATTTATCCCTCAGCTGCTTCCTGCTCAGCCTGGCTGTGTTTGATCTCATTCTGTCAAACCTTGCAGTGGAGCCCTTGAGTTGCTACCTGAAAATAAAGACTTAATCGCGGCGATGGATTTGGAACAAAAATCCTCATTATAGCCCCATTTTTCCTCAAGGCTTTGTGTGATACCCAAAGCTCAGGCTGCAGCTTTGCAGCTCCTGGCAATCACCAGCTATTGATGGCCGAGCCTTGGGCTGTCCCTTGACCTTGAGCAGCTCAGGTTTGGGGTGGCAATCGCCCAGAATCTCCCCTTCAGTGCCATGCCAAGAAACACAAATTCAATTAAATATTAGAGCCCAAATATTTAGACAGAATAATTATGTCTAATCCTTGAATGGTTGTTGAAAATTGCTGCCCTCGCAGCGTGGCAAATCTTTGTGTTTTTGGGGAAAAGAGCGTTGGAAAACAGGCATGAAACCCCCCAAAGAAGCAATTAGCTAAATAATCCCAGGAATACACTGAGGAGGCAAGTGGGAAATGTTCGATGGAGATGTGGTTATAGAGGGAAAATTATTTTATTATCATTGTTTTAAACAAGCAGGTGCCCACATTTTTCATGCAACGGCACAATTGCATTAGGCGCAAAAATCAGATTTTAACGTACTTTTAAATGTTCTCCCATCCCTTCCACTCCAGGCTTTGAAAGTGTGGCTTTTGTCACCATTCCTGTGACTTCCAAAGCTTCTTTTAACCACCCCACAATTACCAGAGCTGGCTAATGGACCATCTCCTTGATAAACTTCCTCGTTAAGGGGAGCCCAGCACAAAAAATGAGCCTGGTTCTTTAAAAGTTTATCCCTGTGGCACCATCGTGTAAGCATCCATATGGGACAGTAAAAATGGAAGACGACACATTAAATGACATTATTATAAAATGCAATACTCTTGGAATGATCCCTTATTAAATTAGGCTCTATGATCTGAGATGAATTTCCCCGATCCCTAATCCATCACCAGAGAAATATTAAAAGATAGGTCTCAACTGGCATTAGAATCGCACTCAGTCTCTACTTTCATTATTTTGAATTAGGGTGCTACTGGGGGGAAGCCTCTTAATGAGAATTAGAGTGATTCACTGGCCTCCTTTTGGATTTTGACAAGTAAAATATTAACTCTTCAGTCACAGCTGTCGGAATTAAAATACTTGGCAGCCACAGATGCACAAATTAAATTGGCCTTTATGTTTCCATATTGCTGACCTCCTTAGAGGCAAAAACATCAAACCCAACAATAACAGCAAACCCACAGCATGTCATTCCTTGGAAGAAAATATATTTATTGAAGTTTTTATATTTGTTTCGGTTTTGAACACATAATTGAACAAATACGGGACGTTTCTACAAAAGGCTCTTATTTTAATTTTGCGTTCTGTAAAACTTCAGCTACAAATCAGTTCCTCTGAACCATTAATCAGGCAATAAAATAATAAATGAAGTTATTTTGGGGATTTCTTAACTGTTTAAACCAACATAAATCAGATTTGCATGCAGTGCATCAGTGAAAACATCTTAATGGCTTTGACTGGCATTTCTTTGGGATTGTTTCTCTGGTTTTAATAGATTCTTTTTCTTAGAAACAATATTTGAAAATGCACAATTATTGCAAAAGAACAAGGCTTTTTATTAGCAGCGCTCCAGTTTGGAACAGCAAAACAAGCTGGAGTTTAGCAATGTCAAGACAAGATCCTTTCTGATCTTTCCCCCTCTTTTTTGATTTACTGCTGTGGCAGTGGAATTTCAATTAATCTCAGTTAAACGTGTCTCAATTAAGCGTATTTCAATAATAATAATAGTTTCCAAAGTGGGATTGCAGCACGGAAAAGATGGGAAGGGCGCAGAAGCGATGCAGAGGTGGCTTTATTTATTTTATTTTTTTTAAGCTCTCCTTAAATTCTCTGATCCATCACATCGGGGTTGGTTATCCTTCCCTGGGTCACCTCCAGCGCTGTCCCTCCTCCCTAACGATCCCACATCGATCCCAGCAGGAGCGGCATCGGCTCCGGGGGTGAATTTTGGCTCCCCCGGGGCCTCTCACCCTCCGCACACATCCCGGGATGAGCTCCCTGGAGCTGTCCTGAGCGGGGACAACCCGGGGGCTGTGGCCCAGGCAGGCACAGGGGGTGAATTTTGGCTCCTTGGGAGGAGGTCACAAATGGAATTCCTCCACGGAATCCCTCGGAAGGTCTCTTCCAACCCAGCCCCAACACCTCAACTAACCCCTGGCACCCAGTGCCACATGCAGGCTTTGTTAAACACACCCAGGGATGGTGACTCCACCACCTCCCCGGGCAGAACATTCCAGAACTTTCTCACCCTTTCTGTAAAATGCTTTTTCCTGACATCCAGCCTGTTTTTCCCTTGGTGCAGCCCGAGGCTGTGTCCTCTGGTTCTGTCAGTGCTGCTGCAGGCAGAGCCCAGCCCCAGCTGAGCACAGCCACCTCTCATTTGTGGAGGTGTGGAGTGGGGAGGCTGCAAGGCTGACAGGATGAACAGCTCGTCTTTGATGGGAGGAAATGGAGTTTGTTACCCACTTGCTGCTTTCCCCGTTTTTACTCATCCATAACCAGCCGGGGGAAGGTGGTGCCTCTTCTGCTCCCTGACAGGGGAGTTTCAGAGCTGATAACACAGCATCGTTGGTATTAAAATAATCCAGCTCTGGAACCTGAATATTTGGAATTATCTTGTTATTCCCTGGCAGGGATCTGCTGGATGCATTTGCACCGTGCACATTTGCTGTTCCCCCTCTCCACAGGCAGCTGGGAGCACCTCCCCAGTGACATGGGGCACTCTTGCTGTGCTCAGGACAGAGGAACCGGCCTTGGGTTGTGCCAGGGGAGCTTCAGGGTGGATATTTGGGAAATTTCTTCACCAAAGGGGTTGTCCTGTGCCAGGGCAGTGGTGGAGGGCCCATCCCTGGAGGGGTTTAACAGCCCTGGGGATGTGGCACTTGGGGACATGGTCAGTGGTGGCCTTGGCACTGCTGGGGATGGTTGGACTCGATGGTCTGAGAGGGCTTTTCCAACCTGAATTATTCTTGAGGGTGGTGAGGTGTCCTGGTGGCTGGGACAGTTTAGAGCTGTGACATCCAGCCCCGCCTGGTCAGAGGTCCAACCACACCGAGTTGTCCCAGAGCGGGGTCCTCACACTGCTCTCAGTCACGCATGGGGACAACATTCCATCAGCAGCCCCAAGGCTCTCCTGGAACCGCTTCTCCATTGGTTTTATCCCTTTTATTATGTTATCTCAGCCATGCAAACAGCTCCTTCATGGGATTGGGGCTTTCCTAGGAGCACTTACCCCATCCTTCCTCCTTGCCACATCCCCAGCTGGTGCTGAAACCCTCCTCCCTCGGAGCGCTGCTCCAGCCCCGTCTCAATCCCGAATTCCCGGTCTGGGCTGGGGCTGAGAACCCACACAGAGTTTTCCAGTTTCTGTGGTTCCTCCCCAGGTTCCTCGTCCGGAGCCAGGAACACCACGGAGCCACCTCGGCGTGTGAATTAGTCCTGGGAACTACTTAATCCATCTTCCCTGGAATTAAATGTGCACGGAGAGCTGCCGGGGGCCGCGCCGCGGGCGGCTTTAATTTCTTTTTTAGAAGGCATTAGCAGAACTCGATAAAGGGTCAAGTAATTTCATCCAACTTGCTACCAGTTAGTTAAGGGGAAGCGACAGGGCTGGAGCCTGACGTTGTTACAACCCCGCAGAATCATTCCATGCAACGGGAGGTTTAAAATCCCAATATTTCTGGCCGGGAAGGGCGGTGGCGGGAGGGACGGTGCCCAGCTTTAAGGGATTGCCCCAACAGGGCGCCACGATGGATGTTTGCAGTTTTGGGGGAGGGCTGAGGGCCCCGAAATGAGATGGTTACTTGTGGCAGGGGAGACCCGCGGAGCCAGGCCGGGGAGCCGGGCCCGGAGTAATTCCCGGGAATTGTGAGCGGACAGTGGGTCCGCGGGGAGCGCTGGCAATCATGGCGGAAACAATGTTTGCATCGATCAGCTGTCACGGTGATTTATGGCTTCATTTTGCTGTAATGGAGAATTAGTGGAAAGATTATCAGGGACTCAACACTTTGGCTTGTTACCCATGTCCAGACGAGCAATTTGTCTCCCTGAAGCAGTGAAATACTTGTGACAGCTCCAACACTTGCCCTAATTCAATCAAGAGAAAATGTTGGAATTAATTTGTTACAAGAAAATTTAAATATGTTCAGCAAACAGTAACCGCAGAGCAGCAGCTGATTTATTGTGCTCGGCAAGATATCGATCCGCTTCGATCTGCTCCATGTTGAGGTTTTAATGTGTAATAATTTCCAATTTAAAGCTCCTTTTCAAGATCACGGGTTTAAAGAGAGGGCAGGCTGGGTCTCAAGACCTGATTAGGAGCCTGTTGCAATGGCTTTGTCAAAAGCCTGTTTGAATGTAAATTCATAGTTATCTTTTGCACTATCTTTAATATTCTTGACATGGATTTTATTGTGTGTCAAACCTCAGGCCAGCTGCCTGCCACAACCATTAATGAAACATCTTAGGAAATAAATCTCAGTCTTTATACAATATTTTTAAAAACCTGAAACATTAGATGTCAGCGAAAAAGGTGGAACAGCATGCTTTTTTTTTTCCCCCTGCACAGTAAAGCATCAGAGATGGAGCAGTTTTACAGCTTCCCTACACAATTAGATTGAATTATTGTGCAAATGCTATTATGCCATAAGCCTAAATTCCAAAGTCTGCAGGAATATTTTAGGTGCTTGTACAGATCTGTTATCTTCATTGAAGGTGTGACAGCTTATTCGACCCTTACAGATCTATAATTTTTAAACTTTTCATTATTAAAATGCTCTCCCCTAACGCCTGTAGGGTGACACCGCTCAGGGAGGTGGCTGGAGCACTGGAAATTTGGCTCCTTATAATTCACAGAGCAGCCGTGGTGGTCTGCAGGCTGTGCCAGCTCCTCTGCCACCCAACTCCTGCAAAATGGGGGGAAAAACAAAATGTGCTCCTTGAATCCTTTCAACCACATTGTTATGATTGATTAAAGGGAAAGCCAGGGCTAAAACCTTGTTTAATAACCAGCTCCAACTCTGAGTTTTCACCAACAGTTTTAGAACATCAGTGGGTCACATAATTAGAGAGCAATCCTGTTCAACCTAATCAATAAAGAGTCGTCACCACCATTGCACACATCCATACCAAGGATTTTTTTGCTCATTAGTAGAGTTTATTTTAGTTATTCTTAGTTTTGCTGCCTCAGACTGAGCACTGAAAAATCAGCTCTCTTCATTTTAACTGGTTTTGAAAGTATTTCTAACAACGTCTGGGCTGTCAAACGCAGGGTTTGGGCATCAGCTCTGGGTCAGCAATGCTGGGAGGTGCAGCCCCTTGGTTCTCCCAGGAAAACCCACAATAGGCAGAGGGATTTTTCCCAAATGGGCGATGGGAGAGGTGTGTGGACACCCCAACCCCACCTGGGTGAGCCCAGGAGGGCGTTTGCACCTTCCCAGTGCAGGAGAAAGGACCAAAGTGCTGGAGCAGCCGAGCTCCTGAGCTCCCTTGGTCACCAGAGCACCTGCAGTGAATATCTCCATCCCTAAGTGCGTGCAAAACGCTGTTTGAGGGATGAATGTTATCCCACCAAACAGGAGCTCCCTGCATGCTAGCTGCAGCCACAGGGGCCACTGCCTGGGCTCTGGACTTTGCTGGCTTTGCAGAAGCAACACTTGGCTCTGTTGGAGCTTTTGGAGACAAAATGTGAACAATTCCTGGTCCTACACGCAGTTCAGAGTGAAAACAATGCACAGGACGCCCAAGGGGGATCAGATTTGATCAGTAACTGAAAATGAGGTGAGTTCAGACAAAACAGCCACACGTTGCTCCCTGGAGACACTCTGGTTCAGGGATGGTGACCTCCTTGGTGACCACAAGGTGTTTAGGTGGCCTGGCAGCACAGTGTCCCCTGGCACACCCCTGGGAGGGCACACAGCAGGATTGTGGTCACTGTGCTGGGACACATCCTTTGGTGCCCTCCAGAGCAGTCTGGGCAGAGCTCTCACTGTGTCCTCAGCCTCCTTCCCAACAAACCCTTCCCTGAGTCCTCAGCAAGAGCAGATTCCAACTGCCAAGGGCTCCAAAGACTCCCCCAGTCTCAGATGGAGTCTCTGCTGCAAGGATTTCATGCTGCAGCCTTTGCTGGGCAGCCACGCTCCCACCTCACTCCTCTCCATGATGGAGCTGAGCATCTTCCCCCTTCCTGAGACATTCTCTCTTTATCCTTCCACATGTGTGCTCTCAGTGCCTTTGGTAAAGCAAATACGATTTTATTAAATTCTGTGCATGAGTTGGATCATAAAAGCAAAGGGATTATGGACATGCTGTAGCAGCTTTATGAAGGGAGGTGTCCCTGTATTTCCGAGATTCACTCTGACTGGGGGCTTCAGGATTGGGAATTAATATTTTTTTTATAAATGCTGTGCTGATATTGTGCTCCCACCTCTGCAAATCCATAATTACAACCCAGTTTTTCATTACAAGCTAAAAACGTAAATATTTCTGTGGTCTTTGATGGAATTCAACTTCTGCAGCAAATAATATCTGCACATGTGTTTCCTATCTTGTTCTTTCCCGTGTAATACCAGGCATGCTACAGCCAGTAAAATATTATTATAAAAGTCCCTTTGCTGCAAGTCTTGACCAAAACAGCCACGGCTTTCTATCAGAAGTGTTCCTGAGGGCTCCTGGGAGCAGCAGAGCTCTCCTGGTCCGGAAGGCCACGGCAGGAGCAGCTTTGTCCTTCGTGGTCACAACTTCAGGGGGTGTCCCATCCACAAGATCCTTCACTCAGCACCAGAGACCCCCACACCTCCTTTTCCTCCCGGTTTTAGGGGAAGCCAGGCTGCTGCTGGGTGATTTTGGGAGGCTCTGAGCCCTGTTGGAGAGCGAGGCTGAGCATCCCTGGGCTCTGCAGCCCGGCAGGGAGGGAGGGCCCACACCAGTCCTGTGTGACCTGGAGGAGAATCAGGCCTTGACATCTAAAATTGAATTAGACTGATATTTAAAACACAGATAAACTGACATTTAGAACAGTCCAATGTTCTGTTGTTTCAATTTGCTCCCTTTTTTTCCCTTTCTTTCTTCATTCTCATGGCTCAAGGCTCCACCACATTGGAAGTGGCTCACTGGGGGTCTGCTGCTGGATCATGACCTGCAGGGACCCCAGGGCTGAGGTCTCACTCTTGTTCCTCCAGCCCTACATGCAAGAAGAAACCTCCTGGCTGACTCCAGCGGGATGCAGTGTTGTCCTCACCCCTTAATGTGTCAAAATGCAACACCAAAATCAGCTTGTGATCCTTCCCGAGCTGTAGGAAACAGTGCCAGCTTAAATTGTATTAAAATGTTGGTCGACAGTGCTAAAAGGCAGCATTGTAGATTAATAATATCGAGAGAAATCTCAAAACCTCATCTCATTTTTGGAGCCCTGCACTTGGTTTTCTTCTCCCACTCTCTGCTGGAACAGCCAAGAACTGGTTTGGTTCCTCCTGTGCCCCAGCGAGCCCTGAGCAATGAGCTTTTCCAGCTCCCACTCATCAGGCTGGCCCTGCAGCCACGGGCTGCAAATCCCACTGGGGGATGTTTATTTGTTTTTAAAAAGTCCTATCAGAACCTGGATCTGCTTCTGCAATTGTCTTTAGTGCTGAAATACAAGTTTAGGGGCTGCTCATGGCTGCAAACACCAGCGTTGGGAGAGGGCTGAGAGAATGGCATTCCTTTCAAGTCACATTTGCACAAAGCACAAAAAATCCGGGGAAGAATAATCTTTAAATGAGTTACCAATTGTGAACTTTATAACAGTGCCAGCCATTAACAATAGACCCTCTTGGGGTGGGTTTTTCTCCCTTGCCATAACAATTTTTTCTCTCTGCAAGGTCATTTTAGGTCCTCAGCCTCAATAATTATTTGCTCCACGAGCCGTTGTAGACAGGGCTGTCTTCAGCCTCTCAGCTCGGAGGGAGAAACCCGATCACGCCTCGGGATCCCTCCTCAATCTCTGCCCACAAAAATGGCTTTATTTTGCCCAGAACGAGGATGACAAGGGGTTCTCCACGAGGCTCTGGCACCTCTTGGGCTCTGCCTCCTGCCCGTGGCCCTGGAGCCGGCGGGAAGGACGGGGCTCTTCCGTGGGGGTGAAGCCCTGGCTGGGCCTTTCCAGCGTTCCCATTGTTGCACAGCTGAATCCAATCACTGCTATTTGTTTTTCAAAACAGGGCCCAGCTCCCTGTTGCTGGATGATGTTTTCATCCGCTGACATTTAAAAGAGCTATTTCAAAACAAGCTGAGAAGGTTTCTAGAATGCCTCTATTTTTAAAGTTTTATCGAAATCAGCTTTTAATTATCTGTTTGGAAATAATTGTTAGTAAACAGCTCCGTGCCTGCTCTGAAGGCGCTCACCAGACCTGTAAAAACCAGCTAAAAACGGCGCATTTTGGGACAGGAGATGATTTTTCCAAACCCACAGAGTGATCAGATAATGCTCAAGCCCACGTGCTGCATCCCAGACAACGTGGCTGTGATTAACCATTTCCTTCAGCTCCTGAATCGTTGTTCCACTCAAGAATAAAGGTAGAGCAAAGTTATTTAGAAAAGGAACAGCCTCTTCCTTGGAAAACCCACAGCTGGGCTCTCCTGCCCGGGGGGAGCTCCCAGCAGGAGCAGATTTCAGGAATTTCTGAGCATCCTGTTGTGATGGAGGGTCATTCTGGGGGATGCGTTTTATGAAGGCTGGGAAATTGGTTTTGCTTGATTATGGTTAGGACTCTCTTCAAATGATCTGCCAGGACTTCAGGATGTCGAGGAAGAAAAGGGAGAAGAAATTAAGGCCTTCAGAAGACAATTTTGACCTGCTGAGCTGTTGTGTCTCCTGATCCCGCCACAAAGAGCTACCAGATGTCCCTGTCTCATTTCCAGGAGGGTTTCAATAATTTACATTCCCAGGAAAACAAAAAGCCCAAAAACCAAGGCTGATTCACTTCTCCTGTGGCCACGGGCTTTGCCCGCTTGGCCATCACCACATGCAGCCCCACAACAACCAATTACTCCTAATTAATTATCAGCAAATTGTCAGAGCAGAGTTTAGGCCTCATGTCTGTAATGTCAGCTCACAATTAATTTAATTCACCCCCAGCCCAACCCAGGTTTGACTCTGGAGCTTTGCTCACTCCAAGACAACAATCCCTGTGCCTGGGACAGAAGGGAAGGTCGCCAAAACCTCCTGAGGAGTGAGGGACCTGCAGGAATGCCTTCCAGTGAAGCACCAATCCCTATCCCAGCAGCAGGGCCTGGATCCATGCTGGACATTTGGACATTTGGACATTTGTTCTCCCATGAATAAGGAGGTTTTGGAACGGTTTTGGAGGTTTTGTGACCTCTGAGGAGGTGAGGTGTCATGGAATCACAAACCCATGGAAGGGTTTGGGTTGGAAGGGACCCTCTCAGCCCAGCCCCTGCCACGGGCAGGGACACCACGGAGCCTCCCCTGCTGCAGCACGTCCAGCTTGCAAAGCTTTTGGCATTTTTTCATGATCTGCCAGGATTTGGCTCTCCTGGGACGAAGGACACGTTCCGAGGTAACATGACTGTTTAAATCCCACCTGGCAGAGCCAAGCTAATCAATTTACCTTATCAAGCTGCAACGTCTAATTAGAGCTCTCCTGACACCGCTCCCGAGCTGGGTTCAGCTCGTCCTGGAGGCAGTGTAGCCCTTTTATTACTTTCTACAACTTAATCACTGTGCTTTAAAGATGTTTTCTCTGAATTGCTCAAAGGTTAGCCCCTCTGTCAATTTAAGTCAATATCCTCTTCTTTTCAAAATTAATTGCTATTAATTAATCACCATCTGAAGGAGTTTATTGGTATTGATTGGGTCCCTTTTGTGTGTTTCTCTGAGATGGCTCATTGGTCCTCCTGGCTGGGTTTGTTTTCCACCCAGGCCACAGAGCCCCTTTGGGTGAGCATGGGCTGGCAGCGGCTCTGGAGGAACATCCCAATGTCCAGGATAATCTTTCTGCTGAAGAATATCATGGTGTGGGTGCCTCTGGATTTTATGGGATTCCCTGTTCTTCCTGATTCATTTAAAATATCACAGCCCTTCTTTCAAACCTGTCCTCAGCATTCTGAAAATGTGTCTTGGTTTTGGCTTCCTGGCACTCTTTTTCCCGTGTCCATGGGACTGAGGAGCTCTCCCAGCACCCACATCTCTGTGGTGTGACCTCTGGGCACAGATTGGGGCCATTTAATCAGGACAGGACCACACATCTTCCCCTGCTTCGGCTGCAGTGGGAAGGAGAAGACCTCAGCACAAAATCTCTGAGCAAGGCTCTGCTTCCCGCTGCTCTGCGGTGCTGTGGGAGGCAGGAGGGTGACGATGGAAAAGCTTTAATTTGCTTTCAAGTTTTGCACCGTTATTGGCATTTTCTCTCCGACCTTTTTCCCAGTGTAATCAAATAGCAGCAATCAATACATTAAAAGTCAGTTTTCCTTGGAAGCCTCTCCTGGCAATGTGGAGTGACCAGTGTGGCACCACCTTCCCAGTCAATCATTAAACTGGGGTTTGGGGGGTTAAAAAGACCCCAGGTCATGGTGGGACCTTTCAGGGCTGAGCAGAGTGGGGAAATGCAGCAGGAACGAGGATGGTGGCGGGAAGAGGTTTCAAACTGAAGGAGAACCTGCACAATAAAGTGTTTTTCACAGAATGAGGAGCCATCCAAACTCAGCTTAATCGTGGGATCAATTTATTCTGACAGACCCATCAGCAGCAGGGACTGGGACCCTTCAGACCTGCCCTCCTGGCCTTGGGACACCCTCAGGATGATTCACACCCGAGAGGAGAAGCAGCCACACCTCCCAGCCTGCCGGGAGGACCCGCAGCAGCTCCTTCCCCGAGGATGAGCAGGGAGTGATTCCCAAAGCAGAGCTTCCCTGCAAACCCGACAGCTTTCCCAGCTGGCGGACAGGGCTCTCCTGGTCCCATGGTCGGTGACACCGCGGGCCCAGGGCACTGTCACTGCCACTCTGTGTCTGATCCAGGACTCCAGGAGACACGTTCCAGGCTGCTGAGTGCTGTCATTTGTCAGCCTCTGAAAAGACAGGATTCCTCCTCTCCAAAGCTTCCCCAGCTCCCCGGGGATGTCGTCAGCGGCTTTCACCGCCTTGAAAAAAGTGTCATTTTTCTTTTTAAAGAGCACTACAATTATTATCACCAGGCCTCGGGGCACTTCACCCCAAATCACACAATGCTATTTCGGGTCTCTCTTTTACCACAAATGTTCAAAACCAGCTGCTTAAATCCAGTTTTCAAAAGTGAATTGGGTATTTAGCAGCCCGAGAGTCTCTTGGCGTCTCCGAGATGCTGTGGCAGCTTCCAGCCAGCCAGGAGCACCCAGAGGCTCCATCCCGAGGCCAGGGACCACGTCAGGAGAGCCTTCCTGGGATCCTTCAGGGTGAGATGGGACTTCTCTCCTTGCCTCACTCTTCAGGATGCCCAGATGTGAGGATCCAGCTGTGCAGCGCTGACTCAGGCAGGGTCACGCTCACTCGCCCCACAGAAAATATGGAATATATTTTGTTTATAAGGCTTTTTGGATTAATCCTTGATGAATTTGATGAATTTTTCCCTCCTGGGACAGGGCCCACAGGAGTCTTTTTGCCAGTGCAGCCTCTCCTGACAGTGTTTATGGGTGAGTTTCCCTGAGCACCTCCAAGACTGAAAGCTTTTTTTTTTTTTTATGAGACAGATGGAGCTGTTCTTTCCAAGAGTGAGCAATATTTAACCTTAAGCACTTTCAAATCCGGCCTCAGGAATATTGAGATGAAAGGCTCGTGGCACTAAGCTCCTTTCAAATGGATATTGCAGCACAGCAGCCTGGACATTTGTCTGGCTGAACCTGAGCAGTGTTTAACATGCTGCCGGTGTGCCCGCGCTCCTCGAGCGGCCCCGACAAGAATAAATACTCGTCTTTCAGATTTAATTTCCAGCCGCGGCTCCCCTCTCGCTATTGTGTTTCTTCTGAGCATCCTTTATTGGACTTGAAGTTCCTGAGAGTGGCAGGGAGGGTGTGGTGAGATGGCTTCACCCTCTCCCTGCCAGCCATGAGTACAGCTCCTGTGGCTGGGGGGGGACAGGGGACAATGGCCCTGGCGGCTCAGCGTCACCGTGGCACTGCTCACCAGCACCGTGGTTGGGTGGGAAGGGACCTTAAAAATCATCTCAGCCCAGCCCTGCCATGGCAGGGACACCTCCCACTGTCCCAGGCTGCTCCCAGCCCTGTCCAGCCTGGCCTTGGGCACTGCCAGGGATCCAGGAACAGCCACAGCTGCTCTGGGCACCTGTGCCAGGGCCTGCCCACCCTCCCAGCCAGGAATTCCTTCCCAATATTCAATTTAAATCTACATTCTGTCAGTTAAAATCCATGAGTTGTAATTATTGAAATGACAATATTCAATCAATGGAATTATAGAGTGATTTGAGTTGGAGAATGACAGCTGGAGAGAACGAAATGGGAAATAAAAATACATTTCCAAGAGCTTTTAGGTTTTCTCCTGGCCTGTTGATCGGTTTCTTTACACACAAACCCTCATCTAAAAGTTGTGCACTGTGGGGGGAAGGGGGTGACTTCCTCCTCACCGCACAAAACACGGGCCCTTCTCAGGTTTTCTTAGGCTCTTGTGTATGCTCTGAGTTTTCCAGGGAGCCTTTTGGCTTTGTCCTCTGCAGTGGCCCCATGGCCCAGCCACGATCTGTATTTGTCTTGATCAGGATATTAAACCCCAGTCGTGCACAAAGCACCGAGGTCCCAGTGCACCAGTGTTGAACTAAGAAATCATTATCATCAGCCAGAGGAGAAGGATGGATGATGGATAATGGGTCTCTCCCTGCCCAGCGATCATTACGCTCCTGCCGATGAGGCAGCAACTGTCTTAAGTCCCATTAGTGGATGATGGGCTGTCTGGAAGAGGATCCTCATTGCTGGGCAGGCAGCTCACTGCCTTAACCCCGCCGTGGAGGGCCTGTCCCCTCCCAGCCCAGCCCCCAGCATCAGGGAAAGGTGAAACGGCACCTCCCCGCCAGGCAGAAAAACACAGAAACTGCAGCTGGAAGGCAAAACGCACCTTCCTGAAGGGTCTGCTGGGCAAAAAATACACCTAGGGCAGTGTTAATGCAAGTCTGAGGGAGTTTGAGAGTTTATGGCTGAGAGGTGTCCTTTATGTCAGCGCAGCTCAGCGAGGGTTAGACTCTCCAGGTATCCATGGGCTGGGGGTGCAGGGAGCAGAGACAGCGGGGTCACCCCGAGGGATGCTCAGAGCTGTGCACACCCGTGCCACGGCCACTCTGGGGGTGGGCAGCGAAATGGGAACGAGCTGGGCAGCAAAACTGCTTCAGCTGTGAGGGGCAGCTGTGTGGGAACCACCCCCAAAGGCCTGCCCACCCTCCCAGCCAAAATGATGTGGGAACCACCCCCAAAGTAAATGAGAAACACCCCCAAAGTAAAGTGGGAACGTTCCCTGTGGTTATGTGGGAGCCACCCCCTCGGTGGAGCAGGGGAGGTGAGGATGCTGCCAGGGGTGGGGGAACAGCTCTGGGGTGCCTGAGCAGCCCTGTGGGGTCCTGGCATCCCAGCGTTGGCTGGGAAATGCCGTGGGAAGGGCCGGGTCTCTCCTGACCCTGCAGGCTCAGAGAGGGTCTCCTGTCACAGCCAGTCCTGTTTGCATGGAACACTCTGCTGCTGCTGCTGTGTGATCCTGAGTCCTGCAGCTCTGAAAGGTGTGGGGGGGATCTGTTAATCCCAGACAGATTTGGGTTGGAAGGGGCCTTAAAAATCATCCCATTGCAACCCCCTGACAAGGGCATCCCGGGAGGTTCTGCTGCCTGGTCAAAAGCAGCAGAACCTCCAGCCCAGGACTGGCCTGTGCCCCATCACTGAGCTCAAGCATTTCCACGGGGGCAGAATTCACCCCAGAGCAGCCACAGGTGATTCTGGAGAGCATCATCCTGCTGGGACACAACCCCCAGCGAACACACTGGAAAGGTCCAAAGTTCACACCAGCTGGAAGAGGTTTTATCTTAATTAGAGGACATAAGTTGGGGGGGGGTGGAAATAGTGCTAAATCCCCCAAAAGCCTAAATCCAGGTTAAATTCCTTCCTATTCACAGAAGCAGAGAATCACAGAGGAACCTGAGTTTGAAGGGACCCACAAAGATCAGGAGTCCAGCTCCTGATGGGACCTCCCACCACAAAGGGAATCTAATCCAATATCTGATCTAAACCCCTCTCAGTTTAATGCCCCACCCCTCGATAAAAGCCTTTGCAAAACTCAGTCACTTCAGGTAAACTTTGAGGAATTGAATTTTAAGTCTAAATCAGCTCTGTCCCTGGCCTGTGACCTGGGCACGGGGTGATGAGCAGAGGGATCTGCTGGCTGTCCCCGGGGAGCAGCTCTTCCCCTGGCAGCTTTGCTCTCAATTACACGGCCCTGACTGCTGTGATTCATCCTGACGTGATCCCCTGGCGATGAGAGCCCAGGACAGGATCCTGTGTTTAGCTGGAAATACATTTAAAAATGCATTCTGGAGGGTTTTCTTTAAATTATTAAAGAACAGTAATTCACCTTTTAAACTCACCAAGATGTAAAGCACTTTATGGACTATCTTTCAAATCGTTTTAAAAATCTTCAGATCCCCCTCCTGGTGCTCTCATAACTATTTAGTAAAACAATAATAAAACCAAAACCGATACAAATGTTGTCTGTTGTTTAGAGAAGTAAATATCCTTGGTAAGTCTTAGCAAAGCACTTACAACAGAGTGGTTTGGATGCAGTCCAGACTGTTCAATAGTTAATATATTATTCATATTAATAAAATAATGTTTGGAAAGGCACCAAGAGTCATAATCTGTGCAGCCAGACCTGGGGTTTAGCAGTTAGTTGACAATTAGTTACCAGCTGAGGGTTTCCCATGTTTCTCCGAGTTTTACTGGGGTGTGAAGAGGATTTCAAGCCATGCCGCTGTCACAGCTGTGATTTATTCAGTACTTCCAGAGTCCCAACCAAGCTCCTCCTGGACCCTGGGGCTGGGCTTTCACCCTGGGGGCTCCATTCATGGCAAAATCAAATCCCAGTGGGACAAAAAGTTTGCGAAGTTCCTGGGTGCCCTGCCTGGGGACCCCTCAGTGCCTCCAGCCCTGGCCGGAGCCCTCCCAGCAGCTCGGAGGGTCTGAACCCTCTTGCCGGAGCATCGGAAAACAAACGAGCCATTTGTAACCCTTAATTTAAACAGCTCCCGAAGTAATAGTATAAATAGTATAATGCAATTGTAATGGCTGATGAATTATGCATGCAGCCTCTTCCCTCTTTGAATATGCATGAGGCAGGAAATCGCCAAGTGGCACAATATTGCTGCTTTAGTGCTTACTGAGAGCCCAGCCCGGGGCTCTGGGGACAGCCAGCCCAGGCTGCGGCTCCCCCGGCTCCTGCTCAGCACAGGGATGCTCCAAAGCTGCTGAGGAGGAGCTTCTGCTCGGGACAGACCCAGCAGCACAGCCTGCACTCCCAGCCCTGGCTGAGCGGGGTGTAAAGATCAGAGCCAGCCCCAGCTTGGTACAGTCTGGCTTAAAAATCAGGATCATTTCAAACTAGTTCTAGGAGCTGAAGCAAATAAATTAATTTCAGTGACAGGAATAAAGTGGATCTAATTAGAAGTCCCTCTGCAGTGCCTCATTAGTGTGGTTGGTAAGTAAATGAAATTTCAGCAGTAGTGAGTTAGACTATTTGTCTTGGGGTATTTTTAGGATTCACAAAATGCCAACAAACCGGGTTTTCCTCGCAGAAAATTTCCTTCATCAGATGTCTGGGGGCCTTTTCCACAGAGCATGGCACAGCCACTTCATTTACATTCCTTGGGCACTTGCCTTGCTCTCTGCAGCTCATTCATAAATTGAAACAAATCAAAGGGATTTTTGGAGACAAATGGATTTTAGCTGTCTTATTGCCTGCCTGTAACCCCACAGAGCAACGTGCTGCTGGTGAATCTGAACACTTCAGAAACTTCCTCCTTTCTCCCCGTGAATGAACGACCCTTTTCCCCTTCTGTGGGTGCCACCACCCTCCCTCACAGACACCCCCACGGCGCAGGGTAATTTCATTACAGCCCTAATGTGCAAGGAGCAGGCATTTGTCAGTCTCACTCAACTGGAGGCAGCTGTTGGGAACCTGCAATCCTGGATTGTCAGTCAGCACCGATTTCCCGTGACTTTCAGTGCCTAGAAAGTCATAGCCCGCCGTAATTTAATGAGCAGGACATCAAAATTCTGGTCATGCCCGCCCAGCAGTGGTCCTGACAGATCATTTAGTGAGAAGCCCTCCTTTCAGGACAGAGCCCTCCGATGGGAAGCGCAAAGTTATCCCATTAATTATGTGCTCAACACATCAGAGCCCCCCAAACCCCAGCAATTCACAGGGTGGATATTTTTGGGATGTGCTGCCACCTCCGATCCCGTCGTTATTACAACACCACAAGGTCTGGACATTGGGAATTCAATCAAATTAATGGAGTTGCTGTTCTGGAGAGGTGGCAGAGGGACAGGTGCCCTGAGCAGGGAGTGACCTGGAGCCTGGCTGAAGAGCTGTGCTCCTTGATGAGGGGAAGCTGAGAGATCCCAGGAGCTCTGCACGCTGTTTGCCGCTCCCCAGGATTGGTTTCTTATGCAAAAAGAGGATTTTTTTGCATAAAAGGTGAGATTGCTGCCAGGGAAGGCACAGGTTGCATCTGTGTGAAGGCATTTGGGTGCTTTCTGCCTGGTCCTTCCATCAATAGGTGCTCACAGCCTCCCCTGACACCTGGAATGACAAGAACTGGGAATAGCAGGGGAAAAGCTTCCCCAAAACCTCCTTTTGTAGGACTGGGATAAAAACCTGCATGAGCTTTTGCCCCATTTGCAACCTGAATTTCTCTATTTAACAACAACCCCGTGATGTTGGGAAAATGTTTGGATTGGGATTTTGATGTTCAGCTTCCACCTCCAGAAATGCTGGAATTAAACATAATTTTTATGTCCCTGCTCATGGCACAGGGGTGCAATGAAAAGAGCTTTAATTCCCTCCCAAACCAAACCATTCTGTGATTTTAAGCCTGATTTTAACACAAGAGCAGGCTTAGAGAGGTGGCCTAAAATTGGGACCTACCCATTGCAATCAACTCTAACGAGATCATCAATTTGAACTGAGCTTTTAAAGCTTTATTAGACTGCAGAGGTTTGGACATCTAAATTAGTATAAAGTCCTTAACAGATTTCCAGCCAATGGCTGCGATTAACATCTTTATTAAAAATTTTTACATGGATTAAATTCAGACACTTCCATTCTGTTGTTCCACAGTATAACTGCCTAGAAATTGGGCCACACAGGATGATTCATAAAGTTTAGATACCAGAATAACATCCTCAGGCAAGAATAATTTGATTTCCCCCTCCCCTCAAACATGTTGCCATAGATTTTCCTAAATGTTTTACAAACAGTTATTAAAAGCACATTGAGAATCTGAATTCCCTGTGGGCAAAATGTTTTTGTGCTTAACTTTCGTTTAATTCAAGAAAAAAATCCCATCTGGTTGGAGTTGCAGCAAAACATGGGAAAATCCTTGCCCAGCTATCACAACAACGTCGATGTGAACCCGAAGATTGCTCGTGGCACCTTCCCTCACCCCACTCCCTCTGGGGCTGGGCAGAGCCAGGTTTGGCTCTGGGAAGCCGGTCTGGGATCAGGACAAGGCAAAGCTTTGGGGGCTCAGACCTTTCCCCCTTCCCCAGGTGGGCTTTGCTGGATTCCCAGAGCATCCTGGGCCCCTCACACCGTGGGTTGTTGGGGTTTGCACAGTGCTGGCCCTGACAGGACAACCAGAGTCACAGAATGGTTATGGGATGCTTTGGAAAGCTCAGCTCATTGCACTCCTGCCGTGGGCAGGGACACCTTCCCCACACCAGGCTGCTCAGGGTGGGATTAAACAACAAGTAGGTGCTGTGGGGCTAAATGTTCAAAGTGTTCTTCCTTACAGCCACCATCAGAGACATCTAAACCACTCCAGCATTGATTTGGTGAGATTCAAAATATGCATTTGTCAGCTTGTCCTTTTAAATAGCTCCTAACTGAGCAAATAGATGGGAATAAAAAAGAATTAAAAAATAAAACAAAACCCAATAAAAACCAACCCACCACCCCCTTTCAAATCTCCCTTCCCTTAACAGTCCTGTACATTTTCAATGTCATATTCCTGTGCACGGCTGCCCTTAATCTGACAGTGTCACAGGGATCTATCTTCATTTTCTCACTCTTTTCATAATCTAATCCTCAGCTCTAACATGCAATTAGTGCCCTCCTCGCCCCTCGCATACCAAGCAGGCTGATTGCTACAGCTTTCCCTGTGCAATCCATTTAGCCCCGCGCCTCATAATGAATATGTACATTTGGAGGACCTCGCCGAGGAGGGTCACAGGCAATCAACCTTGAATTCAATTATGCGAGTCAAGGTTAATGACTCGGCGCAGTGGTCGGAGGCAGCGAGGCTCCCGCAGATTAAATCAGGCTGTCACAGCTGCCAGCGCCGCGTGCCGGCAGCGCCACAGCGCCGGGACACGGGGCTGGCACCGCCGGGACACGGGGCTGGCACCGCCGGACCCCACTGCCCGGCCCCCAGAGGGATCGGGAGCAGGAGGGCACGGCCGGGGGGCACGGGGTGGCTGTGCCCTGCTGATGCTCCCGTGGGGACAGCAATGCCACCCGGGCACTGGCCCAGGGGTTCCCACAGCACAGGGCTTTTACCCTGTCCCATCCCATGGTCTCTGTCCATGCCATGGTCCCTGTCCTGTGCCATGGTCCTGCCCCATGCCATGGTCCCTGTCCTATGCCANTGGGAAGCCGGTCTGGGATCAGGACAAGGCAAAGCTTTGGGGGCTCAGACCTTTCCCCCTTCCCCAGGTGGGCTTTGCTGGATTCCCAGAGCATCCTGGGCCCCTCACACCGTGGGTTGTTGGGTTTTGCACAGTGCTGGCCCCGACAGGACAACCAGAGTCACAGAATGGTTATGGGATGCTTTGGAAAGCTCAGCTCATTGCACTCCTGCCGTGGGCAGGGACACCTTCCCCACACCAGGCTGCTCAGGGTGGGATTAAACAACAAGTAGGTGCTGTGGGGCTAAATGTTCAAAGTGTTCTTCCTTACAGCCACCATCAGAGACATCTAAACCACTCCAGCATTGATTTGGTGAGATTCAAAATATGCATTTGTCAGCTTGTCCTTTTAAATAGCTCCTAACTGAGCAAATAGATGGGAATAAAAAAGAATTAAAAAATAAAACAAAACCCAATAAAAACCAACCCACCACCCCCTTTCAAATCTCCCTTCCCTTAACAGTCCTGTACATTTTCAATGTCATATTCCTGTGCACGGCTGCCCTTAATCTGACAGTGTCACAGGGATCTATCTTCATTTTCTCACTCTTTTCATAATCTAATCCTCAGCTCTAACATGCAATTAGTGCCCTCCTCGCCCCTCGCATACCAAGCAGGCTGATTGCTACAGCTTTCCCTGTGCAATCCATTTAGCCCCGCGCCTCATAATGAATATGTACATTTGGAGGACCTCGCCGAGGAGGGTCACAGGCAATCAACCTTGAATTCAATTATGCGAGTCAAGGTTAATGACTCGGCGCAGTGGTCGGAGGCAGCGAGGCTCCCGCAGATTAAATCAGGCTGTCACAGCTGCCAGCGCCGCGTGCCGGCAGCGCCACAGCGCCGGGACACGGGGCTGGCACCGCCGGGACACGGGGCTGGCNTGCCATGGTCTCTGCCCTATGCCATGGTCCCTGCCCCACGCCATGGTCCTGCCCCATGCCATGGTCTCTGCCCCACGCCATGGTCCCTGCCCTGTGCCATGGTCTCTGTCCCACACCATGGTCCCTGTCCCGTGCCATGGTCCTGCCCTGTGCCATGGTCNGCCCTATGCCATGGTCCCTGTCCATGCCATGGTCTCTGCCCCATGCCATGGTCTCTGCCCTATGCCATGGTCCCTGTCCATGCCATGGTCTCTGCCCCATGCCATGGTCTCTGCCCCATGCCATGGTCTCTGCCCTATGCCATGGTCCCTGTCCATGCCATGGTCCCTGCCCCGTGCCATGGTCCCTGCCCTGTGCCATGGTTCCCCTGGGAACCCTGAATCACACCCTGGGTTAGGCTGGAGGCCCCTCAGGGGCTCACCTGCTCCCCCTGCCCTGCTGATCCCAGACCCAGCACGGGTCCCCCAGGGGTGGCTCTGGGGCTCTGTGCCATGCCAGGGCCCAGCTGAGGGTGCCACCAGTTTCCCCAGCCCATGTGGGACCGGCCAGGAAGGGCTGCTCCAAGCCCAATCCTCGCCCTCATCATCCCAAGGACGGACAATGTTGTTTCAGGACAACTTCCAGCTGATATTTAAATGGCACCAATTTCTTTAATTTTGTCTCTCGGGGACACAGTTTATTTTGGTTTGCTCCAGGACTAACGATGGTGTAAAAGAGCTTAGGATAGGCTGGAGCTGGGGCTTTGGTGGGGAACTGCAAAGACTTTATGACAAACTTCCAAACCCACGAGGGGTCAGTTGCAGCCTGGCTCTGGGGTGTCCCAGCTCAGGGCAAAGGTGTTTTGTGCAAAGTGCTCACCCCAAAGAGAGCCAGAACCCACAGCCAGCCCTGCCTCCCCCTGCCCTGCCCGTCCGAGGCTCCCCACAGGGCTGCACACTGAGCTGGAGTTATTTACTAGTGCAGACAAATTAAAAACATAAATAACCTTCGACTGTCGGAATCTTTTCAATAAAAACAAATTATGGGGTTTATGTATGTAAAGCAGTTTCGCTCGGTGTGAAGAATCTTTTACAGGTGATTTATGCTGTTATTAAATATGGGGCAATTTTTAGACCCAAATCACTGCTGTCATTTGGGGACCATTACATTGTATTTAACACAAATTCCTAATGTCTTTTTCAAAATGTTCTTCCAATGCTTAGATTTTAAGAGAGAAACTCCTTTCTTTAAAAAAGATAGTTTCGTTATTTTGTCTTCTTTTCCCTCCTTTCCACTGGGAGAAAAAATTGGAGAGGGCAAAAGAACAACTGCAGTTCCCACAACTGGGCTGGGCAGAGATACAGCCCAAGACCTGGCAGAGTATTCTAATATATCCAAATTCCTCATTCCTCACTTTGAACATTTCCCATGCTCAGATGGGCATCCACAGCCTTCCAGCAGGTGCCCATCACTCTCCCCACTGCCCAGCAAGGATGTGCCTCAGGAGATGGAGTTTTGGAATATCCTCACAAATTCCTTGGTAAAAGCTGAGGAACCTTCTGGGTTTATTTTCTTTTTCTCAGTGTCTTTACAGCCAAGGTGTTCAGCACTTGAAGGTGCAGGGCTGAGCAGTACAGCTATCCCAGGACAACCCTGGGAAATTCATCCTGACGAAAAGGGCATCTTGGGTTTTATATTTATATTTTTAAAAGTCCCAGCTGTCCCCTCTGCCCAGCACTGCAATGTCAGGGGAGAGGGGAGAGCCCCCTGAGTGGGGTCAGAGCTAAAAGAGCTCCAGGCTGGGGCTGCTCCATCACCTCCTGCATGCCCTGATGGCAGAGACCACCATGGACCCACTGCTGGGCTCCCCATTTTTAATTGTACTGCTTATTAATGCAGGAGTTGTGAATTGCTCCCTACAAACGGTGATAAAAAGGGAGGATAAAATACAGACAGACAGGCTTAAATCCCTTCCTGCTACTTAGAAACTGCAAAACATTTCTGGAGATCTGTTCAGCTTTTCCATCCGGAACTAAACATCTAGAAATCAGCTCTCCTGGGCAGGAGGAACGAGCTTGTGAGCGTTCAGTTCAGCCCTGGAACTCTGGGACAGACTTAAACTTCCAGAAAAAAAATATTTGGGTGAGACCCCATGATCTGTGCCCAGGCTGAGGGGTCAGGAATCAGGAACTTTGGGAAATCCTGGGGATTGCCCCCAAACAGGAGCAGCTCCTGCAAGTGGTGGTGGAAAGTTTAGAGTAAAGATTAAACAGGAGAAAAGCAGGGGGTGCTGCTCGTGGAGAGGTGACAGCTGGCATTAAGGGAAGCCTTTGTTGGTGTCCAGTGTGATTTGTCTGACACACAGATTCCCTCACAGCCCACGGAGACACCACTCAGGTGTTCCAGGATCTGCAGGACTTGGTTTGGGGTGTGGGAGCCTCTCATGAGGATTCATAAATCCCCCAGGCGTGGATGCCTGCTGTTACTTCAGCTCCTGAAATGCAATTTTGGCCAAAGCCATCACATCACGTCAGGAACAAACAGCAAAATGAGGCTTGTTCAGGAGGGGCAGCGTGACAGGAGCAACATGAAAACCTCTGAAAGGCTGGCACAGCCCAGCTGGGAGCAGATCTGTGTGCTCAGGGAGCCATGGAACATCACTGCCGTGGCTGGGCTGCAATTGGGGAATCAGCTCTGCCCAGTGTTTGGATGTCCTAATCCTGGCCATTCCCACAGACTGAGGAGTGGGATATTTATAGGATTATCTGATCAGAGTCACTTCAATTTGCTTTAATTAGATTATTGGATATTAAAGCTCCAGAGGATACTGTGGGGATGAATTAGGTGCCTAAACAGTTGAGATTTTAATTGGTCCATGGGTTTATTTATAGAATATAGGATCGTATCTCCCAGGATTTATTTCTGTTTCTTCCAAGTGCCTAAAAAGTCTTGGAGGGGCCGTCAGGGAAAAGCAATGAGGTTGTTTCCCCCCATCTAATTATGATCTAAATTGTTGGCAGGGAAAGGGCTTAGAGGGGAAGTTTGGAAAAAAATTTGGTGTACAGGTGATACACTGGTGTGACTGGTACCAGAATCCTTAAATTCCCCAAATAAATTGTTGTAGCAAAATATATTCAGTCATAGCTGTGAGATCTGACATTTCAAACCAGTGTCATTATTATACACATTTATATTAAATGATACTTTTGTATTAATTAAAGACACCTCAAACCCAGATTTTCAGACACTTTTCAGGGAGCCTCCAAAGCTTCCTCAATGAGCCCTGAGAGTTAAATAAAGCTTTCCAAAGGATTTATCAGGTAAATGTTATGGATTGATGTGATTTAATTTATGGAATTAGTTTGACTTTCAATTACCAGGCTTCACACTGAATCACTTTATATTTTGAGCTCTGTAAGTAGCACTCCTTACACTCGATCTTTCATTTGGGGAAGGATTATCAATAATTAGACACCATGGCCTTATTGATCAACTAATCAATAACCACATTAATCATCAGCAGTCTGAAAACAATTCACTCTTTGCATGAAAAGGAGTCGGTGCAATCAAATCAACATCCCGTGCCTCACCCCCTGCAGGTGGTACCTTTCTGAGGAGGGCATCTCTGGACCTGCTGCTGCACACCCAGAGAGGCTTTGCTCATTTTTTGAACTTCTTAATTCAGTTTGGGTCGTTGATTCTCAATTTCTGCTGTTGATTTGTCACTAATAATAACTTTTGGCCCAAAAATGTGTTGGATAGAGAGAGAGAGAGTCTCCAAGGGTGCCAGTTTATCCCCACGTGAGCAGTACAGAAGGATTGCAGAGTGAACCCTGAGGCTGAGCTCTCATCTATGTCCCCTCACCCCAAAGCTCAGCAGAGGGGAGCTGGGGCTGCCCCCCAAAACAGCTGCTGCACATAAATGTCTCTCTCTGAGTTTTTTCAGCTTTAATCACTCAAAATTTTCCCCAGGCATTCCAAAGAATTATACCTGCACGCTATCCAAGTTACACAGGCTTTCCTCAATCCAGAGTGAAACACCTGATTAAGTTTGTGTTTGCTGTTCTAGGTCATAAAAAATCATTTATAGCCAAGCCTCTCCATCAATCAGGTGAGACTATTAGGAAAACAACAAACTGCCCAATAAATTATCCTAATCTGCTGTAAAACTGATCTTAGTAATTAATTTAGTCAATTATATTTAACCAGTTGGCAAGTGGCCTAAATAATGTAATCACATCGGGTTTTTCACAGAATAAAAACCTGAGAGAGCTGTAAAAACCATTCAGAGTAACCTGGAAGTGTAATTTTGGTTTGGGATGTGATGCAGAGCTGTGGCTCAGGTGGGCACACGCCCTCAGGCACAACCAAAAATGTTTTTTGTGGTGGCAACTGCTGAGGGGAGATCGGTGTGAGGCCTCCTGGCTTTGCTGAAGCCAGGATTGTGTGGGATGGAGGTGGCTTTAGGGGGTCCCTGTCCATAGGTGAGGGGACTCTGTTTGCTCTGACACCCCTGGCATGGTGTCAAAGCTTTGGCCCCTGGGGTCACTGCTCAGCCCTCACAGCTGAGGGGGAGCAGATGCAGACCCACCATTTTCATGGCAGTCGGGCCTGCAGGCCTCAGCCAGTTTTGTTTGTAGAGAGTCAAACAGCAATTCCTGAGCTGGTTCAGAGCAGGATTTGTGTGTTTGGTGTGTTTGGTGTGTTTTGTGTGCTCATTAACCCTCTGGATTCCCAGAGAAATCAGCGCATGGTGCACATCCTGGTGGGCAGGCCCTGTTTGTTTCCCCTCTGAACAGGCCCTCGCTCCCGGTGTCAGGGCCTGCTCCTACACCTGCAAATAGCAGCAGCTGCTCCAAAGGGATTGTAGTGGAGGCTTGGTGGATAACTGAGGCGAAATCCACGTGCTGCAATTTGTGGAGTTAAATAAAGGCCGTGATTATGGTCAGGGAGGGAGAGTTGGCTACAGCTAACCCTAAAAAGGGCCTGTTGGTGGGGTGGCCATTGGGGAGTGCCCTGAGCAGGGCTCCACCACTGGAACCGCATTCCCAGAGCTCCCCTGAATGCCACCTGTGCCACTGGTGTGCTCCTGCTCCTTGCCAGGCACATTATCCTTGCTTTCCAAGGAAAAAACCATTTCTCAATCATACCTTCTCACTCTTTGCATCTTCTCACTCTTCGAGGGGGCTCATTGCACGCTCCTCTCTCCACAAAAAGCAATCCAAAACCCGGCAAAGCAGCAGCGTTTGTTCCCCCGTGGTCACCTGAGCCTTCGACTGGGAGCGAGTGGAGCCTTTGTGTGTAACCCGTTAGGACCCAGCCTCGGGCACGGGCACGGGTGGGACACGGGGACAATGGGGGCTGCTCGGTGGGGTATCACAGGATGTGCCACCATCGTGAGGGGCTCAAACTCGTGAGGGGCATGGAGTACTTTAACTCAGAGGAGGAAGAAGTTTTGTGCTGCGAAGTGGCAGCAGGGCTGCTCCTCACCCAGTGTGGTCCTGAGAATGCTGCCAGGGACACAGATCCTGTGTCACATGGGGGTATCAGGGAACAGCCAGTCCCCTCCCAATGCAATTAGTATCAATTACCTCAGCTGTTTATTAATGGTAGTTGCAGTAGTATAATAGCCTCCAATGTGTACAGCAATACCCATATCCAAGCTCAGATCCACACATGCCTGATTTTTTTGCTGGTGACTGTGAACCAACCTGCTGTACTCCAGCAATTCCTCCTGCTCGGTGCATGACATAGAAACATGGAATCACAGAGTTGTTAATTTGGAAACACCCTGTAAGATCAGAGAGTCTTGGCCCCAGCACTGCTAAGGCCACCAATGACCATGTCCCCAAGTGCCACATCCACACGGCTTTTAAATCCTTCCAGGGATGGAAATTCCACCACTGCTCTGAGCAGCTGTGCCAGGGCTGGACAACCTTTTCCATGAAGAAATTTTCCCAATACCCAACCTAAATCTTTTCTGGTGTAACTTAAGGCTGTTTTCACTTGTTTGGGAAAAGAGACCAACCCTCACCCGGCTGCCCGTCCTGTCAGGGAGTTGTGCAGAGCCAGAAGGTTCCTCCTGAGCCTCCTTTTCTCCAGGCTGAGCCCCCCCGCAAGCTCCAGACTCTTCCCCAGCTCCATTCCCTTCTCTGGACACTCCTGTAACATCCCACATCTCCAGCAGGCTCCATGCCTCCATCCCACCCTTGGCAGGTCGGACTCTCAGCACGTGCTGGGGCTCACGGAGGAGCAGGAACCCCTCGACTCCGTGCCCAGGGTGACTCCTGCCTGCCAACAGCACCATTCAATAAAGTCTGGCTTAAAAGCCCCATAAACCCAGCAATTATAAGACACGGAATGATCTGAGGCAGGGCTGGAGCAGAGGCCTCCTGCCTTTGATGTTTATTGCCACAGCGGAGCAAATCTGAACAATGCCGGGCTTCGTGAGCCCTTCTTAGCGCTCGGAATGTCACATTTGTTTCCAATTTTACCAGTTGCCATTGTGGGCTTTCCTCCTGCCATTGTCTAAGGGGTGGCGGTTGTAATTTCTCTTTTGTGCTCCGTAATTCGGAGCGGTCCAGGCCAGGCAGGAACATCTGCATGGAGGGCCCTGCCCTCCTGCACCAGGCCGTGTTGGAAGGTCACTCTGCTCATAAACTTCGTTATCGCTGTTGGTTTTATTCATTATATTTGACATATTAAGCTTCTGTATCTTGGCATAAAGGACACAATATTGCAGCATATTGGCAAGCTCATTTGCTTTTCACAGCCAGTGTTGTGTCCAAATAGCAGTCCCTGGGGAGCAACACGTGGATATAGACTGCAGGAAAATGAGCCTCAGCAGCAGGTGGCCTTTTGCAGCCTAATGAACACGGCAATCTGTTACCAGCACGGCGAGGCTTTTCACCAGACAATTAGGCAACTAAGCATGTAATTATTCAGGCCAACAAGAAGAGCCTCTTCTCTAATTTCATCTTTTCATTGCTGTTTACTCACCCACACTCCCCTCATTAATGAGAGATTTTCCAGTCTATGCTAATTGGTTTCAATAACATTCATTTCAGTTGAAAGGGAGCGATTCTGTTAATTGGGAATCGAAGGCGTCTTTTCATTTCGAGTGCGTCCTGCCATGGAAATCTGAACACTCTCAACAGGTTTGAGCTAATGAAATTAAGTTACACAGCCACTGGTGGTGTAATAGAAATAAAGTAATTTATTTTCACTGAAGCATGTGCTATAGGTCCTGAACAATTAATCCAGCTTGTTCGGGAGAGCCATCAGAGGAGGTGGTTTGGAACAAACAAGGCTGCAGCTCCAGAGCTGCCGCTGCAATTCTCAGGGTGATTTCACTGCTGAGCTCTTCAGCACCACCCAAAATGTTTAATGGGAACGAGAAGCATTTATGGAAACACTAATTCTTTAAGAGCTGCTTGGGAAATAAAGAAACAGAGCACAGAGCTTGCCAGCCTGTTAAGTGTGAGGGTGGGTTAAAGCACCATAAAATAAATAAATGGGTGGTTCCCGGCTCTGAAATCGGAGCCCTCCACAGGGCACGTGGTGCTGAGAGGACTGGGGAGCTGTAATCTGATTTCTGCAGTGTTCAGGACCTGGAAAGCCAGAGGAAACTGGAGCCCAAGAGTCAAATATGTTTGGGGTTTTTCATTGACCACAAGTATGAGGAATTATTTTGAAGGAAAAGTGAGATTCTCAATTATCGACATAACTTCTGGTGCTCAGACTGTAAGGAAAACTTCAGCTGCCTCATTCCAGCTTTAGGCTTGGAACTGGTTGATTTTTAAGGTCCCTTCCAACCCAAGCCAATGTAGGGTTCTGTGATTCTGCCATGGATAAACCTCAGAACATCTGCAGGGAGCACCAAGGTGGAGGAGGCAGCTTGGAGGTGTCTGAGCATCCTGGCCACACCCTGTCTCTTCCTAATGATGGAACAGTTTGGATTGGAAGGGACCTTCAGGATCATCCAGGCTTCCACTGGACCAGGTTGCTCAGAGGTTGTTGTCCTGGAGTGGGTGATCCTGACTGCTGCAGGTCACTGCAGTAGTCATTAATTAATTAAAAATAAATTTGCAGGCTGAGAACTACAGTCTCCAAGCAATGCCAGGGATAAAGTTTGGGTTTCTGTGTGGGAAAAATCAAGGAACTTTGAAAACTTCAGTGCTTCAGTGTGGAGGAGACCAGAGCTGGCAAGTGCCTGAATGCTCTCTGGAGCTGAACATGAGCCAAGGGCAGAGGGATATGGAATTCCCTGCAAATTCAGATGTAATTACGGATTTTTAAATGAAGATACAGCATATATTTAAACTATCTCTTGGACATCCAAAATACATATGCACAACTGAGTAAAAAGTTATATTTTCTTAACTTCTTTAACTTTTAAGGGAGACTTTCAGTTTTTCCCACCTTTTTTTTCCTGGCATTAAAGCAGCCTGATGAATTTAACACAAGTGAAAGGACAGTGTACAACTTTGGTTTTTATCCAACCTGATCATGGGAGGTGCTGTTCCACACCTTTGTGGGTAACCCATCCTCTGTGCTGTTGCTCCAGCTGGAATATTTGCTTGCTGGGAGATGCCCTTTCCACCAGCAGGAAGAGGAGCCCTGGTTTGCTGCAGTTGCTGCTTGTGTTTCATCTTGGGTTTATTTATAAGCATTTATGCCAGCGTGGGGGATGTAAATGCTAATGTTGGTTCTTTTAAAACCTGGCTTCCAAAATGCATAATAGGCAGAGCCTGATAAAATAATACTCTGCAGCCTGTTATGAATATTTCAAAGAATTATTTCTTTATTTTGCGCGGAGCTCATCGGGCTGACGTTTGATTCATGGCTGCACAAACGTACCTGGGGTTGCTAAGGTTACCCAATTTCATTCACCCATGGATAGTTGAGATCTACATAATCCCATCAGATCTTCCACTGCATTTCCAAGTGCTATTGATGAATGGGGCCTTGCTCAGATGATGTGTCCATTTACATGTGATATATCTCACGAGTCCTGTCTTTGGGAATATTGCAGCTGATGAAATTTCCCATTATGTGCACACACACAGAAAGCAGAGGTGCGTGGGTTTATTCTCAGCTTGAACAGGCCCCAGAATTAGGAGCCAAGGAGGGTATTTTGTGCTTGAATCTTGCTTTTTCTGCCCAAATTGAGAGTCTTGTGACTGCAGTACCAGACTGTGCTTTGGTCACAGTTCTCTGCAGTGGTACCATCTCCTGATTGCCACCAGAAAGGCTCAGCCCCTCACTTCGCTGAGCTCACCAGTGTCAGCCTCATCACCTTTGAACAGGAAATATCACATGAAAAGTGAGCAGTTTTTTCAGCAGAAGTCGCAGACCCTGGGGGATGGCCCAGGTTGGGCATCGTGCCTCTCAGTGGTGACGGGAACCAGGGGACAACTGGGGCGGGGGGGAAGGTGCACCACAGACACCACAGTTCCTGAGCAGTGCCCTCCCCTTCCCACCTCCTGAGGACACAGATTACACACAGCAGATAATTTCTGTGTTAGAAACCACAGCCAAGCCACAGGTGCCCTTTAATTTGAATTTACAAGGGCTGAACAGCAACCATCGGCCCGGAGTGTCAGGAGACAAAGAAGACTTTAACTCCACCAACCAACCAAACCCAAATCCCTCTCCTGTGCCCCTCCTCCTCAGAAACCCATCCCAAACCACACCACACAGGCTGGGAAGCGCTGGAGCTGTGGTCTTGGTGGGACTGGGGTGGGCTGGGAGGCGCTGGGGGCCCAGGGACCCCCGGGAGCCAAACTGAAGTGTGGGTGCAGCTGGGGTGGTTATCCCAGGGGAGCATCCCTCATGCCCTGCTGGGACACGGGGGGCACACATCCTGTTGGCATAAAAGGATGAAAATCAAACAAATTTGGTGTGAGTGGGGCAAGGACCGACAGTCCCAGGTCATTTATTGCCAGAGCTGACCTAGTCAGCAGCTGGTCTCCAAAGCCAGAGATGTTCATCCCAAATCTTCTCAGAGATATGTTTGTAAGTGGAAGGAGGAAACTGTTATTGAGGCAATCTGAGGCTGGAGCCTGTGCAGCCACGCTGTATTTCATCCTTTAAAAGCTATCACTTTACTTAGCAAGCTGCTTACTACAATTATACAACGTTTTTCTTGGCCCCCAGCTACATTAAACATCCATTTTACAGCGTTTGCTGTGCTCCCCTGAAAGCCTGGCTCCCGAGGAGGGGGTTGTAAAGGGTGATACTGTAAAAAAGGACACGGGTTCCTCATTAACTTTATAGTTTTACTGCCTTGTTTTGGGGCACCTTCCCTTCCTCCCCTCCCGTGCCTGGTGCAGGCAGATTTGGCTGGGAACGTTTTCCAGCAGCATCCTCTGCTCTTGGCTGCAAAGCTCCTCCTAAAGTCGCTCCAAAGCCCCTCCTATCAAAGCCCCCAGGCTGAGCACAGAGTCACAGAATCTTGGAATCAGACTCACGGAGTGGTCTGCGTGGGAAGGGACCTTAAAGCCCATCCAGTCCCGCCCCCTGCCAGGGGCAGGGACACCTTCCACCAGTCCGGGCTGCTCCCAGCCCCGTCCAAATCCTCTCGCAGGGTTTCTCCCACGGCGGCTCCCCTGCTATCAGGAATAAGGCACCTCTGCAGCGGCGAGGGCAGAGCTCCATCCAGAGCCGCCCGCCGCAGGATTTATGTTTCCCACACGTTCCCAGGCCAGCTGGACTTTTTTACACCCCTGCACATTATCGAGACAGGCAGAGCAGCCGATTAAATCATGTTTGAACGTGCATAAAACCTGTCCTCGTTCCTGCACAGCCCGGCCAGGCCCAGGCTCTGCCTGCTGCTAATTATAGCCGATAAAAAGTGCCCGGCGCGGCGGAGCCCTCCCGGAGCAGACAACGTCTCGAGCTGTTGATAATTTAGCCCTATTATATATTGATAGGTTAGGATTTATTCCTGAGAGCAGAGCCCAAGAGCTGGGGCTCGGCTGGCGCTGGGGAACCGGCTCTGGGGCCGTTAGCCCGGGGTAATCTATCAGAGGAGGGAGGAGGAGGAGGAGGAGGAGGAGGGTGCTCCAGCAATTAGGGAGCAGCAATCCCGGCGATGGGCTATCGGCAGCATAATAGAGATAATGGCTTTTACTGGCCAGGCCGGGCACGGGGCTGCTGGGGAAGCAGTGACATGAGATAAATAGAGAAATGCTCATTAAAAGCTGCTGCGAGCGCGGGCGCGAGGCACCACGGTGTCTGGATGGAGCAGATGCTCCCGATACGGGCGGATGTTGCAGGGAAACCTAGATGGCTGCGAGTTTAAGGGCATACATTAAGCTGGTGTTTGTGACAGAATTAAGTTATTTCCAGCCCAACGTGTTTCTTATTACAGCCCCCCCTCCACACACGATACTATTTTTACCTCCTGCGCTGGGAGATGCCCTTTTTTCTCTCAAGTTTCTGCCCCAAAACGCCAGATCCTCCCCAAAACTCCCCTCAGCACCAGTGCTGGCTGCCAAGGTGGCCAAGGGCAGCTCAGAGCTGTGGAAAGCTTCACCTGGAAGGGAACATCTTCTCACTGGGGTCAAATGTCCATCACCCACCAACAGCACTGGTCAGCCAACGTCAGGCAGGGATCTCTGCTCTCTGGGACAGGGGCAGGGCCCAGGGCATGGCTGGAGCTGGGCCAGGGCAGCTCAGGCTGGAGATCAGGGAAAGTTCTTCCCCTGAGGGTGCTGGCACTGCCCAGGCTGCCCAGGGAATGGGCACAGCCCCGAGGCTGCCAGAGCTCCAGGAGAGCTGGGACAGCGCTCCAGGGATGCCCAGGGTGGGATTGTTGGGGGTCTGTGCAGGGCCAGGGGCTGCCCTGGAGGATCCTTGGGGGTCCCTTCCAGCTCAGGAGATTTTGTGATTCTATTTTATGAACAGGCTGCAGGAATGGTGGCCACCCTCTATATCCACTTCTCCATATTTATTACAGTCTGCCTAAATGGTTCTGATCCATTAAGGACTGGAAATAGGCTACAAATGCTGGACTCCACAGCAATGTATGATGTATATTATACTCCATATAAATGTATGATCTGTTCACACGAGGAGGGCTGAGCCTGGAATGGGGGAGCAGATTTTGAGAGAAGCAGCTCTCCAGAATGAGAATGTGCTTACCTTCATTAGTGTTTAACTCTTAAACAAAGGGTTTAAGGGGTACAAAATCAGCGGGTGGATTATGAAGGTACCAGCTCACACCCAGGAATAAATGAATACGTTTACTACAAACCCCTAAAGATGAGCAGGCAGCAAAGTGTCCAGGTTAATCAAGTGTTCTATAATAAATAAATTAATATACTGGTAATAAATTACCTCATTTTGTCATCACCCAATCTGTGAACCACAAGGTATCAGAGAAAAAATTCATATTGGAGTTGTGCTGCCTGGATTAATGGGAGCTGGGCACTGGAGGAGGCACAGGGCGAGCATCATTCCCTGGCAAACACCACCCACATCCCTCTGCTCTGAAAGGAGGCAGCCAAAGGGTCCGGCTTGAAGATTTTCTCCTTCTGAATATTTCAGTTTAGCTGAATATAAATAAATCAGGCACTTCCAGACTCAGCAGGATCCTACCTCCTGCGATATTGCTCTGTCATCCTATTCCTGCCCAGCCTTCCTTCGGCATCAGCCCGGCTGCATCCTTTATTAGTTCTGTGCTCACAGCTGGCCCGGGCAGATCCGCTTACCGGAACCCCAACGGACACTGGGAGCTCTGCACTCCCCAGTTTGGCCTCCCAGTGCCCAGGGAAGGCTGGGAGTGGGCCCATCCCAGCAGGGACATCCCTGTTCCCAGCATCAGCCCTGCTCCCGCTCCCCCAGTCAGCAATGGGATCAGATCCAAAGGGAGCCCTGGCACAGGGGGATGCACATGGCCAGGGAGCAGGGACCGTGTCCTGGGGAAGGGATTCCACCCCCTGGCATGAGCAAAATCCCACGCTATCCAAGCAGGTGAGGGGGTTTTGGGTTTCCTCTGCTCTCCTCTGACTTGGAGTCAGTGAGCTCAGGCCTTTCCTGAAGATCCCTAAAGAGACAACGAGCTGGGATGAGCTGGGAACACTGGGAGCTGCTGGGATGTGCTGGGATCAGCTGGGACATCCTGGCACTTGCTGGGATGAACCAGGATTTCCTGGGATGATCTGTGACATCCTGGCACGTGCTGGGATGACTTGGGATGTTCACCACCATGCTCAGCTCCCTGCTCCAACCCAAAGCTGACTGTGAAGGGCACGGCTCTGCCCAAGCATCCCCTTTTCCCAGCATCTCTTTATTCCCAGCCACCCTTCCCACAGGCCCACGCAGGCACCAGGGTGTGACTGCTGCTCACACGTTCCAGGCACAGGGAGGGAAGCAGGAATCTGGCAGAGCACCTTCATTTTGGGAACTCCTACATCACCCTCAATCACAGCACGTGAAACATCCCAATTTTACGGCAACAACAATTCTGGAATTGTTTCCAAAAACACGCCTGAAGGTTTTCCCTGTGTTTCTCTGAAGATTCATGAGACCAGGCTATATTTCCCAAGCAGGCTGGGTTTTACTGACGTGTTCTGCTCAGCAAGCGAGCGAATCCGATAGCGCTGGGCCGGGAGGATGTATTGATCTCAGCGCTGAGAGTGCCTTGGCTCCGGGTGGATGAGGCTGTGCAAAACGCAGATTGATTTTAGAAAGAGCTGCCAGGAAGAGCTGGGATAGCTCAGGGATGGCAGAGGCACCTGGTTCATTCCTCAAATAATTGTCCACAGCCACGGACACGGCCGGAGGACACTGCTCTGGGGGAGGGATGAACTGGGAGACGCTGAGATGTGTGGCCTGAGCACCCTGCTGGTGGTGGGACCAGGGAAGGGGTGGCTCCACACATGCTGTGGGTCCTGGTGGGGTTGGAGCATCCCCCTGTCCCTCCTTGGGTTCTCCCACACCACCCAATGCTCCAGGCCAGAGGTTGGACTTGATCCTTGTGAGTCCAGATTGGGATATTCTGTGATTCGGGGATTCAGGGATTCAGGGATTCAGGGATTCAGGGATTCAGGGATTCCATGATTCTGTGATTCAGGATTCTGGGATTCTGGGATTCCATGAATCTGTANTCTGGGATTCTGGGATTCCATGAATCTGTAATTCAGGATTCTGGGATTCAGGGATTCAGGGATTCCATGATTCTGGGATTCTGGGATTCAGGGATTCAGTGATTCTGTGATTCAGGGATTCAGTGATTCTGGGATTCAGGGATTCCATGATTCTGTGATTCAGGATTCTGGGATTCAGGGATTCAGAGATTCTGTGTCTGACCCCCTCAAGTTCCTTTAGGCCCCTCACAATTCCCAAATCCTGCTCTTCTCCAGGCCCTGATTTGCTTTCTCTTCCTTACATGGATGCTGAGGACATCCCAGGGAGATGACGTGGAGCAGGGGCAATACAAAACCCAGACTTTGGGAACTGAAGCAGCACCAACCATATTCCTTCAGCCACACACTCATTACGCCTAATTTGCATATGCTAATTTCCAGTGCACACAGAGAACATGGTGAGCAGGGCACCCTCAAAGCTCAGGTCTCCATCCAGTCCTCCCAGACTGCTGGGAATTCTCCTCTGGCTAAGGGGACCAAAGAACCACAACGGGCATCAAAACCCAAGGGAAACAACAACAAAAAAAGCCATGGCAGTTGTTAAAATGTCTTGTGTTTCTTTCCTGCATGAGAGAAACTATTTAAACTGGCACAAAATAAATTTAAGGAGCATATTCTTGGAATTACATAGAAAAACCATACCCCATACGTTTTGGCAGCAGCTAAACATATCCTTAATGGAATTCATATGGGGCCTGGAGTGATCACAATGTTTGGAGAGGAGCCAGATAGTAAGTAATTTAAACATCACAGGAAATTAAATTTTAGAATTCAATTTTGCATAAAGTTTTCTGTAATGAAAATGTCACACATAAATTATGAAGTCTGATTATATTCTTTTTTGACTTTTTAATAAAATAATAGAGGCACTTGACAGTCAAGAACAAATGCATATTTTATGTGAGGAGCATTACGTTAAAGCAACGTCCTGTGGAAATAATGGAACAGATGTTAACACTGCTCTATCAGTTATCAGGTGCTCTGTTCAACAGCTTCAAACACAAGTATTTATTAAAAATGCTAACGGGATTGTCTCCCAGGGTTATCTAATTGTGGGCTTAAAATGGAGGTCTTTAATGTAATTAATTATAGCTGTGGAATTATAGAGTTAGGCCATAATTTATTGGATATGTGGATGTGTCCACATATAAATTACATGCTGCTGTTAATATAGAATTAATTCGGGGCAGGGGGAGAAGGACTTGGGTGAAAACACAAACTTGGTCATAACAGAGCCATAAATCAGAACCAATCCAAATTGTCCCTTCGTTTCCATGGAGGGACTCGACGCTGGCACGTCTCAAACTTCACCCACCCTGGGGGCCACCAAGCCCCTGAGCTGGGCTGAGACCCTGGGGGGACACAGGGACAGCCCTGAGACCCCGCTCCACTGCTGGTCCTGCAGGGTGGGGGACATCCTGGTGGGAATTATGGTAGGAATCACAGTGGGCATCATGGAGGACTTTGTGGTGGACATTGCTGTGGTCACCATGGTGGACACCACAGTGGACATTGCGTGGGCATGATGGTGGGAATTGTGGTGGGTGTTGCAGTGGGGATCGTGGAGGACATCGTGGTGGGCATTGCTGTGGTCATCACGGTGGACACCACAGCGGACATTGCAGTGGGCACACAGGTCCAGCTGTAAAACCCAGCCCTGCAAGAGCCATCAGAGGCAGCTTTAGATCAGCAAAACTCTATTGATTATGAGCAGGGCCGGTTTTTGGCCAAGGACGTTGCTCTGCAGCCGTTCTATAATAACACCAGCTCGGCTTTGTGGCTTTTCCCATATCCTGACAAAGTCCTTGGTGCCTCTTTCCGCCCAGCAGCCCCGGATGGGCATTTTGGCTGGGACTGGCACCCGGGGCTGGATGGGATCCTTGTCCTCCTGCTCACCTTGGGGTCAAAGGGATGCAGCATTCTCGCAGCTGGCTACATTGGGGGGTATCAGGATGCGACCCCAGTGCTGGCTGCATCCCAAAATTTATCTTTGCACGGAGCAGACGGAGGGATATCTTCACTCCTGGCACGGAGATGTCAAAAAGCTGCATCCCTCTGACAGGGGACGTTAGAAACAGCCGGGCACAGCAGCCAGGGGAGCTGAACCGGCCTCGAGGATGGCTGGAGATTCCAGAGGGAACGTGCCAAGGGTTTTCCTTGGGCTTCCCACACTGCCCCACATGCATCCCTGTCCCTAAGAGATTGTAAATGTCCAAGAGCAGGCTGAGGAAAGAAAGATAAACCAGTGGGTTTGCAGTTTGTGCTCATCCCCAGTTCCCAGTCCCTCACTCCATACTGGTTAAAATGGGATGTGGGATGGGCAGGAGGGTTGGGGACACCTGCAGCAGCAGCATCTGGGGAACAGGGGCTGTGCAGGTGGCTGTCCTGAGAGCTCAGGCATGGGCTGGAGTCTGAGGGGCTGGTGGGGGACAGGGACACCCTGGGGAGAGACCTCTGCTCCTCTCAGAGATGTCCTGGAGGTGCCTTGTCCCCTCTTTGGGTGTCTCAAGGGCTTCCAGCACGAACCAGCACTAAAGGCTGACAAACCCCCACTCCTGGGGCTGCTGGCAGGGACATTTTGTCCCTGCAAGAGGAGCACAACCCCTTTGTGCTCCCACAGCACAACCACAGCAGGTGATCCCAGTTCTGGGACCGGGGTCTGCTGCGTGGGCAGTGGGACCATCCCATCACTGAATCCTCCTGAACTGGTGGCACGTGTGGCGTGTCCCTGGGGCACGTCCCCACTGCCATCCCCAGCAGGGGACCCGGATTCCTGCCAGGAGGATCCGCTGAGCTCCTGCAAACCCACGGCCGCAACAGGCTGCAGCCTCTTCCAAACAGCTCGGAAAAATACAGTGGGATTTGTTTGCTTGGATTTAAATGGGTAAATTATTTGAATTTCTCCACCCCCAGGTGAATGATTTAGATGGCCTTGACCCCAGGCTGACTGCAGGGATTAATGTGGGATAATGATTGCTGAGGCTATCATTGCAGCAGGCATCATTAATTATCCTTATTGATTGGAGCTTTCAAAGATAAAGCATTATGCTGACTGGAAAATACCCTCTTCCTGCAAGGTCAAGGCTAAAATAGGGCAGCTAAATAATTGCATTAACAAACAAAGAAATAAAAATAACCTCTCGCAGAGTTGTGTAATTAAGATCCAATTACAGCGTTTGGCCCTGGCGGCAGAGCGGCCTTGCCTCGTGTGGGATGTGGGATAGAGGATGGGGGATCTCAGGGGATCCTGCCAGCCTCACCTGCAGCCCTGAGGGGCTGGGGATCCCTCAGAAACGCTCCTGGGATGGGAAATTAAAAGGGTCAGATGGAGAAAATGACAAATGGCCTCAAGTCCTCTTACATCACTTTGGGTTCAGAGAGTGGGGTTCAGAGCTGTCCTGGGGATGCTGATGATGATGTCCCTCACAGCTGATGCCTTTCACTGCTGGTGTCCCTGACTGCTGGTGTCCCTCAGAGATGATGTCCCTCCCTGCTGATGTCCCTCCCTGCTGGTGTCCCTCCCTGCTGGTGTCCCTCACTCCCCCCCCTTCCCCTCCTGCAGCATTCCTGACCGCACCGAGCACCTGGCTGCAGTTTGCTCCCATGTCTCCCCTGCATCACTGGGCACCCATTGCCCCAAAAATCTGTGTCAGCCCCACCCCTGGTAGTGCCCAGGGCCAGGCTGGACAGGACCTGGAGCACCCTGGGATGGTGGAAGGTGTCTCTGCCATGGCAGGGGTGGAACAAGATGAGCTCTAAGGTCCCTCCCAACCCAAATAATTTGATGATTCTGTGATCCAAGACCACCACTCCAAAGGAGAAATCATCCAAATCCAACCCTTAAAACCACCCTGGGTAGGAGGAGAGCAAACCTTGATCTCTGGTTCTGTGTGTGCTGGGTGAGAGTGAAGATTCCCATCTCCAACAAAGCCACGTGATGGCAGAGCAATTAAAGCCCCCAAAGTGGCTTCGGTTTGGTGCAGGTGACTCCTGGCCCTGGCACCCCTCTGGCTGCCGGCAGCACGGCGCAGCCGGCTGGGAATTACTGCTGCTCTTTGAGGAATATCTGCCTAAAGGTCTCCGTTTATTTTGTGTTTTGTCATGTGCTCTGCTGCCTGATAGGATGTGATGTGAGGTTGTGAAGTGTGTTTCGAACTGAAACATTTTTTTGACATCCATTTAATTAGAATTATTTTAATTCAAACATTTGTCATTAGGAAAGCAGATGATCTGGCACGCGCTCCTGCAGCCCTCCTGCTCCTCGCCATTAGGAATTCTTAAACCAATAAAATAATTTATTTAAACACAAATATCAATTTCCATTTAAGGAATTTTACAACTTGGGTTTGAGCTGAGGGAGCCCAGTCTGTATCAGCGGGAAGGATCACCTCCCACCATGGAAACCTGCTCCAAATGTGGGGTTGTTCATCCCTTACAGTGGGTCTCATGAAAGCCAGATTCCCAAGGATGGGGGCATGGGCTTGAGCACTGCCAGGGGAGGTTTCTCAGGAACTGGAGCAGCTCCTCAGGATGTTCCCCCACTGCTGGAACAGGAATGGGAACCTCACTCATAGAAAATGAGCGGTGTGCTGATGCTGGTGCTGCCCATCCTCTGCCCTCTGGCACCCAGGCAAGGGATCCTGCTGCTGTCCCTGGCACAAAACCAAATTCATCCCATGTGGCTTCCCCAGAGCCCTGCAGGAGCACACAGAGGATCTCCAGGGGGCTGAGGTCACGCCCTGGCAGGACCAAAGCTCTGGTTCCTCCTGCTGCAGGTTCAGCCTCCAGGATTAATGGCTGAGACCGAGCAGTTTTGATTCCCAGCTGAGGCGATCCAGAAATGCTGGAGGACGGACGGAGCCGTTGTGGTGATGCTGGGAGCAGCCAGGGCTGGATCCTGCTCCTGTGCTGCTGGGATCGGTGACTGGGCTGGGAGCAGCAGGAGCTGTGCTGGCCACGGGCCAGCGCCCACGGCAGGGCGGCATCGGCGTGGAGCCTGCCCTGACAGCTTCATTAGCCAGAGCCAATCTTTGCAGAGTTAGCGATGTCACGTCGGGTAATTAATACATCCCCAAATATGCAGATTTCCCTGCTTGTCGGGCAGAATAACCCAGCGAGCAGCACGGTGGGAGCTGCGGGTGGGGGAGTCTCTCGAAGAATTGTGCTGCTCTTTAGAGTTATCACTCATTATAGGTTGCAAAAGGGGGGGAAACTGTGAAAAGGCAACTCCAGGAGCAAAAAGAGTTTGCATTATTGTTCACCCTGTGAAAAGCAAGGTGCAGGATGTAAAGCACCGGGGGAAAGCTGCCAACAATAGACCCCATAGCAACAACAACTTCTAAGGGGGAGCGGGTGGCTGCGCATCCCACTGCCCACGCCTTGATCTCGGTGTTGCAGCCCCGGGAGCCGGGCGGCCCCGTGGGGACAAAGGCTCCCTGCTGCCCGCCAGACAAAGGCGGCTCCTTCCCCGGCACAATGCTCCCGGCACGGCGGGGCTGGCACACGGCGGGGCTGGCACACGGCTCGGCTGCGCCCTGCACCCCCACCTGCACCCCAACACCACCCCGGCCACGCAGAGGGGTGGCTGGGCAGGAGCCAGGGGCTGCAGGGTGCTGGAATGCAAGGGAGCCCATGGGCGTCCTGTCCCAGTTAGAATGGCCATGGTGCTCATCAGGGTCTCATCCCTGCTGGCACAGCCCATGGTGCCCGTTGGGATCNATGCTCCCGGCACGGCGGGGCTGGCACACGGCGGGGCTGGCACACGGCTCGGCTGCGCCCTGCACCCCCACCTGCACCCCAACACCACCCCGGCCACGCAGAGGGGTGGCTGGGCAGGAGCCAGGGGCTGCAGGGTGCTGGAATGCAAGGGAGACCATGGGCGTCCTGTCCCAGTTAGAATGGCCATGGTGCTCATCAGGGTCTCATCCCTGCTGGCACAGCCCATGGTGCCCGTTGGGATCCCATCCCAGCTGGCACAGCCCATGGTGCCCATCAAGGTGCCATCCCCATTGGCACAGGCCAGGATCAGCATCCTGGGGACATCACCCGCAGCATCCTGAGCAAAGGCACAGCCAATCCCTCACTCACTCCCCCCCACCTCCTCCCCTGCTCCCTGTGGGAGCTATTTTTAGCTTTTGGGGTCCTGCTGGTGCCTCTCCCCGCTTTGTCACCGAGCACAAACCACGGGGTTCAAACCACATTTCCCTCGTTGCATTAGTGAGAAGCAGAGTAATTTTGGCTCAATTTTTACATGCAAAGGTCACCATTAAAAAGTCATCATTCAGCTGCTCCCAGGGCTGGGCCCTGCCTGTGCTGTCATTAGAGCAGAACTTCAGGAGGTTCTGCCTGAAACGAGTGGGTATTTTTAGCTGACTTTATCAGACAGGGAGCTGGGGGTGCATGGGGAGATAAGGGCATGGTTTAGATTTCTGCCTTTACGCTCACTGTCACATTCAAAAAAATAAATCATAATTTTGATTTTCCACGTCCCTGAGGGAGAGATTGACAAGAGCATCCAGTGCTCATAATTGGATCATTCCTCTGGGAAAGTTGGCTCCTCCACTGAAATCCTTACATGCTCTAAGGAAAATTGCTCTCAACGTTATTGAAAATATTTTAGGAGACTGAAGATTCTGGGGCCTTTCCAATTTGAGTGCTCCGGTCGGTCATGCCAAAGGAAGACAATAATGGGAACCAAATCTGGAGAGCATTGCACTTAATTGGAGCCCCATCCTGAGGGCTCGGAAGGCCCAGGACCCCCTGGGGGCTCTGAGCCCTCCTCTGGTGGGGACTTGCAGGAAGGAGCATTCCAAAAGAGATGCCTGAAATAAATTATTGAAAATTTTTGGGTTTTTTTTTGGTTTTTTGATAATGAAGATTCAAGTGTTTTGACATGGGTAAGTGCTGGAGAGCAGGGCTGCAGGAGGCTGGTGCAAAACCTCTCCTGCACAATCCTTTTCCCTGCTGCTGCAGGATTTTGGAGACAATCCTTTGGGATGTGTGTGAGCAGTGGTTTGCAGCCCCTGTTTGCCTGCTCAGGATGATGAGATTCCTTGTAGGGATGCTCTGTGACCCTCAACATCCATCTGAAGGATGTTGAAGCCAGGTGGGGATCGGGCTCCTCTCGGAGGGAACAAGTGACAGGACAGGACAACTCCTCAAGTTGCACTAGGGGAGGTTTAGGTTGGATATTATGGAAGATTTCTTCGTGGAGAGGGTTGTCAAAGCCTGGAACAGGGCAGTGATGGAATCCCCATCCCTGGAGAGATTTAACAGCCCTGTGGATGTGGCACTTGGGGATGTGGGTTAGTGGTCTTGGCACTGCTGGGGGAATGGTTGGACTGGATCTTGAAGAGCTTTTCCAACCGAAGGGAATCTGGGATTCTGTTGGCTCCCTGCCACGACGGGCACTGTGGGGAGACTCTCCATCATTCCCTGTGGAAGTGATGGTGCCATGCACAGTTTTACCCAGCTCACTTTTGGAGGAAGAGGCTAAAAGGGAAGGTTTTGATGAGATATAGCCTTCCCTGCCTTCCACATAAATTAATTGCACAGTTTAATAACCTAACAGGTGGTTCCACTTCAGAGCAAGCAGATGTTACCCTGAATGAGCCCAGTCCCCCCTCGCCATCCCCTCATTCCCCAGCTATTCCTGCCTTTCTATCTTCCCCTTTCTCCTCACCTCTTCCCTTTTCCCCTCCTTCTCCCTCTGATTTATGAGCAGCTCCAATATGAAGCATTTTGTCTGGGCTCTATGAATATTGATGATGGGGTCGTGCTGATTTGAGCTGTGTTCATAACTTCCTGTGCTTCCTGGGAGCATCCCTTCTCCCAGGCTCTGCTCTTCCATCCCGATTTATTCCACGGAGTTTTCGGGAGGCAGCCCCATTTGTTAAAGCTGCCTCTCGCCTGCACATTTGTCTTGGATTATCTCCTGAGGAGAAGACGATAAGTACTTACACAAACCTACGCCGAAATTAAACACACAAAACAAATGAGCCTGGCGTGTTCACATTCTTTCATTTCCAGGGATAATGCCCGGGAGGAAACACTTGTGTGACCGCAGATGGAGGATGGGTTGGGAGCCCCAGGAGGATTTGGGCTGCCCTCTTTAGAGGAAAGCTCTCCTCTGCTTCCCATATGGAGAGAAAAAAATTATAGCTCTGCTAATGGCTGGGGCATGGCTGGGCACCAAAGGGAAGGAGGAGGTAGCTGGGGATGGAGGGAAGACTGGAAAATAATAATGGGAAATGTTTTGATAAGAAGCGTTGTGGTCTTATACAAATATTCCAAAACTTCTGGAGCCCATTTATCCCCAGATTGAACCCAGATGACAGCAAGCTGTTCGCATGGGCTGGAATGTGCCTCCAACAGACACCCAGTTCTCCAGGCTGGGGACCCAGGGGGGAACATGGGGGCAGCCCTGGGTGGCTCATCCCCCCCTCGCCTCCTCCAGAGCCCCAAACATCCCTGTCCAACCATGGCCGGGCACTCCTGCTCCCCTGGGACCTGCTCACAGTCACTCACATCCCTCCTGTGCCAAAAGGAGAGGCCTCAAATCAGGGCACAATCCTGGAAACCGCGAATGGCACATGGAAAGCACCTCAAGCTTTTCAAAGGTTGGAGAGGGCCCAGCCCACACCAAGAGCCCACAGCATCCTGGCACATCCCTGTGCCTTGGAGAACATCTAAACCAGAGCAACGGAGCATTTCCACCTCTCCCTTGACCACCCTTCCTCTTCTCCTCATCCAGCAGGCACCACCTTTGAAATTTCCTTTCTATCCCTCCTAAAGTGCTTGTGATTTTGAGGAACAAGTGGCAATAAAAAGTGTTAAACACTAATCACTAATTTCCTCCTGGAAGCTCTAAGTGTGATCCTGGTGTTTATTTTCCCTGGAGCAGCTGCAGGGCTGGGAGCATCCAGCAAGGACCACAGCACCGTTCCCTGCTGGGGTTTGGCTCTCTACCTCTGCACGGGCAATGGCTGGAATTTGTAGTTTTAGTATGAAAGTCACCAAGAAAATCCAGTGGCACTGGATGAGATCCCTTCCTTTGTCAGCAGTCAGCACTGCCTTCTGCCATCAGCCCCTGCAGAGCATTTGGGAAGGATGAAAAACATTGCAGCACTCTGGGCATTTCTTTGCTCCATCCAGGGAAAATTTCCAAGGAAAGGATTGTCCAGCCTGGCCCAGCTGCCCAGGGCAGTGGTGGAGTCCCCACCCCTGGAGGGATTTAACAGCCCTGTGGATGTGGCACTTGGGCACATGGGTTAGTGGTGGCCTTGGCAGCGCTGGGGGAATGGTTGAACTTGATCTTAGATATTTCCAACCTATACAATTCCATGATTTTATGATTTTGTGGGCTGGTGTTGGCTCCAGAGGCCGGGACTGGTTGCACAAACAGGGTTGGCTGATGCAGAGCAGCTCCTGGAGAGCATCGATAGTGATCGGCCACAGCAGGAATGAACTGGGGATGTGTAATTCCCATCCAGCAGGAATAATCTTCAAAGTCCTGCTGGGGTGCTTTTGGACGACATCACAGTTTTCCCTGCTGGGGAAAATGGGATGCGAAAGAATTAACTGAAGTTGGAATGTTATTGTTTGTGTCAGACTCTGTTAACCACGTTAAAACTATATATAATACTTCAATTTCCTATGTCAAAACTCTCTAATGGGCAATATTCCGAAATCAAAGTCTTATGGAGCGGTTAATCTTCCGCACGGACAACGCCAAGTTTAAATCCAGTCCAAATGCCACTTCTCAGTCACAGCTTTAAAGGATTATAAATGATTATAATGGTATTTGTCTACTTGCCTGATACATAAGTTCACGTCAATGTTATCTCCAAAATTGACATTCGGTTTCATCTCGGAGGTGAGAGAATAAACTGTTGACTACCAGCTTCAGAGAGGAAAATGGATTAGCTCTAATGTAATTAGGGCTCCATTCACAGATGATTATTTTCGGCGGGCGCACAAACGGCGCTGATAAGGAGCGCGCTCGGCAGGGGCGACCGGGGGACGCGGGGCTGGATTTGCTCTTTATCCTGCACGGGTGATGGGTCCCTGGAGCACCTCCTGCTCCAGACCTGCACAGGCTTTGTGCAGTGCCCAAAGGCAGCCAGAGCTCCGGCAGCTGAATTTCCATGATTTCCATGTGGGCGTTGATGCGGATGAAGGTTGGCTGCCAGCCTTCCTCTGACAGGCCAGCTCTCATGGGATAGGGTCTCTGTTTTGGTGCCTCCCTGTTTCCTGGGTCCTGTCCTAATGTGCCAACGCCACCATCAATGCCAATGTCAACACCAACATCAGCGTCAACACCAATGTCAACATCAACACCAGAATCAACACAAATGCCAAAATCAACCCCAAAACCAAAGCCAGCACCAACACCAATGCCAACATCAATGCCAAACCAATGCCAATGCCAACATCAATGCCGTGGTCAATGCCACCACCACCACAATGGCCTCCTCCAGGTCATGGTTTTTAACTCCTTCCAGCACTCCAAACCCAAGAGACAACTAAAGCCACTGTGCCTTTTTAGTCTGTTGTTTGTCTGTGTGACTCTTTAGCTCTTAAAAATACATGAAAGAATAAGGATTGTCCCTGAGGATAATGGAACAATGGGAAGCAGTGATGAATTAATGAAAATAAATAAATTAATCTGTATAGACTGGTGCTAATACAAATGATTTGTGAACGGCATGAAAGATTTTGTATTATTTTCAAAAAAAGCACAAAACCCTTTTCTTTTGCACTGAAAACTCAATTTAATTTTAAGTCACATGACAAATGGTGGCAAATTGAACTTTATTATGAATTCATGAATGCAGTTTAATACAATTGTTCTTGCTGGCCTTTGTGCTTTGAAGACAGTCCCTTCTGCCAGGATGTTATGTTTTAATGTGCAGATTCAGCTGTGATGACCCGTGGTCTCCACGGCCCGTGGGTGCCAGCGGGGTTTGGTGCTGGCAGAGCTCTGTGTCCAGCACGATGCCCTTTGGGATCACTGACTGGGGAAGAGCTTCTGCTGCCTTCCCATCCCCGGGCTGGGCAGGAGAGACCCTCCTGTGGAGAACTAGGGGGGAATTACAGAGCGGGGATTATTTTCTGAAGACAATGCGAACTCTGAGGCGCGAATGTGAGCGCAGCGGCGCTCCGGTGCCTCGGCAGCCCTGGCAGTGGGATAACGGCTCAGCCAGCCCAGCCTCCACGCCAGGCTCCAGGGAGCCAGCCCAGAAAACGCCAAGACGTCTCATTTTGGGCCCTGAATTGTTCTGTTCCCGCGTCAGCCTGGCCAAGTCCTCCTCATCCCCCTCCTGCCACCCCCCAGCAAGGGGAGCTCAAGGACAGCACTGAGCAGTTTGTCCCTCCTGTCCCCTCACTGCTGTGCTGTCACAATGTCCCCATCACGGAGCCACCAAAGGAGGTGACATCTGCACATCCAATAGTCACCTGCTATGAAGATTATTAAAACTCCCACTCCTTTGGGTGATTAACGGGAGCCATCATGCTGGCTTTTTAACAGAATAAAAAATAGACAGATAAAAATTATTAAAATCATGGTGGGGATTAAATAGATCCGTGCAAAGAACAGAAATGCAATTTGTGGCTGAAAAATCTGTGTGTACACTCTGGGTGTTTCTGTGGGCAGAGCAGAGCAGTCTGGGGTGCAGGAAAGGGACGCCCAGTCCTGAACACAGCCCTAACTCCAGCACTGGGCTGAGATTTCTTGCAGAGACTTTGGCAGTAAAATAACCACAGTCACTTAGAAAAACTTTTCCTCTTCTTGCTGGTTACCTCCTAAATTTAGAAGAATTTCAGATGGACAAATTAAAAAGTACATTTGAGATAAAATACACAGTCAGACGCAGATTTGAACTCCAGATCTAACTCCAAAACCACTTGCAGCTTGACATGGCACAATGATTTACTGTGCTCATGATTATATCCTGTAGGTAGCAGCTCTGCAAGTGGGAAATAATTCAGGCAGGGATGTGGAAAGGGAATAACTTTTCTTCTGAGTGCAGGACTTCAAGAGCAGCAGCACAAAGCCGGAGCCCCACAGCTTCCAGTACTTGAAGGGGGTTTATAAAAAAGAAGGGAAGCAACTTTTTACACAGGCAGATAGTGATAGGGTAAGGGGGAATGGGCTTAAAATAAAGGAAGAAAGATTTGGATTAGATGTTAGGGAGAAATCCCTTCCTGGGAGGGTGGGCAGGCCCTGGCACAGGTGCCCAGAGCAGCTGTGGCTGCCCCTGGATCCCTGGCAGTGCCCAAGGCCAGGCTGGACAGGGCTTGGAGCACCTGGGACAGTGGGAGGTGTCCCTGCCATGGCAGGGCTGGGGCTGGATGGGCTTTGAGGTCCTTTCCAACTCCAACCATTCCAGGATTCAGTGATTCTGAGCAATTCCAGAAGCAATTCCACTGGAGGCTGCTCCATGGGATGGAGGTGCAGGTTGCTATTGCACCCCTCCAGTTCCTGGGGTGAAACCTCTGCTCAGTGACTGGGGGTATCAAACAATTAACCAGCAGCAGTGCAGGGCGATGATGATGATGATGATGATGATGATGGTGTGCATTTGGGATCCTGACCCCTCAGAGAGATTTCTCCCCATTGTGCACTGAAAATGATCTAACCATACATAAAAATAAACTCTCCTACCTCCTTCCTCCGTGCACTAGGAAACGTTCTGTGAAGGCCCTTCATAAATAGCCTGTCCCACCTTCTCAGATTTAATTATAAAAATACTTGGAACACAATAGTCCTTCACATGCAGGGCTCATTTTCTAATTGAGTTTTGATATGGATACACACCCAGGAGACCCTTGGCTGATGCACACAACAGATGGAGGGACCGAGCCCTCTCTCCCCTCTCCCTGAAGCACAGTCACAGCAGGAGGATGTGTCAGATGTCCGGGCTCATCTCTCCAGCCCCTCCTGCCCAGCAGAGATGGAGCTTGTTCAGGACTGGCCCTGAAACGTCCCCGCAGCGGCCGAGGGGGACGTGGGGCAGCGTGGGGGCTCCTGGGTTCCATCCCTCCCTGGGAACCACGTCCTTAAGCCTCTGTGAGCGACCTGTCCCCGACACTTCCCCGCCTGGTTGGTTACCCTGGCAGAATGAATTCTGAGAACAGGATCAAACACTCCATGGGGAGCTGAGCCAAGCGAAGCCAGGAGCCCCCGGCGCGCGCCGGCGCGGGGCTGGTGGGCAGCACATCAAGGGGGGGATGACACCCGGTGATGAATTACTCACTCCTCTAACATTGCCCAGCTGGAGTGGCTGGAGCAAGCCTTAATTTACTATTTATAAACCTCTCCAGCTGTATTTTCCTAGGCAGAGCAGCTGGCTCGTTGCGGGAGTGTGAAGGAGAGGATGTTAACAGGTTGGCTGGCCGGACTGGAGAGCGTTTGCAGCGGCGCAGGGAAGGGGTTCACGTGCAGGACAGCTCTGAAAACCCTCCTGCAGCCAGGCCAGGCTGCAAACCCCCTGGGGCCAGCCTGGCCAGGGCGATCTGGACAGTTCCTGGTTGAACATGCTATTCCTGTGATGATTATGGTGAGAAAGCAGCTCAGGAAGGCCGAGCCCAGGGCTGGTGGTGCCAGCCTGGTGCCCTCCCTGTGAATGGGGGAAAACCCCTCATTTTTTCACCTCACTGTCCTGGGCAGCCTCTCCCCATCCTGCTCCTGCTCTCCCAGCTCAATCCCATAGCATCCAGCCCCAGCAGGGACTCAGGGAACTGGGAGCTTCCCCACTGGGAAAAACCCCACAGAGGAACAAGAAAACCCGGTAGAAACAGAGGCAAACCCCACCCACAGCCCTCCCCCGGGGCAGAAGCACCCGAGGCTGTGCAATTGCTGAGCTTTGTGCTGGGTGACACATCCTCACACTCTGCATGGGCTTCTCCCACCACTGCTAATGCAAACATTTAATTTTGATGATTTATAGCACAGCTATAAAAAAACTCTGGATTACGCTTTGGAGTCAAGGTCTCAGCTCCAGAGCACATTTTTATAGAGTCAGCATCTCTGTTTTTAAAAGTTATACTTCAATATTAAATATGACTCTTTTTTTCAGCAAGTCAATAAAATCCCTTTAGAGCAGATAATAAACTCATTTCTTCTGGGCTGGCTATTGTTTCAGGCCTGGGTCATATCCTGAAGCCTTTAAGGCTATTCTTTGGCCTCTCTGATGGGGAATTTTGAGTTCAAACCCTGCCAGGCAGTGCCCGAACAGGACCAGACCCCCAAGCCAAGCCTTCCCGCAGTCAGGCTCTGTTCCTCAGTGCAATGTGGTGTGCAGAGGAAATCACCAAGCTTTGGCACAGGAAGTTCTCCAAGCTCTGCTCCCTCTGCCATGGCCTCTCCTGGCTGCTCCACATCCCTGGGCTGCAGGGAGATGCCCACGGTGGGGTTTGATGGTACCAGCCCCTGCAGGGGACAATCCCATGTCTGGGAGTGGATGGAATCGCTGTGGAAGTGCTGCACAATAAAACACAACTTCTGCCTTTGAGGGCAGACAAGTGTTTTATGTTTTTACAGCTCTCAGAATTACCCTGTAATCTTATTTATTTTCTAATACAAGTTTCTGTGGAAAAGAGTATCACAAGATAAATAGAAATTAACTGATTATGAGGATTGTCATTCTTTAAGTACATATTTATCAGGCCATTTGCTCATTCTCTTCTAATATCTTGACATAAGAGTGTCAAATTAAACACTCCTCAGATTAGGATAATACCCAGCACTTTTGTAGCTTTCCTATCTGATTTGCAAAGCTTTCTTCTCCACAAATGCACTTGAAGTTGGTGCTTTACAGGGCTTGATAGAATTCATTTCAGGATTAATAAGCCTTCTCTGAACCATTTAACAAAATCTCTGCAGCATCCTCGTCTTGAATGGGGAATAGATTCCAAAGAGCGCTGTAATTAATTTGTCTAATTAATGGAGGGAAATGAAAGTTGGTTCTTTGCTGCAGATTGGTTCATGTTCATGGCAGCAAATGTCAGCTGAGTTCCAGGGGTGGCCCAGCCCCAGCTCCCAGCACGCGGGGTTATCTGGGGGGGTTCAGCTCTACACGAAATTCGGCATCTGGGCCCACGTGAGGCTCTAATTACTTTTGCCACGTTGCCTTTGTGCAGTCATTCATCCCCAGCCCGTCCTTATCTTGTCATCCCCCGGTGTCATTAGTGGTGTTTGAATGCATTAGTGACCGAAGGCAGGTTGGGCAGGCAGCGATTAGAGCCGCGGGGCCTGAGTGATGTTTGAAATACTGGAATTGTTCTGCCGCTTTCTATCCAAACAGGAGAGGTGCTGCTCCGAGGGGGAAACGCTTCCCGCTGATATCGGGCGCGATCGCTTTCCCAATTAACCCCCGTTAACGAGGCACCGTGTGCGCGGTGTGCGGTGAGACAGGACACACGGTGCCAGGGCTCTCCTGGAACAGGGAACGGGCAAGGAAAGCAGAGTCTCACCCCCTCCCAGCTCCCTAAACGCTGCTCCTGGCTCTGCACACACGAGCACCCCCAGGTGCACCCCGAGCCTTGCTGAGTGCATCGCTGATCCCACAATTGGGTTGGAGACCTCAAATCCCATCCATCCCAGGGACACCTCCCACTGCCCCAGGTGCTCCCAGCCCCAGTGTCCAGCCTGGCCTTGGGCACTGCCAGGGATCCAGGGGCAGCCCCAGCTGCTCTGTGCCAGGGCCTGCCCACCCTGCCAGGGAGGGATTTCCTCCCAAATCCCATCCAGGCCTGCTCTCCATCACTGTGGAGCCGTTCATGCCCAGCTGTGGCCAGCCCTGCTCAGCTCAGAATCCTCTTCAAGAGAGGCAGGGTGGAGGAGGAGGAGGCACCTCGAGCCCAGGGGACCACACTGGCCATGAGGAAACAGAGCTTTCCGGGCTGAAGGACATCCCTAAGCCAAGAACAAATCTGTGGAGTGTCTATGGACAGAGTTTGTGCTGTTGTGATTTCTGTGGTGTGAAGAAGTCCTGCAGCATCCATACGGACACCAGGGAGAGTGGGGGGAGGAAGGGAAAACAGCCTTGGGGGCTTTGGATTGGGCTCAAATTCATGGAAGGGATTCTATCCCCTGGCTGCCGATGTACAGAGCATTTTCCTGCCCCAAACTCCCAGGGAAATCCCTGAAGTAGGAACTGCGTGCTCCTTCCTGGCTCCCACGGCAAATTAAATCAAATACTTGGACAATTAGTACAATCCTCATGTCAAGGGAACGGCCTCCAGACACAGCAAACACACCGTATGTTTGATAGATCTGAAAAATCTTTATAGTCAAGATATTTTACACTGAGCCACATTGATTTCCCGTCCATTTTTTTTATATCAGTGTGTGCAACACCAGTCCAGCAAGGAATACAATAAATACCAGCGGTGATTTATCTGGATGGCATTCAGCAGGCACTTTGCAGTCACTCAGTTCATAGCCTCAGCATAAATAAATCAACACCAAAACAAAAGCCAGCACTGTAAATGCCATGTACAACCTGCACCCTTCTTGGGATGGAAAATCCAAGGGGAAAACAGAACAGTTCCTGCCGGAGAAGCTGCACGTCTGGCTCCCCTTCTCCGTTAAGAATTTGCCTTTCTCCTTTCATTAACTTTTGCAAAGATATGACAGCATTTCATCTGCCAGGCCTAACAGCAAAGGGCCCCATCAGCCCACAAATTACCTGGGCCCTGTCTCCTGGAAACTCAGAAAAAACCAGGCAGGAGCAACTCCAAAGAGGCACAGAAATGTTCTGTGCTCAGAGTCTGGGGGATGGAAATGGGCAGGAGGAGATGGGAAGGAGGAAGGCTGGAAATTATAAATACTGATACTAAGGAGAAGGGGAAGGAGAAGGAGAAAATTATATATATGCTATATAAAATATAGAATCACAGGATCATTAATATTGGGAAAGGCCTTTAGGAACACCAAGTCCAACAATTAACCTAACACTGACACATCCATATAAATGCAGTTAATTAATGCCATGGTGGTGTATTTCAGGTGAGTTTAAAGTGTCCACATTCAGTGGTTCATTTACCCTCTAATATTTAAGATGTTCAGATGCCCCATTGCAGCAGATGTTGGTGCTCCTACAGTTTCCTGCAGCTGTGCATGGAAATTACTTTTTCCAATTGATTTTCTAGTTAATTTTAAATAACAAGACTAACGGCCTGTGTGCTAAATTCAGTATGAAAGTGCATACTTTTAAATGGACTTAAAGCAATTTTAACTGGAGATATTTCTTCAGTCTGCCCATAGGAAAAAAAAAAAAACAAACCAAAATAAAATCAATCCTAATTTAATTTGGAGGCCACAAACCAACTTCCCCATTCACTGCTTGCTGTGAGGAACACAAAAGGCTGGGTTTACAAACAGGATTTGGGGCAGGGAGCCTGAGAAACCTGTTGCATATCGAGCAATTTTAATTTTTGCTCCCATAAAAGTCTGATGGCTCCAGTGCTCCCACAGATCCAAGGGGATCACCACAGCCAGTTGCTGTTTCAGGGCTCTGGATATGAACAGCAATCCTGGGAGCCCTGGAGACTCCCTAAAAGCCCTGTGGAAGTGCAAAGGGTTATTAGGATCAGATCAATGCTCGTATATCTGCTCCGAGCCGTGTTTATTGTGCAGCGGCCGCGGCGTGGCCGCTGGGAATCGGGATCAGTGGGTCAATCCCGCCCGCCCACTGCTGCCCTTCCATGAGAATTTTGGGATCCTCAGGCTCAGCAGCACCTCAGGGGGTTCTGAGCCAGACTTTGCACACCGGTGAGCAGGAGTGTGGGCTCAGACAAGCCCCCTTCGATGCTGGCTCTGTGGCTGGGGCAGGGCAGGACTGGGGAATGGTTTTCTCTCCCTGTTCAAGAAAACAAACATTTTATTTCCCAGTTCTCCTGGATGTGGGAAGTTTCTCCCCATGTGCTTTCTCCACACCTGCAAAGAGGGAGGTTAATCCTCCTTGCACCCTGCAGCAGGGAAGCAGAGCGGGGCTGCCGGGTGCGGGGGCAGATCCCTGATCCCGAGTTTATTTCCTTGCCAAAATAAACCCAAACAGGGATTATAGAGGCAAAACTCTCCACCTCATTATATCCACCCTCACAGATTGTGTTCCAGTTTGTGCAGCATCAGGTGGGACTAGGCTTCTCCCTTTCTCCGGGGTACAGCGGGGCCGCCAGCCCGGCTTTTCCCGGTAACGAGGAGCCACCAAACCCCTGCTGGAAATGAACTCACAATACGAGTGTGAAAGCCACCAGGCTGGGGGGGGGAATTAAAAATAAAGAGAATAAAAAAATCGTATTAGTGCTGGAAACTCAACTTTCTACTTTTCTTCCTCTGGCAGAATTTAATAAAGCCTTGTCCGGGCCTAGCGCCGCTGAAAGCCACACGAGCCCCAAGCAGCAACCTTGGGGCGGCAGACACTGCACCAAGGCTTTATTAAAGCCAGGCCTAGGGAAAAACGCCCAGGCCTGCAAAGCTGAGTCACCAACAGGGCGCACAGAAGCTCCAAACCACCCCCCTCCTGAGCTGAGGGGCTTCTTTAGCAGGGCACATCTGCTGAAACTCTGAGGGAAAAGGGGGAATGGCTCAGGCTGGAGGTGGCAGCAGCCACGCCCAGGGTTGGGTGAGGCAGCTCTGCTCTCACGGTGGTTTCAGGGGGGCACTGGCAAAGTGACCAAAAACCAGAGACCACTCAGACAGGGTGGGTGTTGATGATGCCAAAATTCAGGTTTAAATCAAGCAAGCCCCCTTCTTCTTAATCTTTTGGGGAATTTTGGGTTTCTTTTTTTTTTTTTTTAAATTTAACTAGTAGAGGTTCTGAGGGTTTAATAAGAAGAGCATTCGCCTGCAACCACAGCACTTCAAGTTTAGTTTGGAGTTTGGGTTTGAGGAGGAGTTTGATTATTTTTGGTTTGTGTTAGGTTGGAGGTTGGCTTAGGGTCGGGTTTTAGTTTGGGTTGGGCTCAGATTCAGGTTTGGGTGTGGGATTTATTTGGGCTCAGGTTTGTGTTTTGGTTGGGCTCAGCTTTGGGTTTGGTTTAGGCCTGGTTTTGGGTTGTGATTTGGGTTTTGGTTGGGGTCACATCAGGGTTGGGTTGCATTTAGGTTCAGATTTGGTTTGGTTTGGTTTTGGGTTTGGTTCTGGTTCTGGTTTTGACCCTGGCTTTGAGTTCATGTTTTGGTCTGAGATCATGTTGGGGTCCCAGTCCAAGTGTGAGTTGAAGTCTGGGACAGGAGTCCAGGCCCCTTTCCAGAGCCGTCCCCAAGCTCCAGAGGGTCTGGAGCCCGGAGTGGGACAAGGACCAGGGCCAAGGATCCCAATCCTGCTGGGCTGGAAGGGGTTTGCAATCAGAGCAGGACTTTCCCAGGGCACTTTCTGAGGCTGAGCCTGTCAGAAGATGAGTTTTCTAAACGACTTTCCTAACTTCTCTTTTGGCTCCCGTCAGTAATTGGTTCATTTCCAGGTACTTGCAAGAATGTAAATATGGAATGAATCAACTTTTTCCACATTTTCTTCAGCAGCCCTTTTATGAAGAACAGATTTTCCACAGAGGAAATTAAAAAGTACATAAAACTGAGAAATCATGGTGTTGTTGAGAACAGCATCAGCTTTCAATGTCACTTTGTAACTGGCAGCACATACTGTATTCCAATGGCATTAATAGAAACTACAAGGTTTGTTTCAATTAGCTTCGTTTTTCTTTCAGAAAAGGAATTATCATAAATCCCTGAAATAACATTTGTCCAAAAGAGATGTGTAGCATTACTTTAGAAATTTTTTATGTCTGTTTTTATATTCCACTTCCTTGTAAAAATGATTATACATTGATTTAATAAATGCACTTGATTTGTGTATATTGCTGAAATTTCAAAAAGCCACGACACAGCTCTGATTTCCTGTACAAGGCTGTCAAACAGCTCTTCTGTGGTAAATTCTGAGAGAAGGCTCTTGGCAACTTGTTCTGTGCATGGGCACATCAGTGAGGAGAAGATGGGGCTGCATTAGGATCTGGGCAGATTCTTTTGGAACAATTTCTAAAATATTCTTCCTTCCTGGTGCATCTGTCCACGTGGGAAGCCCTGGACCTTGCGGAGGTGATGGGTGTGGACAGCCCAGAGGGTGGGACTGGCTGGATCCTGGGGGATCCTTCTGCATCAACTTTGCAGCTGAAGCAGCCTTTACCCCACACAGGTCCCCAGGCCAGAGTGTGCCCAGGCCCTGCAGCACTGAAAATAATCTTCCTTTAGGAACAAACAAACCTTTCCTTTGGCCTCCATGCCAGGGAGAAGCTTACAGCATAGTCAGCCGGTTAAAGGGGATTTTTATATCTGATTATTTCCCCTGTGGTGATGATTTGCTGACAGCTTTAACAGGAAGTGCCCCCAGGAGTGGTGCCCATGTAAAATACGACGCTTCAGGGTCTTGTTTCACACCAAACAAACACAGGCACTAATTTTTGGGGTGCATGAGGCAAACCCCAAATCTCTGTGGTGTGGGAAGAAGGTTGGATAGTTGGGAAGGAGGTTGGATGGTTGGGAAGGAGTTTGGATGTTGGGAAGGAGGTTGGATGGTTGGGGAGGAGGTTGGGTGGTTGGGAAGGAGGTTGGATGTTGGGAAGGAGGTTGGGTGGGTGGGGAGGAGGTTGGATGGTTGGGGAGGAAGGGTGGAGGGGTGGGGAGGGGGTTGGATGGNGGTGGTTGGGAAGGAGGTTGGGTGGTTGGGAAGGAGGTTGGATGGTTGGGAAGGAGGTTGGATGTTGGGAAGGAGGTTGGATGGGGTGGTTGCTGTACGGCTCCAGCCCCGCTCTGGGGAAGATGCACAATGGGCTGGGGGGAGCCTGCTCTGAATTAAAACCTCCCAAAGGTCTCTCCATGCAGCTGACAACAGATATAATTTATCTTGTCAGCTGTCCCCACATCAGAAGTGCACCCTTTGAGCAACAGTAATAATTACAGTAATAAAAATCATCCCTGCCTACAGTGTGGAGCAAGTGGTGGCTGCTCCCTGCCTGAGCCTGCCTGGGTGATGGAGCAGCTCCAGGCTCTGCTCCCAGGGACCCCCTCCCTATTTCTGCTCCAGGAAAAGGATTTTCCCAGGCATTCTGTGACTTTTCTCAGGAGACCATCCCATGTTCCCTGGGCTCACACTCACCACCCCAAATGGCCCTGCCCTGCACTGAGATGTTCTGGGGAAAAGAGCAATAATTGTACATTTGCTGGGAATTACGCAGGATGAAGACAATTATAGGATGAAGACAATTAGGGCATGAAGCAGATCTGATCCTGTTTCCACTCCCCAGATCACATTTCCTAGTTTGCTTTTGTGGCGCTCAGCGTCCATCTCGTGTGTGAAGTGCTGCCCACGGTGTGGCCCCCCTGTCCCCGTCTGGGAGCAGAATGAAAACCTCACCCAGGGCTCTCCAAACCCAACCCCTTGCTAAGAGTTTCTCTTCCTTTACCATGGGAGAGAACAAACTCCTCCCTTCCTCAGCGCCTCTAGAAAGTTTTATAATTTAAATCACGGCTGAACTTTTGGATTTCACTTCCAGGGGAGCAGGAGGACGAACCCCACGGTCACCTGGGCTGCGTTGCACATGAGATTTTCCCCCAACAACCCGGTCCCCCTTCCCCTGCCTCCCTCGCCTCCTCTCCAGCGCCCACCGCAATTATCATGCAAACCAGCACCTCGCGGCTGGTTAATGCCTTTCAAACCTGAACTTCCTTGAAGTTCTGAGGGGTTTCAGCACAGCGCTCCCCACTTAGCAGCGTTTTTCCCCGCGCCACCGACGCCGGGACGCGCTGGAAGGCGCCGGCAGCGGCGGCAGCGCCGCGTCGGGAGTGTTTACACGGCTGTTGTGGCGAACGCCGCCGCGCTAATTTATTCCTGTCCCTTAAATTCTGTTCGCAGTTGTAAGACAGTCGGATCCCACCCATGGGAGCGTGTGCCCTCATGAAACACAATTACAATGAGAATATCTCATTATCTCATTGGCTTTAGCTTACTCTTCTGTTACCATGGTTTCAAATACACAGAGGAGCCTGAAACTAAGCGCGCTGCTAACAAAGAACATCTCCTTGTACAATGACATCAGATCGTGTCAGACAGAACAGACTTAATTAAATCCCCCCCGACGCAGGGCAAACACACAACTTGGGGACACTTTTAAAGCCGGCACCTCCCGGCTGCTGGGGAAGCTGCGCCGGGGAGCAGCCGGGCGGGTCCTGCCGGAGCGGCAAACCCGGGCGATTCTGGCAATAAAATTGTTTGTCAAATGCTCTCTCCCACCTCTCCACGGCCGCTGCCCGCCGGAGCAGGGCGCTGTCGCGGTGCGGGTGAGGCGGGTGGCGCTCGCAGGGACATGCGGTCCCCACGCCAGCCCAGCCCGGTGGCAGGGACCTTTCCCCCGGGATTTTCCAGCTCCGGCCCCCGGGGAAGGCAGAGCCGGGCAGTGCCCGCAGCCCCCGGTCCCACCAGCCGGGTGGCTCAGCCGCGGCTTTTCGGCATTAAAAATTCCACAAATCATTTATTTACCCTGGAGTATATCCGGTGACATAATGTGACAATAATGACATCCCTAGTGGTGTTAATTGATTTTGTCCTGGTAGAGGAGGTAATTTGGCGTCCACAGCAGCTTCTAGATCACGGACCTACTGATTGTCTGCCGAGGTAATATTACTGTTAATGAAGAGAAAACACGCTTTCCTCTTTAAAAGACAATATGCTAATTAGGACAGACAATAGAGAGTCAGGGGTCATTTATTATTTTTAAACAGAGACTTAATGCCAAACGACTGGCATGGAAGTGCAAAACGACTGTAAATTAATAAGTGCAATTCCTGGCTCATAAAATCCATCGTCGCTGTTAAATAAAAAGAAGGGCATTCATGAAATATTCCGACCATCGGAATACTTGAAGGTGTGAATAATTAACAGCCACAAGTTAACATCCACCAGCTTGTAAAAGGCCTGATTAAAGGCAGTGTTCATCAGCCACCAAACTATCACAGCTCGTCGGGTCAACATCCCCTAATTAATGATTTCTTATTAGAGAGATAAAACGTGTTTTCTGAGGAGAATTATTTTTAAAAAAGGAACGAGTGCTTTCAGTGTAATGTGTGGAATAATTAAAACTCGTTTAATGGGGCTGAGCCTGGCTGGGCTCCTCAGGGGGTGCTGCTGGGGGCACCGGTGGCTCTGGTGACACCGGGGGCTGTTGGAGAGGTCCCTGGGCAGATGCTTCACCTGGAGCCTCCAGCTCAGAGCTGAACTGTGCCCCAAAATTTTCCTGGAAAATACAGCAGCACCTAAACCAGCACCCAGCTCTGGCTGACGGTGCACCAAGTCCTCGTTCTTTCTCTGTTCTAACCTCCCAGGCTGAACTTGTATTTTTATTTATCTCCAGAAACAGGGACTCTGTGCATTCACCTGTTGCAAAATTCTCAATAGCAGAAAGAACTGGCATCATCCCAAACTCAGGATCACCACTGAGGGGCTGTTTTCTTGACTTCTACTCCTTTTGCTACTACATTAATATAAATAATCTTACTTTCAAAAATAATTTGATTAATGGTTCTGGGAGTGGGTTTGGAGTTTGGGATTTGTGTTTAGGATGGCGGTTATAACACTGTAACCCTTTTTTTTGTTAATTAAAAAAATATCCCTGGAAGGGTGAAGGCAATACCCTATAATTTAGGAATGTCAGTCACTGGGATGATACAAGCCATGGCAACCTGAATATTGAAGTGGAGGAAATACCATTTTAGTGCACTGAAATCATCACAGGTTGAGTAAATACCCCACAGGATGACCATGTCCTGTTGAATCCCAATCGTGCCAGACCTGGGAATTCGGGGGTGCAGCTTTGTCACCACGTAAACAACAACAAAGAGCTCTGGTGACAGCGTGGCCCCTGAGCTTTGGGGGTTTGGGCTTTAATTTACCTTTTAAACACCGATTTCTGAGCATTAAAGCATTGCCTGGTGCTCATTTGCATTTAAAGAAAAGAAGTTCAAGCTCTTAAAGCTCCAAATTCTGCACGAAGCAAGGGCTGATGAACCAATATTTACTTTGGATTCATTTTGGGGCCTAAATGGCATTTTAGGAGCTGTTTTAATGAGGGAGCACTGCGCATGCCCCCGTGCTGTTTTGGACTTGCTCTAATGATCTGGAGGCGTGGCTATGCTTTAATGATCCGCTTTAATAATTTATCAATAGAGTTTGTAAGTGCTAATTTGCACTTTTAGGTGCATATTCTCCTTTTGAAGCTGCCACACAAGCCCCTATTAATGTTAATGGGAGTTGTGCTGATATTAAAAGGAGATTATACCCCTAAGGTGTTTAACATCTGACTTACCCAGGTCTGAAACCGCACTGCTGAATGTCACTGCTTTCATTTCGGGAGATGGCTTTTGGTGGGGCTGTCACCACACGAGGCAAAGGCAGCTTCAAACAAGGGGAAAAACCGGGCACTGCTAAGTCAGTGCACCTGCCTTGACTTCTTAGGCTTGGGCTTAAATCCAACTGCAGGGCGAGGTCAGCGACGGAGCAGCTCCAGAGGGTGATGGTGTCACCCAGCGCTGTCACCAGAGCCACCGAGGTGTGTGCAGGGGTTAATTTATGCCCAGCAAAAAGTGGAAGGGCCAATGGTCTGGAAAACAGATCTCCTCCACCAGGCTCTAATCACTTCTGGGGGCAATTTTCACTGTGGCATCAAATTCCTGCGTTTATGAATTGACATCTAATTAACGGGAAGGAGGTGAGGGCCTGTATTTATCTCCTGACTTAACAAATCACTTCAGCAGAAATTTAAATCCTATTTAGTGCGCTGGAATTAATTGGGTTAAACGACATGGCCAAGGATCGATGCAGGAGGGTTTCGGCTCTTAATCCTTTCCTCAGCCCACACCTACCAAAAACTGGGGTTTGGGGAGATGGATGGGGCAGCAGGGAGTAATTTGGGTGCCGTGGGGTTTGCACAGGGATGCGTTGGCTGACCCAGAGACGAGTGTGTGGACACAGGAGAGAGGGATAATTAATGACTAAACCCCATCTTCTCCCTCAGAAATGGTGTCAGAGCTGTCCTCAACTCAACCAATCACCTGCACCACCTCACTGAGGTTTTCAGATTCACTCTTAACTCCTTTGGAGGGATTTGGGGAGGGATTAAATGATATCCCTGGGGCCAGCTGGGGTCAGCTGCCCGGGCTGGGTCCCCCCAGCTCCCTGTGCACCCCCAGCTCTGCAGCAAAGCCCTCGCTGCTGTGTGAGCCCTGCTCAGCAAGAGCAGAACCAGCCCTGGGTTATCAGCGCTGCTCCCAGCACAAATCCCAGCCCCATCCCAGCTTCTGTGAGGAGAATTAACTCTGCCGCAGCCAGGCCTGCCACACGTTCCTCAGGAGCCATGCGGAGCGAGCCTGCTGATGAATTATGCATTTGCCCCACCTGGGAGTTAATATTTACCATATCTTGCTGAAATCTATTAGGAAGAACAAACACTGTATTTATTCAACACGCTCCAAAGCCGTTTATTTGCATCCCTGCTGTGAGGAGCAGGAGCCCGGGCGGCAGCCGGGTCTGAAGGGGCCGGGCAAGGTTCAGCTCCGGCCGCGGGGATCAGACCCGGCCTCTGAGAGCCCTGGGTCGGACACGGCCGGAAACATCCGGGTGGGACAGCGGGGAGGAGGCTCCGGCTGCCGGGGAGGGCAGGGATGAGGCCGGAACGGCTGAGGCCTCGGTGCAGCCCGAGCTGCTGCGCCCCAGGAGGCCCAGAGCCCTCAGAGCCCTCAGCACCCTCAGAGCCCTCAGCACCCTCAGAGCCCTCAGCGTCCTCAGAGCCCTCAGCCCGCTCTGAACCCTCAGCGCCCTCAGCTCCCTCAGAACCCTCAGCGCCCTCAGAGCCCTCAGCCCGCTCTGAACCCTCAGCACACTCAGAGCCCTCAGCGCCCTCAGAGCCCTCAGCCCGCTCTGAACCCTCAGCACCCTCAGAGCCCTCAGCTCCCTCAGAGCCCTCAGCACCCTCAAAACGCCCAGCACCCTTAGCGCCCTCAGTTCCTTCAGAATTCTCAGAATACCCAGAACCCTCAGAACCCCCAGAACCCTCAGCACCCTCAGAACCCTCGGAACCCTCAGCACCCTCAGAACCCCCAGAACCCTCAGCACCCTCAGAACCCTCGGAACCCTCAGCACCCTCAGAACCCCCAGAACCCTCAGCACCCTCAGAACCCTCGGAACCCTCAGCACCCTCAGAACCCCCAGAACCCTCAGCACCCTCAGAACCCTCGGAACCCTCAGCACCCTCAGAACCCCCAGAACCCTCAGCACCCTCAGAACCCTCGGAACCCTCAGCACCCTCAGAACCCCCAGAACCCTCAGCACCCTCAGAACCCTCGGAACCCTCAGCACCCTCAGAACCCCCAGAACCCTCAGCACCCTCAGAACCCTCGGAACCCTCAGCACCCTCAGAACCCCCAGAACCCTCAGCACCCTCAGAACCCTCGGAACCCTCAGCACCCTCAGAACCCCCAGAACCCTCAGCACCCTCAGAACCCTCGGAACCCTCAGCACCCTCAGAACCCCCAGAACCCTCAGCACCCTCAGAACCCTCGGAACCCTCAGCACCCTCAGAACCCCCAGAACCCTCAGCACCCTCAGAACCCTCGGAACCCTCAGCACCCTCAGAACCCCCAGAACCCTCAGCACCCTCAGAACCCTCGGAACCCTCAGCACCCTCAGAACCCCCAGAACCCTCAGCACCCTCAGAACCCTCGGAACCCTCAGCACCCTCAGAACCCCCAGAACCCTCAGCACCCTCAGAACCCTCGGAACCCTCAGCACCCTCAGAACCCCCAGAACCCTCAGCACCCTCAGAACCCTCGGAACCCTCAGCACCCTCAGAACCCCCAGAACCCTCAGCACCCTCAGAACCCTCGGAACCCTCAGCACCCTCAGAACCCCCAGAACCCTCAGCACCCTCAGAACCCTCGGAACCCTCAGCACCCTCAGAACCCCCAGAACCCTCAGCACCCTCANGAACCCTCAGCACCCTCAGAACTCTCGGAACCCTCAGAATCCCCAGCACCCTCAGAACCATCAGACCCCTCAGAACCCCCAGCACCCTCAGCACCCACAGAATCCCAGTGCCCCAGTGCCCTCAGCACCTCCAGAATCCCAGTACTCCCAGTATCTCCAGCACCCTCAGCATCCCAATAGCTGCAGCGCCCTCAGAACCCCAGTGTCCCCAGTGCCCCCAGTGTCTTCAGCATCCTCAACACCTCAGCACCCACAGCATCCCCAGAATCCCAGTACTTGCAGCACCTGCAGCACCCTCAGCATCCCAATACCCCCAGCACCCCCATAACCCCGGTACTCCCGGTGCCCTCAGCACCCCCAGCACCCACAGCAGTGCCGGCACCGGCAGGACCCCGACACCCAGGGTGGCTGGTGCCCAGCTGGGTGTGTGGGAGCCCACCCAGCTCCCCCAGCCCCTGCACAAGCCAAGGCCGGGTTTGGGGAGCCGGGGGAGCGGAGGACTCCTGGTCTGAAAGGCTCGATGGTGGTGAGGAAGGGGAGGCCCGGGCTTTGAGGAGAGGAGCGCATCTCCCGCATTTCATCTCGGCTGCCGGCCCGTCCCTGCAGGACCGCGCCTCCCGCACGCCGCCGTTTCAATCGCTCTGCCAGCGCCGTGTTTGAAGATGTCAGGGGAGAGCGGGGCTCTCTGTGAAGCGAGTTGCAACAAAAGAGGCTGATCCCTGTCCCTGCTCTGAGACGAGCTCTTTAAAGCCTTCAGGAACGCCCCAAACCGGCCCCGCTCCCTTCCCGGAGCACTCCATCCCCTGCTCTCACCTGCCTGGATGCTCCAGCAGCGGAAGGAGCGGTGCTGGGCAGGCTCAGGAGTCCAAAGGAGCACTCAAATTACCCTTTTCCTTCTTTCTTCCCACTCAATAAGGAAAAGAATAAAAAGAGAACTTATTCCCTTTTTTTCTGACAACCTCTCGAAAGCTGTGGCAGTGTTTGCTGCAGAGCAGGAGGAGCTCCAGCAGCCCCCAGGGTCTCCTCTGCCCACCCAGGCAAACCCTGGGCAGGAACTGCTGGGCTGAGATAATCCCCATCCTCAGCAGCCCGGGGGGGCTCTGCAGGGATGGAATGCAGGGAGAAAACGGGAGAATTCCTTCCCGAATACCAGGGGTGAGCCATGGCTGAGATGGAGTCTCTGCAGAGAACATCCATGAGAAATGGGAACGGCTTCACATGGAGAGAGCTCAGGGCTGGATGGGATATTGGGAGGGAATTCCTGGCTGGGAGGGAGGCGAGGCCCTGGCACAGGTGCCTAGAGCAGCTGTGGCTGCCCCTGGATCCCTGGCAGTGCCCAAGGCCAGGCTGGAGCACCCTGGGACAGTGGAAGGTGTCCCTGCCCGTGGGACCTTGGATGAGCTTTAATGTCCCTCCCAACCAAAACTCTTGTGTGATTCTGTGATCGATGCTGCTGAAAGAATAAGTCAAATATTGATATAAATATTCAAACTTCACTTAGGGCCTTCAGCGTCTATTTACTCCAANTGGCCGTGGCGGGGTGGCCGTGGCCGCGCTGCCACCAGCGCCGCGGTGGCTCCCGGCAGGGCTGGGCACTCGCCACAGCCCGGGGAGAGAGGAGCACATGAAAGCCGGGCTGGATTTGCCTTGCAATGACAGCTGCATATTAATCTAAAGAATTTCTGAAAAATCAAAAAGACATTTTTCAGCAAAATACACCCCTAGAGCCTCGATCCTAAAGCAAGGGAATAAACTTGAAACAGGATTGATTTCATCTTAAAGGGAATGGCTCTTTGAAATGCTACCAGCTGCAGTTGTCTTATTTGGTTTTCAATACTATAACAAAATTGTGCCATATTGTGTCAAATAAGGAGATAATATAACAGCTTTAAACAAATTTTGTAATTATGGGATCAATCAGAAATGAATTAAATCCGTGTGCATTAGGTAAGTGGTGCCACTGAATACTGAGCAGCTCCAAACACCAACTCCAGAGCTGAGGGCTTGGTGTGACACCAGCCAGAGGACACGGGGACGTGGCAGCCCCCAGCCAGTGTACAAGGTGCCACACCGTGATTAAAGCTGGGAGGGTAAAATGTGAACTCCCCCCAGCAGCCTGTGCCAGCAGAGCAGTGCCCAGCATAGCTGCCCCCTGTGCCAGGGCCTGGGGACAACAGGGGCAGCTCGAGTGGGCTTTGTTCCTGGGAAGGGGAATGCTGCCCCAGCACGGTGGTGGGGACACTCAAGGTGTTCTAACTGCCTTTTCCAGCTGCTTCAAGAATGGATTTTTGTGCCTCCAGCCAGCTTGGATGGAAAGGCACTCTCCAGTAAAGCTGTGTGCCCCACACGGCCACCACACTCCTGGGGATTCACCTCTGGGTGTTTGGAATGACACCAGAATGGAAATCAAACTCCTGGGGATTTATCTCTGGAATTACAGCAGAACAGAAATCAAACTCCTGGGGATTTACCTCTGGAATTACAGCAGAACAGAAATCAAACTCCTGGGGATTCACCTTTGGCTGTTTGGAATTACACCAGAACAGAAATGATCCCCAGGCCATGCCCTGAGCTCCCCTCCTGCCCCACCCGGGTGTGTGCTGTCCAAACGCTGGGCACTGATAACAGCCCTGATAAGAACCACNGCAAGGTGTCCCTGCCCGTGGGACCTTGGATGAGCTTTAATGTCCCTCCCAACCAAAACTCTTGTGTGATTCTGTGATCGATGCTGCTGAAAGAATAAGTCAAATATTGATATAAATATTCAAACTTCACTTAGGGCCTTCAGCGTCTATTTACTCCAAAGCATCCCCTTGGAAAGTTTTGTCGACATGATCTGCAAGTTAAACAACTTTTCAAAGGACACTCCAGGGGCCGCACAAAGGACCCAAACTCTCTGTGTTGTCACGGGCTTGTGCTTTAAGCCAGGTTTGAAAGGGGCGGGGAGTGCGGGGCG
>WEZZ01026363.1:54672-136767 GCA_013400585.1 Chloropsis cyanopogon | reverse complement strand
CAGAACAGAAATCAAACTCCTGGGGATTCACCTTTGGCTGTTTGGAATTACACCAGAACAGAAATGATCCCCAGGCCATGCCCTGAGCTCCCCTCCTGCCCCACCCAGGTGTGTGCTGTCCAAACGCTGGGCACTGATAACAGCCCTGATAAGAACCACAGACCACGGTTCTGGTGCATCCAGAGATGGTTCTACCAAAACATCAAACGGGGTCAGGGTTACCAGGAGAAGCTCCTTGGCTCCTCCACCAAATCCTCCCCATCCACACCAGGCTGTGGGACCCTCACTCCTGCCACTTAATTACTTGTTAATGAACTTCTTATGCAAATGAAGCACCGAGTGGCCCTTCCAGGTGTGATGTCACCCTGGGACCTGCGGGTAGAGGTGCCCCGGGTGCTGCACGGGGCAGGATTGGATCCCAGCGGATCACTGTGTGATCCCAGCAGGGACTAATAAAACTATTATTTGGAAAAGCTTTGGCATATTTAATATTCTTATATAAACTGGAGCATTCCAAATCAGGCCTTTCTGCTCTTTCAAAGAACGAGGAATGCTGTTAGGGAATAACACATTAATAGCTGAGATGCTGCACACACTTTTCTGAGGCTGTTTCTGCACCACTTGAATAATTCTGTTGATTCCTCCACTTGAACGCCAAATTTGTATTTGAGCTGCTCTCTTAGAAGCTGCTGCCACAGCTGGAGCTACAGGATGAGTCAAAAGAAGAATCTGTGAACACAGGCAGCACAGGAGGGGGGGATTGTGTGCAGGAGTGCTCATCATCCCTCCCCAAAACTGGGCTCTTCGTTTCTTTGTACTCTGTTTGATTTCCCTTTTGCCACACTTCCTTCAGATTCCCGTTTTCCTTCAGGGCAGCAGCGGAGAGCTCGGCTGGGGCAGGATTTGTGTTGAGTACCAGGAGCCCAAGCTTGGCATGGCTGGGAAATGCAAACCCCATTTTCTCTTTTGGAAAGCAAATAGGGAGGGATCAGGAGCTGAGAAATTTTGCAAACGCCAAAATTACCAATGTAATTATCCAAAAAATCCCTCTCCCAAAATGCACTGCTCCCACACCCTTCACCCTGGCAGACCCCAAACTCCTGGAGATGTGAGGACCAAGGGAGCACCACCAGCATGGAGAGAAGCAACCATTCTCCTAGAAACTGGGGATTTAATGTATTAAAGACCCAAAGTTTAATTTTTTTGGTTGCTTTCTAGAGGATTGAACAGTTTTTCCTTCCATCCTGCGCAGGTCTGGGCTCCTGGGCACATCACTGGGCACAGCCTCCCCCACACCCCTGGAGCTACATCCCAGTGCTCCAAACATCCTGGAGCAGAATTCTGAGAGGAGATGGATCTTTTCCAAAGGAATTTCCAAATCTCCTCCTCTTCCACGTCTATTATTGACTGTGGCCTTATTATCTGAAAGGATTTATAAGGAATTTGGGCTGGTGCTCCTCTCTCAGCAACACCTTGTGATGATTTAATAACAGTTCTGAAGGCAAACCTCAGTTCCCACAGCTCTGTCACCATTGAGCTCTGGCTGGTGGCTCCACATGCCCATTTTCAGTTAAAAAACCAGAATTTTCAGGGAATGCACTGCTCCCGGGTGGGCTGTCAGTAATGGCATTTCTTCTGGAATACTTGGGGGTCTGGTGGGTGTCCCTGTCCCTGGCAAGGGGTCGGAATGACACGGGTGGGAATGCAGTGCAGGGAATGCAGTGCAGGGAATGCAGTGCAGGCAATGCTGTACAGGCAATGCTGCACAGGGAATGCAGTGCAGGAATGCTGTGCAGGGAATGCCGTGCAGGGAATGCTGTGCAGGGAATGCAGTACAGGAATGCTGCACAGGGAATGCAGTGCAGGAATGCAGTGCAGGAATGCCGTGCAGGGAATGCTGTGCAGGGAATGCAGTGCAGGAATGCTGCACAGGGAATGCAGTGCAGGAATGCTGTGCAGGGAATGCCGTGCAGGGGGTGCTGGAGATGCACACATGTTTTGGATGAAGGGTGGTCACGTGCAGCTGGTGCTTACAACGCTTTACATCGGTGTGGATTATCCATCTGTCATGTTGGGTATGAAGTCACCCTGCATCACTCTACATTCCCACTTAGCTCAGGGGTGTATGGAAAAGCAGGGCAGCTCCCTCCCCAGCCCAGCAAAGGCCCCTGTTTTCCCATACTTGCCCTGGAAGTGCACACATTATAATTGCTGTGTACACTCCAGCACGTAAAACAATTCCCATTTATTCCATACAACAGATCTGGTGTAATTTAATTAATTTGGGCTGCAGAGGAATGATCAAGCATTCACCAACAACTCCACCTTTGGGATGTCAGTGAGAAACCCTCGTGCTGTGCAGCAGCTAGGCCAGTCCAGCATTCCTGGGGGGAAGTTTTGCATGGAGAGGAAACTGTCCCTGTGCTGCTTGCTGCCACCAGGTCACCTTAGGGACACCAAAGAGTTTAGACAAGCAGTGCTGGGCTGGCAGGAAAAGTCTTTCTGTATGAGAGCAGTGAGCACAGGCAGGGAGGGGACACAGGCTGGTCCCAAGGGAAAAACATGAGAGAAGCACAAGGCAAGGCAGGACAAACCCAGCCAGCTGCCAAGAAGCTGGGGAGGTTTTCCATCACTGTCCCTGTATTCCATGAAGGCGCAAGTGATTCCCAACACTGGCAGCCAGAGCTGCTCCTGTGTCCCAAGGATCTCCTTTGCAGAAGACATCAGTAACTACAACACAACAAAAATCCCCCCTTTTTAAGGGTCTCATCACACTGAAAACTTGCTGTGGTTTGTGACAGCACTTTTACATAAAAAAACCAAGAATTCATATTTTCCACACGATGTAGCACTAAAAATCACATTAACAGCGAGTTGGAGAGAGAAGATCAACATTTATTACGTCCCCATCATACACCTGCTTTTAAGTATGAAACGGAATATTGGATAAAGAGGGTTTAAAATCAAACCTGTCTCCAGCTTTGTGCTTGGGGCAAGTTCTTGCAGCGCCGGCACCGCCGGGGTCGGGTTAAATTTGCTGTGGGGATCCAAAACACAACTCAAATAATTTGTCTGTTGTGGTTTGGGAGATGGAACTGATACGTGTGGGCATGGGGGAGACGGGGAGGAAGGACACGCTCCAAGGGCTGATCCATCTGGACTAGATACCAGAGTTTATTCCGAGTGCTCTGTGTGAGCAGCAGGGTTGGCACCCACAGCCACCTGTAGATTTTGGTGCAATGCTGAGCCCCTTCCAAGCCCTTTCACCTCACACTAGTTCTAAACCCTAAATCTCACTTTCTCTCAGCAAGATGTGGATTTTACCCGGGGTGTGGATGGGCTCAGCTCACTGTGGGATAGAAGAGTCCCAGAATCACAGAACATGCTGAGCTGGAAGGGACCCACAAGGATCAGGACACTCCCAAAGTCCCACCATGTCCTGAGAGCGCTGTCCAAACGCTCCTTGAGCTCTGGAAGGCTGCTGGGCAGGGAGGGCACAGGGAAAGTGCTCGTGCTGCAGGTTTTTGTTGCACTGAGCAGCAAGGACTGCACTTTGGCAGCACCTGGATCAGGATTGTCATGCCCAGGCAGCACAGCAGGAGCCAGGGGGTCACTCTGCCTGCCCTGCCTGCACTTCCACTGCCAGGAAAAGGCGGCAGGCAGGCAGGAGAGTTACCTGCATGAGCAGTGGGGGGGTTTGGTGTCAACAGCATTTTTTGGAGCATTTTTTGTAGCAGTATCAGCTTGATAGCCAAGCATTTCACCTCCCAGGACAAGCCATGGCCCCTGAACTCACCCTTTGCAGAAGTTCCTGCAGTTTTATAGGCACAAACAAGCAAAAGATGCTGGTTTACTTCAGAAAAACTTTAACCCATCCTGTCCCTCCAGCACCCGACTCCCCACCCATCCCACAGCCCCAGCAGGAAAACCACAGGGATTATTCAGCAGGAGAGAGGGAGAAGCATCCACATCTGGGCAGGGAGAGAAAGCAGTAAATAACAAATGAGATCTGATTATGTAACACAATCTTATTTTCGATGTGCAGACAAATGATGCAATAATAAATCACCAGCTCAGAGCCAGCTCCAAACTACAACATCTGGAGTTCTGGCTGCGCCTTCCAAATTCTGGGGGTACCTGGGCCCCGAGGTTCACCTCCAGCAGAGCAGATGAAAAAATCTCAAGTTTTACCTCCTGTGGTTATCACAGAAGTACACAGGGAGAGGGAAACATTGCATGGCAACGTGCAGCCAGGGCGGGATGGGTTAGGAGCAATTTATTTTTAAAGCAGTAGGAGAGTCAAGGAACAGAGTTTGCTAAAACAGCAGCAGCCCTGTGCCCAGCTAGAACCGGGCAGAGTTGGGAAGAGGACGGGCAGAGCTTGGACGTGCCCGGGAAGCAGAGGCTGCTAAAAGGAGCGAAGCAAAGGACTAAAGCACATGGGGCTGGGGTTTGCTTCTCGTGGCTGCGGGAGCTCCGTGGTGGATCCACAGCCGGGAGCGGCGGCAGGACCAGCGGGTCCGGGCTGGAGCTCCGCAGAGTTTGGGATTCGCGGCTCGGCAGCGCTGGAACAGCAACTGCTCCATCTGCTGGGAGCGGCTCCGGCCGCCGTGGGATGCGGGATGAGGGATGTGATAAGGGATGTGGGATGTGGGATGTGATGTGGGATGGGAAATGCGGGATGTGATGAGAGAAGCTGGGCTGTCCTTGGATCCCTGGTGGTGCCCAAGGCCAGGCTGGACACTGGGGCTTGGAGCAGCCTGGGACAGTGGAAGGTGTCCCTGCCATGGCAGGGGTGGGATGGGATGATTTTTGGGGTCCCTTCCAACCCAAAGCATTCCAGGATCCCATGAGGTTTCCCGGGAGTGTGCAGGTGTGGGAGCACACAGCCCGTGCTGGGCTCTGCCTGGGCTCCCAGGTTCCACTTCAAAAAACAAACACAACAAACACAGAAATGCAGGGGAAAAAATATCAATGTCCAGAATTTAAGCTTTTCTTTCACATGAATTTTTGCTTCCTCACAACCTGGGGAGAGCCCTGAGAGACCAGGCTGGACGGCAGGACTCATCCCTAAATGAATGATTGTGGATCTGCTCGGACATTGATGGCTCCATGCACTTCTTTGGCCTGGGCCAACTTGAATAAGCCCCCACCCCAGGAGAGATCAAACTGCCCCTGGTGAACCAAACCACACCAGAAAGGATCAAACTGCCCCTGGTGAACCAAACCACCCCAGAAGGGATCAAACTGCCCCTGGTGAACCAAACCACCCCAGGAGAGATCAAACTGCCCCTGGGGGAGCCAAACCACACCAGAAAGGATCATACTGCCCCTGGGGGAACCAAACCACCCCAGGAGGGATCATACTGCCTCTGGTGAACCAAACCACCCCAGGAGGGATCAAACTGCCCCTGGGGGAACCAAACCACACCAGAAGGGATCAAACTGCCCCTGGTGAACCAAACCACCCCAGGAGAGATCAAACTGCCCCTGGGGGAACCAAACCACACCAGGAGGGATCAAACTGCCCCTGGTGAACCAAACCACCCCAGGAGAGATCAAACTGCCCCTGGGGGAATCAAACCAGCCCAGGAGGGATCAAACTGTCCCTGGGAGAACCAAACCACACCAGGAGGGGTCAAACTGCCCCTGGGGGAACCAAACCAGCCCAGAAGGGATCAGACTACCCCTGGGGGAGCCAGACCACCCCAGGAGGGTCAAAGTGCCCCAGCTGCCTGGCTGTGGGTGCTTTAGATGTGTAATGGGAGAGATGGCCAAGCCTGGCCCTGTGGCCAGGGGCTCACAGGGGTTTCTGTGCTATCCAAAGTGCCTGATGGATATGGAGACACCCAGATATGATGCTGGAAGAAGAAGGGAAGAAATACTCCCTTGCTTTCTAAGCGTGGCATTTTTGTTCCTCAGCAAATTGGCGTCGCTACCAGCGGCAGTCCTTACTTTAAAATATGGGCATTTCTCTGCTGGAAATGCTTTCCTGCACTATTTCCTTGACCTGAAAGCTGGGAGTGTCAATACATCAGCGCTGAAGTCTGCTGAGTGCCTAGAAATAAGGGGATATCATCTCCAAAATGAGTGCCCACCAGGCTCTGTCAGCTCTGCCAGCACCGAGCAGCTCTTTGCAACTTTGATTTACTGGCAATTGTTGGAAAAGGAGCAAGCAAGGAATGAAAACCCAATATTTCCATTACCGTTTACTTAATAAAAAAATATTGTAGGGAAGTCAGACATCATAAAACGCCCATCCTCGCTCTGTATTTACAGGGTCATCCAATAACTTGAGCCAGGCCAGTAATCAATTTTAAAAAGCCCTTTGCAATTGAAGGCACAGACAAGTGAGTGCTCCATATCAATATTCCCAGAGCAGAGCAGCAGCCACGCTGCTCTGGAGCGCCCCAAACACGCCAGGCTGAGTTCGAGCCCTCAGAGGGATGAGGTGGCTCGCAGGGAGTGCTGCAGGGGGAGGCTCCATTTCCAAGGAGCCTTTTGGAACACAGAAATTCCTTCTCCAACGTGCCCAAGAGCTCTTCTGCGTCATCCCCTCACAGAACACCTTCTCTCTTAACGTGGAGGGGATTTTTAGCATCAAGCTCTGGGATTCTGGCCCATCCATGGGGCAGAAGTGCTGCCCGTGGCAAGGAAAGAGCAGCTCTGACGAGGTGGTTCCTCCTCTGCCCCCTGCCTTGGCTGCTTCTGGTCCTTCCCACTGTCACAGGATCACAGAATGGTTTGGGTTGGGAGGGGCCTCAAAGTCCACCTGGTTCTGGCCCCGTGGGCTGGTGGCTTTAGGGCTACCTCGTGTCCAGCCATGTCCAGCTCAGAGCTGAGGCTCTGCTCGTGGGAGCTGTGAAAGTTCAGCTTCCCCAGAGTCACTTTGGGCCACACCTACAAGAACTTCCCTTAAGAGGAGAAACCTCAGGCTGCTGCAGAAGAAATCAAAGCTCAGTTCCCAGGGATGGCCATTCCCTCTGGATGTGCTCCCACCCTGGAAAACGTCCTCAGCAGAACAAGGGTTGGGCTCCAGGCAGGAGCGGGTGGACAAGGCAAGACCACACAATCCTTCTCCTTCCTGTCATCTGCAGCCACCCTCCAAAGACATTTTGAGATCAGATGTGCTGTTTCAGGAGTTGTTCATGGAGAACAGTGCCTGGTCCCTGAATCAATCCCCGGGGAGCAGCAGGAAGTTCCAGGGAGCAGGAGGGGCCCTGCTGGAAAGTCAAAGCAGCGTTTCTGCCAGAGTCACCCAGCATCTCTCATTTCTCAGTCCATGGTTTAATCTATTTTAATGATTATCAATACTGATGGTGAGTGTAATCACCTTGTCTGATACAATTGCTAGAATCTAAAAGTCAACTTGATTTTAATGGTTTATCATTAGGAGTATTATTTAGTCGGATTAAACTGGTCTTAATTCCTCCGCAGTCATTATTTAAAAGCTGTTTGGAGCACATTAGGGCGACCCCCTCATCCTGGAATGAATCAATGCCCTGTCTCCGGCCCATATATTTCCAGCAGCCTCTCCCAAGCAGCCACACGATGGACACCGAGGCACTAGAAGCTGTTAATATTCATGAATCCTCCCTGCTGCCATTAAGATTCCCCTAACACCCCCCAGCAGGGGCTGGATTTAACTCTCCTGCTGTGGTGGGGCTCCTTAACCGGCAGGAGGGCTGGGAAACTCCCGGGCTGGGATTGGGAAAAACTGGAGCAGCTTCCAGGGGACAGGTCCGGAGCCTCTGGAGCGAGGCTGTGCTGCCGGGGAATGTCTGGGTGGATCCCTGTCACCTCCCAGGGCCAGGGGACACAGCCCGGCAGCGATCCCAGCTCATCCCAGCACGGAGCAGGGGAACTGGGCTGCTCCAGCAGCGATCCCAGTTCATCCCAGCACGGAGCAGGGGAACTGGGCTGCTCCAGCAGCGATCCCAGTTCATCCCAGCACGGAGCAGAGGAACTGGGCTGCTCCAGCAGCGATCCCAGTTCATCCCAGCACGGAGCAGGGGAACTGGGCTGCTCCAGCAGCGATCCCAGTTCATCCCAGCACGGAGCAGGGGAACTGGGCTGCTCCAGCAGCGATCCCAGTTCATCCCAGCACGGAGCAGGGGAACTGGGCTGCTCCAGCAGCGATCCCAGTTCATCCCAGCACGGAGCAGGGGAACTGGGCTGCTCCAGCAGCGATCCCAGTTCATCCCAGCACGGAGCAGGGGAACTGGGCTGCTCCAGCAGCGATCCCAGTTCATCCCAGCACGGAGCAGGGGAACTGGGCTGCTCCAGCAGCGATCCCAGTTCATCCCAGCACGGAGCAGGGGAACTGGGCTGCTCCAGCAGCGATCCCAGTTCATCCCAGCACGGAGCAGGGGAACTGGGCTGCTCCAGCAGCGATCCCAGTTCATCCCAGCACGGAGCAGGGGAACTGGGCTGCTCCAGCAGCGATCCCAGTTCATCCCAGCACGGAGCAGGGGAACTGGGCTGCTCCAGCAGCGATCCCAGTTCATCCCAGCACGGAGCAGGGGAACTGGGCTGCTCCAGCAGCGATCCCAGTTCATCCCAGCACGGAGCAGGGGAACTGGGCTGCTCCAGCAGCGATCCCAGTTCATCCCAGCACGGAGCAGGGGAACTGGGCTGCTCCAGCAGCGATCCCAGTTCATCCCAGCACGGAGCAGAGGAACTGGGCTGCTCCAGCAGCGATCCCAGTTCATCCCAGCACGGAGCAGGGGAACTGGGAATGGGAGCCGGAGGGCCCAGCGGTGGCTGTGCTGCTCCACGCCCGTGCTGAACCAATTTCCCTTCCCAGGAACACGAGTTTGGGGAGTGGGACACAAGGATGGACTCGGGGAATCTTCACATCCCAGGAGAAAGGCAGAAGGTGCAAATAAAGCAGAGTTTTCTTATTTTAGACACAGTTTTCTTATTGAACAAGACGTCAAATCTGGGATGTAACAGCCAGGAGTAACTCCAGTCTTGGAGGAGTTTTCTGACAACAGAGAACTGTGGTGGGGTGAATTTGTTTAAAATGGGATTAATTTGTTTAAAAATAAAGCCCTGGAGACATTTTAGATGTTTCCTTGAGTTAATGAGATTTCCATGATAGTTAAAACAATGAAATTAGCAAACAATGCTGTTAATCTCGGATTACAAGCAGCACCCGGGAAGAATTAGTAAAATAAATCAAGAAGATTTAAGGCACTTTGCTCTCCAATAAAGTAGCTGGGACGGGAGCTCCCTGCTGTGTTCTCCTGGGATTAAGGAAGAGGTGATCAGGATCTACCTTTCATCCTTCAACCTGGAATATTTGAACATGGAAATAACATTTTCTCAAGCCTAAGCTTTGATTTAACCCATACACAGTAATTACTTATATATGACCTAGCAGTAAATAACTACCACCGCTTCACATTTAAAAATTCAAATTCTTTTCAGTCAAAAGCCTCAAATTAAATCACAGCAACTTTATACACCCCACATTTGGCTGCTCTAACCAGCAGTATGAAACGGGGATAAAAAGACATCCCAAAATAGGATTACACAGAGCAGTAATAAAAGGAGAAATAATCTTTGAAGAAATGATGGAAGAACAAATTCGAAGGGCATTAAGAAGGAACAAGCCATGGTTTCAATCACAGCCAGGCAGGAGATTGCTAATCTCATGTGTACAGCAGATAAGTCTGGGAGGACAGCAAATTGCATTTTAATTTATGGACTGAAAAGGTTAATTTTTAATTCCTTCTACTCACTCCAGAAATCAGGGAAATACAGACTGAAACTAATAAAGTAATGGAGTTCTCCAAGGTGGATCCTCAAAAACACAGGGAAGACATTTCATTTTCAGTGTGCGCTTTTGGCAGGAATTTAAATACAATCCATTGAATCCATTAGTTTATTATTTAAAAACAAATTTATTTTTGATTAGTTTTTTATTATTTAAAACCAAAATTTATATTGTGTCCCTTTAAGTTACCTGAAATCAAAGGAGCTTCTTGATCTGCCCACAAATGTATGAAAGGAGAGGAAAGGCTGGCAAGGAGAAAAAGTTATTAAAAATTATTTTAAAACTCTTCTTTGCAATAGCTCAGCAGGGCCTGGTCACAAAACACAATTCCCATTTCCTGCAAAACTTCCAGGCAGTCAAATTTCAGGCACTGACACTCAGACAATGAGTGACTCAACATTTCAAGCTGTTTTCAGCACGAGTTGTGCAATTAGACATATTTATTTATGCCCATTGTAAAGCAGACATTGAAACACTGCTCATCTAAAAAGAATTAACAAATGTGTCCTGGTCCTTTCTCCTGATGGTGTCAGCTCTCCAGTAAAATTATTGACTTGGAGCACAGACAGCCCTTAAATGCAAAATAATCACAATTCTCCAGGAAGTGTGCTGGATAATCCAGGAGTTTTGGTACAAACCACGTTGGTTTCTGACAGAGGCTTCCCTGTCAACTGGGAAAATCTGAACTGGGAAATCCCACCATGGGTCACAGAGTGACAGAATCATGGAGTTTTTAAGGCTGGAAGTGCCAACCCCGAGCCCCTGGGCTGCAGCACCCTGAGCCACCACGTTGGCAACCCTGCAGGGGAATAAGTGATAAACACTAATTATGTGCAGCTTATCAAAGAGTATTTCCAGACTGTTTTTGTAGCAAATATATCAGCTTCTTCTTTAGAAAAAAAACAAACAAACTACCAAACAAACAAAAAACCCCAAAACCAGAAAAAAAACTCACCAAAAAAACCCAAACCAAACCAAAACAAAACCAACAAAAAACTAAACTGCCAAAATTCTGAATTTCAGAACTTTCAGACCTCAAGACAGAGCCCAGAGTGGAGGAGACACCCCAAGTGGGTTCCAGGGTAAACTCTCCAACAGCCACTGAGCTACTGCAGCAAATCTGTTCCATGAAATTAAACAGTGTACTGGCAATTTAAAAATCTGAGAAGAATTTAAAGACTGAGTTTAAAAACTGGAGGCAACACCAAGCATTGACAGGAGTGCAGAGAAGTTGAATCTGGCTGGGAAAGTCTCCTGGCTCAATTGTCAGGCCAGGCTGCTATGTTTAGCCCAGTAATTAAATTGCAGAGCCTGATGTTTTGTGGAGGGATAGAAAGGATTCCAAAGGTGCAGGAGAAGTCTGTGTACAGCAGCTTGGCTCTTGCTGAATAAACTCTGGCTGCCCAGCCACAGCCTGGCCACGTTAATGAAAAGGAAAACATGTGGAAGAGCTGAACACAATTCCCTGACAATAGGGTGATGTCAGAGCTAAAAAATAAGGGAAAAATCTTGGTGAAGGGTTTTTTCTGAACTAAACACAAAGCAGAGTTGTTTGAGTTTGGAGGGAGCAGGGGAGGAAGGACACAGGGGAGGAAATAAGAGGAAAGGATGAAGTTTTCCAGAAAAACTTGCACTAGATTCAGGCTCTTAGAGGCTTCAGGATGATGCTGCCCCAAGACCAAGGGCTGGACTGATTTAGGACTTTAAAACATGTAGGACTGCAGCCCTGTGCACAAGGGAAGCATTAAATAGCCATGCACAGAACATAAAGCTCTACTAAAATCCAAACCTGGATTTGGCATCCCTGACAAGCTCCAGAACATCTCAAGGAATCCCAACCATCTCCTGCTGCAAACTGGGAGGAAACATCGACCGGAAAAGGGAATTCTGTCCAGTTTATAATTGGAATGTGCAGTGATGAAACTCCTCTCAAAGGGAGCAGGAGGGCAGCTCATGCTGTACAGACAGCTGGACACTCCCATGAATCGTGGGAGGAACTGGCTTCCTGTGGAACCAAACCCCTTTAGCTGCAGGCACCAAGGTTTGGGGTGAGGGTGTTGTTATCCTGTTAAACCAGGCTCAAGGCGGGGATCCTGCCCTGGGGCTGCTGCTCCAGCCCTGAGCAGGAGCCCATTTGTTTCCAGGATGAGTCTGTGTCAGAGGGGAGCACAGGAACAGTGCAGCAGACACAGAGCGAGTGAACTCTTAATGCTGCCTTGGACCTTGAGAAATGAGGGTTTATTTTCCACCTAATGGAACTCTGGGCACAATCCAGAATTAGGCAATTTCTCCTCAAACCAGACTGCTACACAAATACCAATGATGAAACACCTCCCTCTTAGAAATTAGGACTTTTGGGGTTAATTCCTGTTTTCCAAGGCCCAGGTGAGCCCATCCATTGGTTTCTGGACTGAAGTGATGGATAAATTTGTCAGGTTTTTATTTTCTTGCTTGGCAAGAGGCAGCAGTGAAGCTCTTTTTAAAGGCAGTGCCTTCCTTACCTTCAGGGCTCTCCAAGCAGGAGGTCTGCTTTTGTTTTCTCTTGATTACAAATCCTTCATCCATTCCCAACCAACACTTTATACTTGACCAGATTCCTGTAAGCTCCTCAACCTGATTTGGAAGCATCTGTTTCCAATACAATTTGAACTGGAGGACTATTAACAAGATTGGATTCAGACCCCAATCAAGCCAGAACCCAGGAATTGATGCCATGTGCAGGCTGGCACTGCAATCCCCGGGCAGGGAATGGAGAGGGGGAGCTTTGGGGGCAATAAAAAGTTGATTTTCAGAGTCTATCATAGAAAAGCATCTGCAAATCTGTACAGAATGCACTGTGAGGGTCATCAAAATCAAGTTCTGGGGGGTTTTGGGTAAATAAATACTGCCTGGTTTATGTTTCCAGCTGGGGGCTGGAGCAGCAGAAAGCCAGGACTTTGTTCATGGAATATCCCCCTGAATGCCACAGTCTGCTCACAGAATGCACTGTCCCATAAAAGATAAAAGCAGAATTGGTTTCAGAACAGGCCAGGAGACACAGGTCAGCGTCCCCAGCTCAGTGGGGGCTGTGTTCCATGGTTTTACCCAACCCACAAGCTGGGGCTGGGGAATGCCCCTGGAATCCCAGGGCCCATCCCGAGGCCGGGGCTGTCTGGTCACTCCTCTGATTGCAGGGCCTCCTAAAATCCCTTTAATCAGAGAGACAGCACCGACTGGAATCAGAACTTCTGGGCATCAGGACTCCTGGGACAGCTCCAGGTAAACCTGGTGAATATGGAGTTAAGCACTGAGATGTTTTCACACACAAACCTACAGTTCTTCCTACAGAAAAAAATCAGAAAATCTCCTTTTTTTGCTCTTTTGCATACAAATCCAAGCTCTGGTAACAGGTGACTATAGTGCACAGTCCCAATCCATCCCTTTTCACCAGGTGTTTAAAGCCAAAGTACAAAAGTTTCTCCAAAGATTTTGCTTTTCATATCTTGAGCTCAAAATGCCAATGTTCCACTGGAAAGAGCACGACTAACAATAACTACTACACTGGGTATAAATATATTAAATATAAAAACACCCTAGCACCATGTGCAACCCCTCCCAAATTTTAGTGACTACTTCTTGTCTCCAAGTTATAAATGAACCTTTTCAAAGTAGCTTTAATGTCAGTATTTTCTATAAATTTTCTATTTTTGTAAGAATTATCATTATAGAAATTGTACAAATTATTGTTCAGCAAGAAGATTTTATTATCAGGTTAGAAAAAAAGTGATTTAAAAAGAAATCCACTTCATTTCTGATCTATTTATTAATAAGCCTGCCCTGACTCTTTAGCTGTAACAGGAAAATGATACAAAAATGTCGAGGAACGAAACTCCAAAGCTCCCAATGAGCCAGGGGAGGTGGTGAACAAAGCAGAGGACCCGGCAGGATTCAGGTTTTGGCATCTTTAGAACAAGGCTCAGTCCACAGGTGCAGTTTCCCATCAAGGCCAAGGCAAAGAGCAGGTAGAAGGTGCCCTCTGTGCATCTTCTCTGGAGCTCAACACAAATTTTATACACAAATAATTAAAATAACAGCTTTATAAACACAAAAAAATGTTAAAATGTACCCCAGAGCAGCCAGTTAGAGATAATTTGGGCATTTTGTGGTATAACCCATTCAAAGACATTCACTCATTCTTGTCCTGCCTTTCTGGGGCTTTGAATTTTCTGAGTTTCAGCACAAATCACTGGAAATCCAGGAACTGTCCCAGTGCTTAGATCTCTGGTTAATGCCATTTTTGTGGGACTGCAAACATCTATTTCCAAATGGTAACTAATTTTTAAGGAATCTGTTGCTGTAGCAGTGTGTTTAGCAGATCTTTTTGAAAATACTGTGGCACTCCAGGTAGAGAGGGAATATCAACAGGCTTAAAAATTAGTTAATCGCTTCCATAATCAATTAAAATATCTGTATATAATGGACAAAGTGAAATCTTCTGGTCTTTTGATGTGTTTGTTGTGTTTTTTTAAATATCCTGATAGTGAAGAGGCTGTGGTGAAAGGTAATGGCACCTTGGTGAAAGGGGGCTAAGATTTAAAACGAAATTTCCTCTAATTCTAACTTTTCTTCCCAGCATGGAATAGTTTGGAGAAAGAAAAGAGGGGATGCCACTTGTTTATGGCAACAATCATAGAAAGCAGATTTCTGCTGATAAATCCAGCTGTAAATATTCCTTCCTCTTCCCCTGCCAATCAATCTTTTTCCAGCAATCAAAGACCAGCATTTTCCTAAAATTCTCATCATCTTTCTCTGAATGGGGAAAAAAACCCCATTATTTTCAGTCATGAAAGCAAAGTGGGGGTTTGAGAGGAAGGCTCGGTGTGAGGGAGAATCCAACACTGGAAGGAACAGAAAATCAAATAAACAAGTGCCAAAAAGGCACTCACATTTTTATGGAGCTGAGGGAATCTGCTGCCCAGGAAAACACAGGACACACAGCCACAAATGAAGGCTGGCATCTCAATCAGATCAGGAGAGCCCTGGAAAAGAAAAGCACATGGATTTTGGCAGGACCGCTCTGAGGCATTTCAGAGGATTAAACTGAGAGCCCACGGGCTGAGCTTGTGGACAGAAGTCCTTTCAGGCAGGGCAGTGCTGCTCTTCAGGTGTCCAGAGAGGGCTGGGAGGGTTTAATCTTCATCTCACAACAGTGCAGATCAAAACTGCTGCCAGGCTTTGGGGTATGACACTGATATCAACCCAGTCCTCCTGCTCAAAAAGCCTGGGCACAATAACTCAAATCAAAACTAAAAACTGTAGCTTGAGCCACGGAAAAAAAAAAAAAAAAAAAGAATCATCCTGTCTGGAGAAAGCGAGATACTCATTTTTCACAGTTTAAGAGTCGCTGGATTTCTCACTCTGGCTGTGTTTTGAAATAAGCTGCCTCCCTGCTGGGCCGTGCTGCTGGATTACAATTATTTCCCTGGCATTAGCAGGAAAGCCATCAAACTGCTGGAATGGGCTGTGAACTTTCCTGCTGCACTGACAGCAGCAGGTACAATGGTGAGATTCCACTTTTATTGATTTTTTTGTGGTCTCCACGTGGATGTTTACAGCATTTCCCACAGGCAGAGACACAACATTTATGTTCTGTTAGTTCAGAGCAGCGCATCCTCAGGGCCCAAAGGACACAACAAGCCTGGGAAGCTGCTGAAAGAAGCAATTTTATAACTTCTTGATTTTGGGATGGGTGGGAAAAACATCCACATACATGATTGCTAAATCCTTGTTAAAAAATCCTTCAGGTTTTTTTAAAGTACACAAACTTTTCAAGACACTTCTGGGTGGGATGCATTATTTTTTTTGTGGAAACAGGTAAGAATTGACATTATTCCTTGGGATTGCTGCCCTGAGGAGCAGCTGACAGAGGGCAGTGACACTCAGAGCTCCACACCCCACAATCCAGGCTGGGCCCAAATTCCTCAGGCTGGGACTGCCTGGAATGGCACACAAACAAATTGGCTGAAAAATAACATCTGCTGTTGATTTGAGGTCACTTTCTGTTTGCAGTACAAATATGCAAATGTAAAGGTAGAATTTCATGTCTCTTTTTCTTGGCAGCCGTGGAAGTTCCACCTCTTTTTTCTGGGCTCCGTGCCCTGCCCTGCTCACCGCTGTAGTGCTGAGGGTGGCAGTGGAGGAGCTGCTGGGGAACTCCTTGGTGGACATTGCTCCTGACAGGAAATGTTCATTTTCACCTTCTCTCTTCTATTATAATTATGTATGATATCTAATTTATTGTTAAATAACAGCTAACAAACAAAACTGAGGAATAGAACAGAATAAAATAGAATAGAATAGAATAGAATAGAATAGAATAGAATAGAATAGAATGTAACTTTCTTTCCACACATCTTGATAAAAAGCTGCAAAAGCAAGGCTCTTTGGGATGAGAATGACTAAAATCTCACCGAGATACTGAGATTGTGTCGTTTTGGACCAGGCAGTGGCAGTCCCATGCTCCAAAGCCTGGGTTTGTTCCCAGAGGAGGCAGCGGGAAGGAAATCCCTCAGCACTGCCCTTCTCCAGGTTTATTATCAGTTCCATATTGAATCTGCTTCACCCCCATTTAGTCTGTGGGGAGGCATCTGGTTTACTTCAGCTTTTTGTTACCTCTGCTCTACCATGGATTTTCTTTCCTATTTTTCTTCAATTGATGAGTTAATGGTTTTGATTTGATACAATATGAAGAGAGCTGTCTTCCATTTCAGACAAAACAGTAGTCCTTGGGCAGCTGAACATTCCAGCCACTGCCAGGATTTGCTCAAGCACAACTCCAGTAATTTCATTCCCTGGAATATGGTTTTTAAATGCATATATTGAAACAGAACACATGAAGATGTCAACATGTTTTATGCTATAAGCAAATAAAGCCCACTTTCAATCAATGAGGAGGAAACCAGCTGAACCCCACAAAGAAATGAGGCTTGGTTTCAACTCCCACATATTTCCACAAAAACCATGGAATCAGTTAAAATATGGAACCAGATTCCAAAAATTTCAAAAATGCATTTTTTATATCAACTGAAAGTTCTCCATGGAAAATATTCACAGATGTGTGTGGGTCAGAAATGAGAAGGAAAGGAAAACTGGAGGAAACAGGTCTCAGAACTCCAGAATTTGTACACTTTATTTTTGGATCCCTCTGAAATAAAATGTATTTAGGTGCTGTAGGAAAATCTCTCAGTAAAAGCTGTGCTACATCATGCAGAACGTTTTATTGTTGTAAAAACTTATCTTTTATCATCTTCTGATTCTTGAGCTTACAGTACACAAACTGTGAAATCATAATTAGGTCCTTGTTCTCATAAAAAGCAGCAGTGACAATCTGAAGGAAATGAAACATTTGCTTGTTCAGTAGGCAAGTAATTTGAAATACCTCAACTGCACAGGAATGTTGCTTCATAATCATAATGTGAATGACAAACACCAAATCACTGCCAGAAATAAACATCAGTGTAAATATTTGGGCAATTAGGACTCGGTTTATAGACGGCAGAAATAAGAGAACCCTCTGTTAAACACAGAAGGGCTCAGAATGAGCAGGGAGCTCACAGATCCACGTAAGCCCCTAAACTGGAGAGCTGTGACTCAGACTGACAGCGAGGACTGGGGAGCAATCCCAAACCTGAATTCCCTGCTCACAGACATGACAGTTTGAATGCAAAGCCCCTCTCCAATTAATATTTCAGCTCACATTTCTGCAGCTCATCGGCTGAGCAAGCGTGGTTTGATTTCACCTGAGTTCCACAGCCCTTTTACCAGGCCAGTAAATTACATCCCCCTTATGGGGACAGACTCTGGAGTCAACCCCATTTCTTTCCAGGCATTTTTAGCTGCTGAGCTCATTCCCCCTTTTCCTTTGTCATTCCTCCCTGCGCTCTGAAACCTGAACGCAGTGACCGAGTGATTCAGCACTGTGCAAGTGCCAACTCCAGGGCTGCTCCTGACCTTTTCCCGGCCCAAACTGAATTGGCAGGACAGGATTGCTGGGAAAGCATGGATTTAAATCAACCTTGAGCCAGCTTGAGCTGCAAGTGCACACACAACTCGGGGTGGAGAAGATAAGAGAGGAGAGGTGATTTATTCTCATTTGCTCTAAGTGGCAGAGATTAGTGTCAAGTCAGTACAACAGCACAGTACATCAAGCTCATTTGTCAACCACCAAATATTTTTGCAAACATGAACAACATGCTTCTCTGGCATATTATTCTGTCTGTATTATGCAGATAGAGGAACACAATCAAGATAAAATTAAAAAAAAAAAAAAAGAGTGAGAAAGAAAAAGGCAGCTTTTGCAAAAGGCTTCAGGCAAGATTGCTCATGTTTGAATCTGAGAAGTGCTTAAGACTCTCAACTTCGGGGAGTGCAGCAGGCAGGGAGCAGACAATGGAAAGGAGCCGTGTGACAAGGCTGCGGCGCTCCCTCCCACACATCCCTGGCACGCTCCGGCAGGAGGTGCCAAACCCGGGGCGCTCCGTCCCAGCCGGGAGCCGTCACTCCTGGATGCAGCTCCAAGCCCATTTCTGCCCCCATTCCCACCCCGAGCAAATCCCCAAATCCGGTTAGGGATGCTGAACATCCTCTGCGCAAAGCCCTGCGCATCCAGACGGCTGCAGCAGCTCCAGCCAGCCCCAATCTCAGCAGGAACCTGCCAAATTCCAGGGATAAACAGCGGCTCTGAACGAGGCATTACCCACCCAGGGCTCGCTCCTCCTCGCTGATTGCAGACACGAGCTGCACTTCCAAGAAAGAAAAATACCTCGTGGATCCAATAGGTAACACTCCACATTTGTCACCGCAGCATTTCAGCCTGAGCTCGTGGTGGATGAGGCGGTCAGTGACACTGAGGGAGCAGAAATCTGCGACAGGACAAGCTAAACCAGGGGATTTATTGGAATTGAAAAGCAGAACTCTGATTTTTCATGTTAATGTGATGCTAATAAAGCCACATTACTTTCCTTAGAGGTACTTAACCATATTTTGAACATGCTGCTCACTCTTTAAAAATATATTTATATCAAATATGTATTTATTTGTTGGTTCCATGCAATTAATTTGGAGATAATGCTATGAACAAGAAGTAAGTTATGACTCAGATTCCAGGTGAGCTTTAAAGTCACTAAAATCCATCCAGCCTAATCAGTGACTCAACACAGTGTCAAACAGTTTGTGTCATTTAACACTCCACAGGAAACACGGGAAGCATAAAAACTTGCAGAAGGCAAATGTAGGGTGTCCCCAAAATTCCCCAAATGATGCCACCATTATGCACCAAACGATTCAAATCTTGAAAAAGTTTCAAAATTTGTTTTCACAGAGCATCATCATTCTCTGTAAAATTAGGATTCACTTTGCTCGTTGGCCAGAAACTTTTTTCTTTCCATGAGACTTCAGGTTTTTGTGGCTTTAAATGCTGGAACAAGTTTCCTGCAGGAATTGGCTGCCTCTCCAGAGAACTGTCATCATTGGACCCAAACCAATTAAACAATAAAAATTTAACATATATTTCTACACTGAGAAATCACCTGAGCCTGGAGGATATATTCTGTTTATTCTGCTTATACTGGGGAAGTTATTAGACTTTGTAGCCATCTTTGAAAATAACTTTTAAAGCTAAAAAACATGTTGCAAGTAGAGTTTCAAGTACTTTTTATTCCATTCTGGCACTGTGCAGCTCAGCAGACTCACTAAAACAGGACATGGTATTTAAATTTGATTTTTGGGTTGTTATTATTCAATATTTATGCAGCAGAATATTTGTGTTGCCAGTCCCCTGAAACTATAATTTTAGTATTATAAAAATTGCTACTTTCTTAAATCCCTGGCAAAATGTCCTGTCCCAGGAAGAGCAAACCCAGGAATTCCACATGAAAAGAGGATAAGGAGACTGCCAGAACATTTCTTTGCTTCCTGTAGTATTGAAGTTGTCAGTGATGAGAAAAGCACAGAATGGTTTGTGTTGGAAGGGATCTTAAAGATCACCCAGCTCCAACCCCCAAATTATAAAATTATATTAAAAATGGTTTATGTTCCTATAACAATTCTTTGCCTGTAACCTCATATTCTGTTTTGGATTGCTGCTTAAATACTGGTTACTTCCAGATGGAAAAGTTCCAGAGAAGGTGTGACCTGGACCCTTGGCATCATCCCGTTCTGCAAAGGTTTAGTGCTTGTCCAGCTACTGTTGTGGTCCGAGGAATTTAGGGATAAGGAATCAGTAACCTGAGCCTCACTGGACACTTTTTCTCATTTTAATATCTTACTCTGGAGTTAGTAAACAAAAACAGACAATGGTTTAGAAGTGAAATCAGCCTCCCAGTGCAGACAAGGAAATGCAGGTTTTCCCTGGAATTATTTGGGGGATTTGCCTCTGCCTTTCCAGCTGCGGTGAACATCCCTGCGCTCTGGATGTCAAATACCCAGGACTGCAGGTGATGTATGAGGATGTCAGATGTGGGTTTGGCTGGTGTGCAAGGTCTTTAAACTGCAGTTAAGAACAGCTCAAGCCCCAAAAGGGGCTCAGTTTTACAGTGTTCACCATTTAATTCCTGCTGGGGAAGGAAAAGGTGGAGCTGGGCTATGGAGTAACCAGGGCTTCTGCAAGCATGTCCCAGTACTAACCTGGTCACTGGATTTTGGCTTAAACTGTTCTCTGAAAGCATTTTGGACACTCCTGGTAGTAAATTCTGCTTGGCCAGGTTTCACCTGGAAACCAAGGCCGGTTCCCAGAGAACAATCCCAGTTTATCTTAACCTGGGATAGTGCAAGGCGTCCCTGCCCATGGGAGTGCTGGAAGGGGATGAGCTTTACGATCCCTTCCGACCCAAACCAGTCCGGGTTCTTTGATTCTGTGATCTAGGATTTTATGGTTTTATTAGCAATAATAAACCAAACAACAGAACCGAAGGAAGCGCCTTTCTGGGGAGCCCAGCATCCCATCCCGGGGAGCCGCATCCCATCCCGGGGAGCCGCATCCCATCCCGGGGAGCCGCGTCCCTGCGGGAACGGGNGGGAACGGGGGGCCCGGGGCTGCCGTTCCCCTTTTACCTGCGGAGCCGAGGAACGTCAGCGGGTCCTCGGGTGAGCCACGGGAACGGGAGAGGCAGGACACGGGAATAACAACCGGGAACGGCCTCAGCAGCGGCCCCGGGCACCGGGGGTCACGGACCCGAGCGGGGCCGGCACGGATCTGCAGGGCTGCGGCTGCTGCTCGGGCATGCGGCAGCCTCGCCTCGGGGGAGACCCTGTGGGCAGGGATGGAAAAAAGNGGCCTCAGCCCGCCTGAGGGCCGGGGCCCAGCGGCTCTGGGCCCGTCAGCCCGGCCACCCCGCGAGGCCGGGATTTAATCCCTGAATCCCAGCCCGGGGAAGGCTGGAAGGGCCCACAGCGAGTCATCTACTCCCCAGGCCCAGATGTGCCCTCCAGGGTTGGGCAGAAGGGCGGGATCACCGCCTGATCTGCAGGAATCGCAACAGCATCATGAGACCTTCCCAGTGCGGCACCCACCTGCTCGCTTAGACACGTTTAATCTGGTCAGTAAGACTGCAATACAAAGAATTCTAATTAGCAACCCTAGGATCTTTGTAGGGATCTTTGTTCATTTAGAAACATAGAATGGTTTGGGTTGGAAGGACCTTAAATCCCACCCCATTCCACCCCTGCCATGGCAGCGACACCTTTCCCTGTCCCAGATGGATCCAAGCCCTGTCCAACCTGGCCCTGGACACTTCCAGGGATCCAGGGGCAGCCACAGCTGCTCTGGGCACCTCTGCCAGGGCCTGCCCACCCTCACAGGGCAGGATTTTTCCCTTATATCCCATTTAAGCCTGCCCTCCTGCTCAAGGCCATTCCCCGTTGTCTTGTCACTCCAGGCCCTTGTGAAAAGTGCCCCTCCAGCCTCTTTGCAAGCCCCCTTTAGGTCCTGGAAAGGCAGACATGAATATTTTAGAATATTTTGATAGGGAAGAGTGTTGTATAATTTACTGAATTTTTAATACAGTTTTACTTTTTATTCTCATACAGGCTCATCATGTCAGTGGTTGCTGCAGCCTAGCTAATTAACACAGGGCTGGGGGAATGATTAAAGGCAGGCTCTGGGTATCTGCATTGTTCTGGTTTAATTGCTGCTCAGGCAATGATTCAGTGTTGGTTTTGGCAGTTGAGCTGCATTTGTCTGGCACGGTGAAATTCCCTGTTAAGTCTGTGGCACTCATCAGTTGGGGATGGGCAAAAGCAGGAGGATTTGTAACAGTTCTGGTGGCAGGCTTGTGGAAGGAGCAGGTTTTGTTTTGTGGGGAAGACCAGGCTGGAGTGGAAGGTGTCCCCTCCATCCCAAGCACTCCAGGATTCTGTGGTTGTAGGAGGGGAGCTCCTGGATGGACCAACCCTCCATGCAAGCACATTGTCCAGCTGGCCTGAATCCACCCCTGTATCCTTTGGATCTCTGCTGTAGCCTTGTCATAGGTGCTCCTTCTCACCTTGTCTCCTTTTGTTTCTGAATATTTAAAAACTCATGTTAATCATAGGAAAAAGGAGCAAAAAAGCAATTTGCATGTGGGAAAACGGTGTAAAGATACTTCTAAAATCCTTCCAGAGACTACAAAAAGTTTTCAGAAGCAGGGATTGAGATTCCTGGGTTTATCCAGGCCTGTTGCTGTCCCTGTTCCTGAACAAACACGTCTTTGATGTCACCAGCTGCATTTCATGACACTCCCTTAAAAAAGAAGTGACTAAAGAGAGGATAATGTGGGAGACAGCCAATTACTCCATAAATGTAAACGACATTAAAAGTGGTGTGTAACATTATATATTTATGGCTACAGTTTTGTTCTGCTGTCACATAACAAAATGAATAATGCATCAGTCCAAGAACTTGTCATTAAGTGAATTTCTTTGTTGCCTTGCTATTAAAATACAAAAATCCCTGGGGTGTATATATGTGTGACATTAACCCCTTCTGGGAGCAAAATATAGTGTGAGTGGAGGCACTGTTAGAGTGGCAAATCAAAGTAGATTTTATATTTTACAGGTGAAATAATGTTAGGGATCTGAAGACATTCAGGAAGGGGTTTTTTCTGTGGATGAGAGGTGATGAATGCACTTCACTTCTGAAAAACAAACTCCTCGGTGCAAGAAGGACAGGGATGCACTGAACCCAGGGGAGAGACGTGAAAATGGTTCAAAATCCAGCCCTGAGCACCCTGCTGGGGCTGGACCTGATGGGCACTGGAGGCACCTTCCAGTCTCAGCCCCGCTGTGAGAGATGGGACATTGAATAAATAAAAACACGAGATTCTTACTCAGATGGTTAAAGTTAAGCTGAAGAACCTGCTGAGCTGAGATCTGGAACCTCCTAGAAACATCTCTGAAGTTCATGGTCTCCACCCCCAGCTCCCGAGGGTCTCAATCCCTTTTCCACATTGTCTTCCTTTAATCCTTGTCCTCCCGAGAGGAGAGGGCAGCATCTATTTACAGCCTGACAAGGGAGACCAGAGGGCAAATCTAACTTCTGATGAGGAGAAAATTGCCTTTATGGTTAGAGTCAGTTACACTGGATATGGAGTTTCAGGCCCCAGCTGGAATCCTCGTCCTGTCCTGCGAGTCCTGCTGAGGGAAAAAAAGGAAACCCTAATTCACTTGAATGAGGGTGAAACAATTTTAGTGTTGTGCCTCCCAGGCTCCTCCACGTAGATGCACGTGATGAGTTTGCACCTCTCAAAAGTAAGATTAAACTTATCTGAAATACCATTTATCTCAGAATGTATTAATCTGATATTTTTTTTTCTATTTTCTCCTATTTCTCCCTAACGTAATTGACAGCAAAATTGAATTGGTTTCCTACAGAGTTGGACTTGAAAGGTGAACACTGAATTTTCTATTACTTGGTTTTAATGCAATGTGTACACCTCACGATTTGATAAATTCAGACCTGCTGGGGAAAAGCCAGGAACCACATTTTGGACACAAAGGATCAGATCTTGTTTTATTTCGCAGGAACTATTGGTTTAAATTTTGGAGTTATGAGAGGAAAATGGTTTCTCTGCAAAATGTGTTGAAAATTCAGGGAGCTGGTTTCTGGAGCAGGAGGTTCTCAGGTTAGGGAGCATGTTGGAGGAAAAACAAAACAGAGTGATACCACCCAAAAAACCCCAAAACAACCACCCCATTAACAAAACCCCCAAAACACAGAGAAACCGAGGAAATGAGAACTTATGAGGATTGCTCAGGAACAGAACAGGATGACATGAGCAGAGTGAGAAAGAGATGAAAATAAAGAGGTGTTTCCTTCAAAAGGAGACATTTGAGAGAGCAAAGAATCTTTAATTGAGGCACCAGAACAAACCAGTGATCTGGTGTCCTCTGTTCCTGATGGGGTAGGGAAAAGTCTCTGGCTAATGAGTAATTTCCTAATTGTGGAGTGTTGAAAAGCTTTGCTTAGGGAAGCAGCATCAGGACAAACATCAGGTGAGCCTGGACCTGACAGCTCTTGCCTCAACAGGTTTGGTAAGCTCGAGGATTTTCCAACCCAACATTCTACAGTTTTATCCTTATTTATACAAAGAATTCTACAAATCTAGCAAACAAAGCTTTGCCTGCCAAGGCGCTTCCACACCAGGGCTGGTGTTAATTAATTTCAATAACGATTCCTGTGAGGTGCTGCCTCTCCTCTGTTTCCCCCTGCCTGGTTTCCTTAAGCTCCCGAGTAGCTGCTGCTGCTGAGCTCTGCTGCCGATGTGAAATGAGGTGCTGGTGGCAGCGTGTTCCCCTTCCAGAGCCCTGTGCTCCTCTGAGGTGCAGCATTCATGATGGAAAGCGTATTCAGCTGATGTTTTAGGGGTTTTAGTGCCTTACTGAGGCACCTCCCTGCAGCCAGGAGGAGAAGCCGTGTCAAGCAAGGTGTGAGCACTTTGCAGAGCAGGTAGTGCACAAATCCCTGTGTTCATTTTCACTGCTATGGATTAGCTGGTCTCATTAGCAGCTTCAGAGGCTGGGTGATTAATATTAATAATCCTCGTTAGCCTATAGACTTAATTAGGGGGAGAAACAGCTGGATGCAGTGCGGAACCAGCCCTGGCTCCAGACGCGGTGTCTCTGCCCTGGTCCTCACGGTTCCTATCAATACCGCTCCTCCTTCCTGCTTCCAGGACCCTTTTAAAGGCTCCTGGCTCCTTCCCAGGCCCTGGCAGCGTGGTTGGAGCAGTCCTTGGAGCCAGGCGGGTTTTTTCTGTGTGAGAGGAGCCGCTTTTGCTCTCCTGGGTGAGTTTTCCTCTCTGCTGCTCTCGGGGACAGAGCATTAGTGTTCATTCCACGGGCTGTCAGCAGCAGCTTCCCTCATTTGTCCTGGCTCTCCTTAAAAACACTTGTGCAGGCCGGCTGCAGCTTTTGGGGAAAAGCTACAGGAGTGTCGGGAGTGCAGGGCTGTTCAGGGGCTCCTTAACCCGCAGAGCTGCAGCTCCGGCGGCACCGGCCCAGCACTCGATGTTGGGTCGGGTTCAGGTCTGAAACCCCGGCAGCAGCGGAGTTCTGCAGCTCAATTAGCACACTTCATAAACTATGCAGCTCAATTAAGGAAGCCCTGTCCGTGGAAGGAGATGCCTGAAGTAATAAAATATGCGTTCAGTGGGGAAATGATGCAGGTGGTTAATGAAAATGTTACCTGAGATGTGAAATGTGAATGTGTGTGGGGATGTAAAAACAAGGCTGGGTGTGTTTGAGTCTGGCCAAAGGGAGGCTGAGGTGACTTTTTTTGGTTGCTTGTGAGTGTTTTGGAGGCCTCTCTGAACCAGCAGTGCATATAAAGAAATGAGTATGCAAAGTTTCCCTATTTGTGATAAACTTTCTCACCGCGGTGGCGCAGCAGATGTTGGGTTTGTGATGCAAATGAGCCTCTGGAGCAGGGCAGCTATTAATGAGCTCTGAGCATTGCACAGGGCAGTTCCCACCTGCAGAGCCAACAGCAGTGCCAGGCCTGGGCAGGGTTTGCCTCCTCCAACACCTGGGACATAATCCCAGAGTTTCATTCAGGGAAAACCTCTTTAATTTCAGCAGGGGCTGTGGCTGTGGCTGGTGCACCGTAACTGGAGAATAAGTAAGGCTTGGTCTGGAAACAGGGGGAACCTTTGGGTCCTCAAGGCGTTTGTGTCCTGGCTGATTCCACCAGAATCAGGGGAATGTTGCCTGATTTTAAGAATATGAGTGGATAAGGGGAACATCCATGGCTGGCCTGCTTGGAGTGCACTTATTTAAAGGCCATTAATGAGTGGTGCCCTGTCCTGGCTCTGTCCCTGCTGAGGCCACCCCAGCACAGAGCAGCATTTGAAACTCATTCTTTATCCCGTTCCAGATTTCAGCCTCAAACCCAGACAATGATTAGCCAAACTGGAACCCTCTGGAGGTGTGATCTGTGAGTCCTGCACAGTCCTCCTTGGTGTTCCATGGCTGATTCCTGGCACCCAGCAGGATTTTGGCGTTGGGCCGGGCTGCAGGGACACAAACCTGATTTTTCCATTAGCCTTTTATATTGGGAGGGGAGTGGGTTCTTATGAATGCCTGAAATTAAAGAGACTCCAGCCTGACTGTGAAATTAATAGAGCTATCAACCCCCCCTCTGTCATTATACAACAATTGTTAATTATTTACAAGCAAACTTCTGCAAGAGCAGTATTGTAGCTGTCGGCATTGTCGTTATTAAAATTAAAACACTTTGTCTGGGTGGAAGATAACATGAGTCATTTTGGTGAAATGTAATTGAAATGTAATGAATATGGAATATTCTGTTGCTTTTCCCCAATTAGTCAGAGGGAGAACAATAGCCTGTCTCTTCCCTAACAAGATGTTTGTTTTCAAAAGTCTAACAAAATAAATATTTCCAGGGCTTTGCTGAAAAAGGGCGTCATTCATGGTAGCTGTTGTAATAAAAATTAAAACAAATTTATTTTTTTCCAGGGTGGGGAAAAACCTATTTTCATAAAGTAAATTCTCTTTTTTCAGCTGGTGAAAGTTATATGTGAACCTTTTTGCTTTATTACCACATTATCTTGGTTTGTCTTATTAGTGCAGCAAAGGCTTTAAAGCTCATTTTGTTCCACCCCCTGCCATGAGCACCTTCCACTCTCCCAGGTTGCTCCCAACCCAGCCTGGCCTTGGACACTTCCAGGGGTGGGGAATCCACAATCTCTGGGTGATTTTGGCTGCTATTAGAAAATTAGGTTCATGATAAGCAAAGGGAGCTCTGAGTTCCTGCTGTACAGGGAATAAAGTTGTTATCAGGTGCAGAAATAAAATCCAACCCCCTGCCTGTGCTCTCCCAGTCAGACCATCCTGCCCTGTGAAATTTATTCTATTAAAATCTCTAGTTTAGAAAATGAATTTCAGAGTGAGGGTATTTCTGTCCTGCCATCATCCCACAAGCTTTTCTACAGTCTGATAGGAGTGGGAGAGAAGCCAGCTGTGTTCCTGTCATTCCTGAGCTAAAAGGAAGATGTAGGAACCACACAATTGGATTTCCTTTCAAGAACAACAACAACAATAACTTTAACATCATTAAAAGAATGTGTTCACCCCCCATTAATTTTGTATTTGATTGCCCAGGCTGTGGTGCAATGAACAGGAGCAAAAAAGCCATTAGGAGGCATTGCCATCAAAACTGCGGACCTGTGTGACTGAATGTGTATTCTAGGGAGCAGATTTTTTAAAAAGCTATAATTTATAAACTCCTTCAGTATTACAGAAGCCCTAACAAGAGTTGTACAAACGTTTCTCCTCATTATCTTTGGGCAAACAGGCTTTCCTTTCTCCCAGCAGCTGCCCAAGGGTGCTTGACCTTACACTTGGCTGTTCCCACTTGGTTCCTTTGATATTTCTTTGGCTGTTATTAGAAAAATGTCCTTGCTGGGACACTCCCAGCGGGGCTTTGCTGCTGTGCTCTCCCAGGAGAGGAGGACACAGCCAGGCTCAGGTCCGTAGGGTCGGTTTTAGTTAAGCTTGACTTGGTGGGAATCTGGATTTCATTAGTCAGAGGGAAGTTAAGGGGAAAAGTATGGATATGCTTGATGGGGAAGGGTCAGGTGTGTGTGGAACGCCTCTGGAATGCTCTGGAGATCATTTCTGTTGCAGTGCCAAGCCCTGGAGGTGCTCAGGTAGGTCCTGGGCACGGGTCCCACCTGGGCAGGTCCCTGTGGGAGGCTGGCAGGGCTCAGGAGCTGCTGAGCCACAGGTGTCAGCTGAAAGGCTGCATCTCCTCAGTGTCCTGCTCCCCCCAAGTTCTCTTCTGGCTAAAGCTCCTCCAGAAGCACTGACAGGCTCCAGCCTTCCAGAAGAGGCCCCAGAAGTAATATTAACTTCTGCAATTTCCTTGTTACTCTTAAGCAGGTTATTAATTAACTGAATGTAACCACTGGCTGTTGATAAATCCTTTTAACTAATTCAAATTCCATATCGAGCCGGGAGCACTTTCACTCGAGCTGCTGCCCAAGTGAAGCTGGGTGAGGAATCATTCCTGATGTGTTTTCCAGCACCGGGGCTGGGGCAGAGGGAGAGAAGACATTTGTTTGCTTGATTCCACATGACAACTCCAGGGTAACTGAATAGCCTGTACGGTCGGGTTGACAGGGCTGAGCACCCGCCAGCAGCCTGGCTCACATACCAGAGCCAGGGGGATGGAAGGGGCACTGGCAGCTGGGATGGAGCCCATCCGAATTCCTCTGAGGAGCACCAATTTGCCATCAATTATTCATGTTTTTCCCAGGTCTCGCTTCTGAGAGGTATAAATAACTTAAATACGTGTGTGTGTAACGGCCAGAATAATGAATAAATTACCGTGAGGAGGGAGCTGAGGGGCAGGGCTGAGTGTTAAATAATGGAGGGAGTGTGGTCGTTACCAGCGTGCCCGGGTGTCTCTGACTGCAGGAGCTGTGGCTGTGAGCTGTAGAAATGTATTACAGTGATGCCTGGGAGCTGGCTGGAGGTGCCAGGGAAGGGAGAAGCAGTGTCTGCATGTGGGACATGAACCTGCAGCGCCCCTGGATCCTCCTGGGGCTCAGCTCTCTCCTTCCCCTCACCGTGCCTGGGGACACTCTGTCCCTGGGCTCCAGAATGAACGCCTTGCTTTGGGGGAACCCTGGGGAGCTGCTGGTCCCATTAAATCACCAGCTGGAGAGACACTGGGGTGGATTGCCAGGTACCTGGGAGGAACTTCAGGACATTCAGTGCTTGTCTGGTCACTGCTGCTTCAGGAGACTTTGAGGTTCAGTGATTTTTGCATTTATTTACTGCTCCAATTTTCCCTGCCAGAGTGGCATTTTTCGTGACAGGGTCCCTGTATTCTGACCCTGTAGTCCCTCATGCTCTGCCCCATTTCCTCCTTCACTCTCTTTAGACAGAAATACACATTATTCCCTTTGTAACATTTTAAACCAAATTCTTTTTCTGTAACATCACTGTGGTCTTGAAAATAAGTCACAAAGAGATCTAAAAGCTCGTTAAGCAACCCTTGAAAATGAGCAGCTTCTGACAGCATCATTGTGATGGAATTGGTGCTTGTTATGAAGCAATTTATTCCATTTTAGTACTGTGTTGTTTAGTTTAGCCTAATATTTTAATATCACAGAGACATTTAAACATGGAATTCTTACAAATCTGCCTTACTGCTGTTAAAAATGCTAAGTCTTATGAAGTGTTATATAAAGCACCAGTGTGTGCTGAACCAGCAGCCAAGTATGATTTCTTATGGATTGAAAATCAGAGAAAACTGTCTTGACAGCACCCAGATTATCAAGTAATTTATGTGTATAAAAAATTGATCAAGTTGTCTGTTTGCAGCAGTGGAAGTTGCCAAGTTCCCAAGTACATTCCTACCCCTCTGCAGCAGTGCCTTCTGCACAGGTTGTGCAGCCAAAATTGCCTCGGAGCTCGGTGAGAGCTGGCTCAGTCCAGGCAGATTCTGACCCATAAAGCTGCTGATTAAACCAGCTCATCACAGGGCAGGATATTCCCACATCTGGAGGGACCCTGAACTGCCTTCGGGCCGTGGTGGTGGCACAGCCCTGGAATTCTGGTAGGAGAGATCTCCTAAAAGGCTCTGTAATTGCTGATTGTCCTGCAGTGGCCTCCACAGGGACACAGGCTCCTTGTGTCCAAGAGCAAGTCAGCTCCCAGCACTGCAGCCAGGTGTTCCAGTAGTAAAAACCAGTTTTAACCCCTAAAATTAATTTTAGGGGCTAAAATTAATTAATAGACTTCATAATTTAGCATTTCATCATTTTCTGGTCCAGCTCAGCATCCATGGGATTTCAAGGGACATGAAGTGTGGAAACCTGTCCTGACAGAAAAAAAGAGAGGGGCTCATAGGAAACAATGGTTTCTTGTGGGAAGATTTTAAATATATGCAGCTGATCCCATGGGAACTGCTGTAGTCTATTCACCCTGTGTGAAAATGATGCTCTCTCAATATAATCTTTAATCCTTTTCTTTCACTGAAAAATGTGAGAACTTTATTTCCAAGTTTTGAAAGAATGCTCTGTTTTAGGGAGTAAATGCTTTCCAAGCATAAAAATAAAATAAATTGTGATTAGTGCAACACAGAGGGGAAAGATTCTCTGAAATATCTTATAATATTCTGTCCATAAATTGCATATGTGGATGTTCTTGGGAAATGTAGCCAGGCTTTTTTTTTTTACCCTGGGTCAGTGCAGGGAGGAAGGAAGTATCCAGCAGTCTTGGCAATATTACAAACTTCTGTAACTCTTTGAGACAGAAATTCCACAAAACCTTTTCCTGTAACATGGGGAAGAAGAATTTCAACAGAAGGGTATTCTACCTGAAATTCGCATCTTTATTTGAAGATTATTCTGATCTTCCTGCTATTCATGGAAAAGGAAATGAAAAGCAAATATGCAGTTGCTGTAAACATTTATCCCCAGAGCATGGAGATCCAAACCTGCTCTGGTCACTCCATGCTCCTGAGTAACCAGCCCAGGGCCCAGCAGAGCTGCTCTGCTGGCCTTTAAGGGTCCTGAGGGTTAAACCCTGTTTGGTGCAAACCAAGCATTCCTGGAGGAGTCCTGAGGGGAATTCTACAGCCTGGAAAGGCAGAGAGTCACTAACAGCACTTTCCTTCTGTTTTCCTGCAGTGCCTTTCATCCAAAGCCCTCTGTGTAATCCATGAGTTAAGCATGGCAACATGGCTGCGAGGTAAGGAAAGAGGTTTTGTTTCCTTTTTGAGGTTCCTCAGAGCTCCGGGCTGTGTTGTGCCCAAGGTGACCAGGATAAAACAGCTCCCAGTTCTCCACCACGAGTCTCTGCAGGTCAAGGGAATCCCCAGATCACTCTCCTCTCCCTGGAATTTACTGGACACTTTAAGTTACATTTTTGAACCAGATGCTCATTCTATACCTTTTAGATTTTTGAAGATTTCAGAAAATGAGCATGGCCTTGTGTTTGGCAAAGAGCTTTGGCACCTGTGGTGGCTCAGCCCTTCCGTGGGGAGTAAGAAATTCCGTGTGGGAGCTGTGCTGCAGCATCTGGGGAGAACCACGGTGTGGTGCCCCTGGCAAACTGGACTCACAGAGGGTGGGGGCTCTGGTAATTAACTGGATTTCACTGGGAACCCTGCCTGGGCTGGGCTGGGAGCATCCCTGTCCTCACTGCAGCTCCAGCAAGGGAGAAACCAGAAAATCCTGGAAAGCTTCACTTCACATGAACTCCAGTGGCCTGAGCTCCCTGAAATGCCTTAAACAGAGTGAGGGCTTTCCTGATGGATGCTGTGTAGCCCAGAACTAGACAAAAAAAATCTCATTGCACAATTGTTTGAAGGTTGAGTTTCTGTTTTCTATAGGATAACACTCAGAAAATCAAGCAGCTGGATTTACATTTCAAGTCTTTTGGATGTTAAAGAATTTATTTTCTTGTAGAATTTCCTTCACTGTAAATATAAAAAATTTTATCTTCTCCCTTCCTCTTTGGTTTAAAAGATAATATTTTTTTCTTGTCCTCCTAATGTCATTCTGCAGAAGCTGAGCTCCTGATCAACTATAAGGCTCAGCCTTTCAGCTCAAGTTCAAATGGCTTTTGGATGCCTGTAGGTCCAACTGCCCTTTTACATGGAATTTTTATTGTTAAACTTCTATTATTGGGGGAATTATTTTGCAAACAGACCAATTCAGTGGCTTCAAGCTCTGAAACCTGTCAGGCTGGCTTTTATTCTGATTGCTTCTGATAAGGAGCTTTGGTAAGAATGCTGTGCCTGCAGCAAGTGGAGAGACTCACCTTGGAGGGGAGCAGCTTCAAGGTCCCAGGAAAGGGTGGCTCTTTCAGCTTGGCATCAAAAGGGAAGGGAGGTGTTGAAAATCAGATCAAACCTTGGAATTCATGTGGGACTGCACCAGAACCAGTGCAAGTGGTTTGTGTTAGAGGCTGAGGGGTTTTTCCTGCATAATGATGACTCGAAGCTGGTACCAAGCGCTGGAGCTCCTCCTTTGTTCTCCGTGTTCTGGCCTTGGAAAGGTGAGAATTCCTGCTGTGAATCCCCTCTGATGCACTGCCAGGGCAAACCAGGCAGGATGGGCAAACTCTGGCCAAGCCCTTTGCCTTTTCCATTCCTTCTGTGCCTGGGACACAAACACAGCAAGTGAGAAAACTCTCATGGGTGGTGTGGAGTCAAACAGATGGGGATTCAAGGTGATGAGACACCTCAGGAACTACACCCTGAAGCAATTTTATTGCCCAGCTTGACCCTTTAAAAAAGAAAATTAAAAATTACATTTATAAGGCACATTATTTGTTTTCTCTCTCGCTCTGTGCCTGCTGCCTATTAATAGCAAATCTTGTAGTGAGCAAGGAAATGCTTAAGGAACAATTCTCTTTAATGCTGATGGAAGGAAAGTATTTCCAGCACTGTTACACAATGTAAGCATTAAGAGGATTTGCTATAATTCCATTTCCAAGAGCTCACAATACATAAATGCTTTTCTGCATTATCCTGAGTGTTGTCTGTAAAACTCACTTAAAATTCTCTGTCTGGGTAGAGCTCAGGACCTCTCTGAGAAGCTCCTGCGCAGGAGCACACCCAGGGGAGGATCATTTTCAGGAGGCCAATGGTGTTCCCAAGGATCAGGGAACATCCTGAGCTGGAAGGGGCCCGGGAGGATGATGAAGGCCAGCTCCTGCAGAAGGGGCTGCTGTGTGTCAGAGCAGCTGACCCAGGGGAGGGCTCAGCAGACCTTCCTTCCTGGAGCACTTTCTGCACGGTGTGGGCACATTCTGTTGTGCTGCTCCTGAGGCTCGTGTTAAAAGCCAAAGCAAACCTCAGACCCTCTTTTGTGCTCGTGTGAAGGCTGCAGAACGACGGCATTTATTCCTCTGGCCAGGAAATCTCCTCTCCAGCAAGGCTGTTCGCTTGTTCTCTTTCTTTCAAACAGTTTTAGCTTACTGAGGGCTGTTTCCCCTCCTTGCCAGGGAAGGATAGCTTTCCACTAACACAGAGAGTTCTGTTTCCTCTATCAAAAACAACTGCCCTCAAGTGGAGCAGGCTTTGTATTTTGCCCTGGAAACAGAGCAGCTCATTCAGAGATAAGGCCCCGCTGCATTTGGGTTCCTCCAGTCACCTGACAGAGCCACGGGTAACTTTTAGGCTGCTTTAGTCTGCATTCCTGGGATGCCTTCCCCAATTCCCAGCTCCGGGATGCCTGCCTGCCACCCTTCCCGGCTTCCTGCTGCCCCTGGATGCTGCCCGGGGCCAGAGCAGGGAAGGGGCAGGCTCTGTCCCCATCCCACCTGTCCCCATCCCTGAGGATGGCCTGGGGGGGTCCCGAGCAGGTAAAAAATCCGTGTCTGTTTTATTTTGGGGCTTGGGAATGGCTGAGTGTGAGTGGGGTGGGAGTGTCCCCCCATCCCCATGGTTCAGGTGGGTGGTTTGTGCCTCGGGGTTTGCAGTCTGGCTCCTTTCTGCTTCTGCTAGGGGGGATTGGGACTCCTGTGCAATGGCATCGGCAGGGCTGGGGAATCAGAGCAGCCCCTGTGGCGTTAGCAAGTGCAATGTGCTGCCTGGTAAAATAGAGATTGTTCCAGGGGTTGCTTCCAGAAGCTTCTCAGTGTTTTGCCTTGGTTTTGCCCTTCTGTGGGTGCCCCAACCTGGCAGTGCTGAAAGCCAGGCTGGGTAAGGCCTTGGGCAACCTGGGCTAGTGGGAGGTGGCCCTGCCCATGGCAGGAGGTTGGGACTGCAGGGGCTTTAAGGTCCCTCCCAACCCTTTAATGTTCTCTGATTCTATGATTATATTTGACTTTTGGCTCTTTTTTTTCCCCTGCAGAATAAAAGAGAATAAAATAGGGGTTAAGGTTATAAGTTATTATATCTCAAATAATAATTATAAGTGATAAATCTTGTGGCTTTGCTAACTCCAGAGAAGAATCCAGAGGGACTGACACCCAGAGTGAATCCACGTGGGACCTAAGCAGAGTTTTAGGACTCAGGTCCTAAACACATTTCCAAAGTGTGAGCCTGGCTCAGCCTCTGCTCCATTGCTCAGCCAAGGGGAAGAGCAGTTTCACCTCAGCCAAGGCTTTGTTTCACTGGAGTTTAAAAGACCCTAGGGATCATTTTGGCAACAAAAGTGACAGTTTTTTTTAAAACAAAGCTCGTTATCTTCTCAATCTTACTATAAAGTTTTTCTGGAGTCAAGACACAACAACCCAGAAAACAAAGGAAGAGGCTTCACCCTCCTCCTCCTGGAGCTCTGCTCCTGTCCAGGGAAAGGGGTTTGCACCCTACAGCTGGTCCAGGCACCAGGTAACATGCATGGAAAGGAAGAAAACCTTGGGTTCCGTTATTGTGTATTTTTTAATCTAATTTTAAGCTACTTAGTGTTTGAAGGTAAAAATTCACACAATTCATGACTGTGCTTAAGGCTGTCCCTGGCTCAGGGGTCCTGTGTGATGCTTTCACACACATTTAAAAATCTTTGCTAAGCTGGAATATGTCAATCAATGCATTTGCTGATTTTTCTTCCTTTTTTTTTTTTTTGTTATTGTCTTTTAGACTGGGGCCAAGGAGGGCTTGAAACACAGCCCAGATTTTTCGTTCACGTGAAGCTGCTCTCTCCTGGCCAGGAGTGCTCCCGGTGTGTGCCCAGCTGAGCGCTCCGTGCCCATGTGCCTGCAGAGGGCGGCTCAGCAGGGCCATGCATCAGCTCTTCGGGCTGGTTTTGGCACACAGGGACCTGTCCCGGGCTGGGGATCTCTTCTCCCTGGAGGATGCTGAGATCGAAGAAAGCCTCTCCGAAGCTCTTGAGCAGATCAGAATCATTAGTTCAGCTGCAGTGAGTGAAACATTGTCCTTAATACATTTTTTTAAAAAATGAGATTACATTGTATAAATAAGGGGGGGGTATAAACAATTTAAATTTCTGATAAGACTTGAAGAGCAAAGCATAATATTTAAAAATGTGCTGACAAAATCCAGTTCCCACCAGATTCAAAGATTTTTCATCTTTATATTAATTTTTATTAAACAGTTATTTAAAGCATGCTGAAGATTATGAGATTACAGGGGTCCATACCTTCCCTGTAATGAGAATTGAGATCTGTGGGATGACATATTCCAGATTTCTATCACACTGAACATTTGTTGTAAAGGTGGGCATGGAAAAACAGACAGTGAACTGCTACAAAAACTGAATTTGGTGGGGTCCTGGCAAACCAGCTCACTGGCAGATGTGCTTTGCTGTGCCCCAGGACTACCAGACCAACGACAACGACCAGGCTGTGGTGGAGATCTGCATCACCCGGATCACCACGGCCCTCAGGGAGACTGCCTCCATTGAAAAGCACGGCAAAGCCCTGGTGGCCCTCTGGGAGTCCTGTCTGGAGCACAACCTGGCACCCTCTGGCAAAGACGAGGATGCCCCCCACGCCAAAATCGCATCTGACATCATGAGCTGCATCCTGCAGGTGGGGCTGGGCTGGAAGCAGCACTGCTGTGCTCTCGTTGCCAGTTTTTTTGGTTTTATTTTTTTAAAATGCTTTGGTAACTCTCTTTCTGGGTGCTTGTGAGGGGTTTATGTGTAAAACTCAGAGCTTGGGTAATTGCACTGTTCTGATTCCCCCTCTCTTGAAATCATTGAGGTAACTCATGGAATCATGGAATGGTTTGGGATGGAAGGACCTTAAATCCCATCCAGTGCCAGCCCTGCCATGGCAGGGACACCTCCCACTGTCCCAGGTGCTCCCAGCCCTGTCCAGCCTGGCCTTGGGCACTGCCAGGGATCCAGGGGCAGCCACAGCTGAGTTATAAAAGTACATCTGCTGCTCCCTAAAACAGAGCTTTCATTGGCAATTCCTTTGCGTTACAAAAAAAAAAAAGGTATAAAATGAGGTTTTCCAGCAGATGTGGGGACAGTTGGAACAATAATGAATATCTGCCAGCTGGGCTGGATCTCAGGCAGGTCTCTGTTGATATCAGCAGCAGGGAGGTCCCCAAGGTTTGCAAACATCACTGTATCACTTTATTGAAATCTGCTCTTCATTGTCACCTCCACATTTTCTAAGTGTGCCTTCCTGCCCTGATGTTTATCATGGAACAAATAAAACCTTTCTCCTTCCCTCTGAATTCAAACCTTTCCTTAACTAAGGATTTTATCTTTATTGTAAGGGGAGGGGGGAAGGAATTGTTCTTTGGAATTTTCTTAGATCTTTTAAATCCTAGTTGGAGAGCCAAGCCTTATCTTCCCATTCTTTGTGTGGAGTAGCAGAGCCATAACTTGGAGCAGCATTTGGCTCCTGCTCTGTGGTGTCTCAGCCAAACATAACAAGGCATTATGTTGATTTAAACATGCTGCTGCAGAAAGCTCCATTTATTTGAAGGGCTTTCCTCATTAAAGATGCAGCTTTTGGTCATATGGCAGCTGTCAGAATTAGCTGTCCTGACACCAAGGAATGGCTGCAGCCCCTCCTTCCTCAGGGGTCTCTGGAAGGGAGTGTCCACTGCTTGGCAAGTCTCTGTTCCAAGGGAAAACCCTCAGAGCCACCCAAGCTCTGTGGAATAACAGATTTGGGGTTTCTCAGTCTAAATTTATTCTGCTCCAGAATGAGAGTCCAGAAAGTCTGCTCTGCCTTCCTTAGCACTGTTCTGTTGCTGTCTGAAACATCTGGGTTCCAGGGGCTGCCTGGGATCTCAGCTGCTAATTAGGCATGATCACACTGCAGGATTATTGTCAGAAACGGGGATGTGCTCCAGTTTCACAGAGCTGCTCAGAGCTGAGTGGGGAGGAGAGCACAGCTCTGGTTAAGGAGGCTCTGGGGGAATGTGGGTCCTCAGTTACACACCAACATGTCCTGCTGCTGTGGGGATTCAGCAGGCAATGGATCTGTGGGGTTTGTACACACAATTTGCTGTATAAATAACAGCAGAAAACCTTTTCTGACCTTGATTCAAAACCCCAGTGTACATTCAGGGACCCTGAGAGTCCAGAAGCCTGGAACCATTTTAGGAAGAGGAGTTTGCACTCCTGAAAGATCTCAGTGTTCAGAGGAATTGGTTGGAGGTGCCCAGAGCAGCTGAGGCTGCCCCTGGATCCCTGGCAGGCTGGACACTGGGGCTGGGAGCACCTGGGACAGTGGGAGGTGTTCCTTGCCATGGCAGGGGTGGGATGGATGGGATTTAAGGACCTTTCCAACCCTTTCCAACCCAAACCATCCTGGGATTCTGTGAGTTTAAATAAAAACATGAAATCTTAATGATCAATACTAGAGCCATTATACTGTGAGCAAGTTCCCAGTGCAGTTCCAGGGAGTAGCTGCTCCAAGGTGTTTCCTGAGCTTTGGGATGATGAGAACAGCCTCTGCCTTCCCAGGGAGCACCAAACACAAAATGTCTGGTTAGACATGTTAGCATGTAATTAGTAGTGTAGTTAGCACTTCATATATTCTATATTTTATTTATATTGATTTATGTTTGTGCACCACATATTTTGTTAGTGCCCTTCTGCTTCCTCCAGCAGAAGACAGAAATGGGGCTATTCTTTACATTTCCTGCTGCTGCAGTAGTTTTAAATTTCTGTATTTGCTCTTTCTTTGACTCCTGCCTTCAGTGGTGGCACCAAAACATGACCTTTCTTGACAAGTTTTTTGCTCTTTTCCCCTTGTTGCTTTGACTTTGGTTTCCCTGCTCTGCCCAGCACGAGACTTTAATATAATTTTTTTTCCCCCATTTTTGCAGAACTACAACCGGCCTCCAGTGATGGCCCTGGCTGTGCCCGTGGCAGTGAAGTTCCTGCAGAGGGGCAGTAAGGAGCTGTGCAGGAACATGTCCAGTTACCTGTCCTTGGCTGCCATTGCCAAGGCAGAGCTGCTGGCTGAGCACACAGAAACCATCGTCAGGAGTGTCCTGCAAGGTAGGCCCAGCCCAGAGCCTGGGTTTAATCCAGGTGTGGGACCAGACCAGGCTGTGCTAGGCATGTACAGAACCATTATCTTATAGAACCAATCAATCATTAGGGGTGGGAGAGACTCCAGGATCAATGCAACCATTCACAAATCATATGGGCTGTATAAACAGACCTATGGAAATATCTATAAATGTGATCAAATGTATTAATCACACTCTAAAACAGACTTCCTCAAGGAATATGTGAATTTACTGCACCTCTGGAGGTTTTGCTATGGATTGGCTGACCCACAGGGCAGGAAATACATCTGTACTCGTTAATATTCCCTGCTAATGGACTCCAAATTATCAGCCCTGATATGAGGCACCAGCCATGGAGCTCTTATCCATCCTCTTAGTGTCACTGGCAAGGCTCCAAAAGAGAAATGGGGATGAAATTAATCCCATTCTGTGGTGGAACAGTCAGATGGAAGATATAAAAGCTTTGTAGTGGTTCTTTCATTTTGCCTGTGTTATTAGCTTTATATAGAACAATGTTGCTAATCTCTTTACATTTTATTTTTTGTGGTTTAAAAAGCCAAAAATATTCATTCCTCTATAAAAGGAACTCGGATTGGAGTCATAAAGTTCACAGTGTTTGTTGCAATATGGTGCTACTGCAGTGGTAAAATCAGAGTTCTCCTTCGAGCAGGGGCAATAGCAGCAAGTAGCAATTACTAATTATTAAAAGAACATTGTTATGAAGGTGTTAAGCCCTCAAATTAAACATGTGCATCCTGTATTTATTAATTTATAAATTAATTTATAAATTTATTCTTGTAAGATTTACTAATGTGCTAACATTATGCATTGCCATTTGTAACTGTGGGGTAGCAACAGAAAGAAATAGTGAATGTATTCATGGTTTTGGGAGAAGTGATGCACACCCAGAGGGGAAGGTTTCAGCACGGCTGAGCTGTGTATTTATGTTCTTCCACCAGCAGATGTTGCTGTGGGTATCAGGTTTGAGAATTCCAGCCTGGAAGGGGCTGCTCGAACAGGCAAAATGATTTGTTTTGCGTAGTGACTTAATTACACTGCACGTAATTGGCGTTTCAGGCATGAGAAAGAAGCTGGGTTTGCAGCAGGCTGACAAGTGAGAGCTGCCCCGGGAGTGTTTGCTGAGGGGAGCAGGAGGTGAAGCTGCTGAGGGTGAATTTCCAAGGCAGTTTTTGGAGACAAAGCCGTGTTGTGGGGCTGCACAGACGGGGCTCAGCCTCGTGGCACCAGGCTGAGCAAACCTTGGCCCCTTGCCTGCAAATGTTGGAGAGGAACCGGAGTTTTTCATTACTTGGGGCAACTCTTTGGCTGCACAGCCAGGTTCTTATCTCATTAGCTAAAAAAGAGCTCTTTAGAAGGAGTTTGACTGCTCTGCCCCAGCCAGCGTGGGCTCTGAGCACGCCTGAGCTGCCACCGTCCATCAGCACCGGGGTCACCGGGATTTATTCCCATTCCCGAGGGACAGAACAGCTCTGCCCGGTAATCCGAGAGCCCCGTGGCTGCTCCACCTTCCCCAGCAGCTGGGCTGAGGCTCAGCCTCACTCCTTCATCTGTGTTGGCAGGGCAGGATTGAAGAGGCTTTTTCATAGCTGGAGCCCAGATTCCCCCAAAATGTGATTTCCTCGGTGTTCTCCAAACTGCTGAGAAAGGAAAGCATGGTTGGGTGAGGAAGGAAGGAGAAAAGTGTGCTGGTGGAGCTGAGTTGTGGTGCTGGGCTGTGGGAGAGCTCTGCTGGTGCTGGGGGTGATGAGGGAAGAGCAGAGCACTCGGGAAGAGGGAAATTTTCCAGCTGAGTCAGTGAGGATGGAAGGCCTGGCTTTGCATTTGGTCCTCTGCCAAAGCTGAGCTGAGACAGGAGGAGGCTTCTTCCAAGACAAAGCATTTCAGGTATGAGCTGCAGTAAGAGGAGCAGCCAGGAAGGGTTTCTGGAGACCTTTTTGAGGATTTTCCTTTTCCTGCTGCATTTCATGGACATTTGTTTTCACTTAATGGAGGGCACTGAACAGAGGGAGGATTTGAGAGTGGTTTTGCCCTTGCACAGTGTTGGGACCCTGAGTGTTTTTGTAACTCTGAAGATCTGGGGTTTGGCTGCCAGAGATGGACAGAGGTAGTATTTCATTGCTCTGTAGCTAAGGTTATTTGCAGATATTACTTAGTGAGGGATTTTTGTCAAGTTTACTGCCAAGCATTTATAACGTAGATACATTTTTATTGCAGGGTAACAGGAGAAATTCCAGCAATCAGAGCAATTCTTTTTCCCTTAAATATGCAGCACTGCCAAAACTTTGGAGCAGGTCGTATAACTTTAGGTATGAGGCACAACCCCCTTGAATGGCACAGGAAAGTGGAATTAACCTTTTTTTACTACTTCTGTATCCAGCAGCAAGGATCTGGCACGGTCAGGAGGAAGTGTGGCAGCAACATGTCAAGAAATGTGTCCAAGTGTGTTCTTAGGACATCTATGGAGAATGAGAGAGACAGGGAAGCATGGGGATAGAGAAGGATGGGCTGCTCCAGGGGAAATAGGAATTGCTTTGAATAAGACATTCCTCATGAGAACTTGTTCAGAGGCTTCAACAGGTGTAGCAAGTAATGGTTCTTGTTGTAAATGGTTACATACCCAGTGAGTGGGGTATTCATCATTCTCTGCTTGTGCTCTGTTTTCTACATGAAAATCAGCAGCAGTTCCTTGGCTCTGCTGCTGTGCTCTGTCTCCAGCCCCAGGCTTGTAGGGGATTTGGGATAAGTTTGTGTGGGAGAGAAGAGAATCACTGGCACTGAGCAGCAATTCTATCTTGTACAAACCCCTGAGGGGTGCAGACAAGTCCAAAGGTACCTCAAAACCCAGCCCCAGAGGGCCAGGACTGTGCATGGGGTCCCTGCTCCTGTGAGATGTTGCTACTGATGTTTTCTCTATCAGCAGCTAAAACTGCATGGTTCAAAACGTGGAAAAAGCCCCACCTGGGACTTGGTCCAGAATTTTGGTTTATGAGAAGAGTAGGGAGCTTTAGTCTAGTAAAGTATCTTTATTTACAAAACAACTTTACAAAAATAATTTCAATAAAATTATCACAAAGTCAATGTACAATATAATACAGCTGCATTCCCTCCAATGTCACGTCAGATTATGATGGGGAATATTATTTTTATATCAATCCATGGCATAAATAATGCTTTAAACAAGGAACTAGCTTTCTTAGACTCTACCCATTACTACCAATGACTAAGAGACAACACATTTCTTGAGTTGGGTGGTTCCTCTGTAAAATTCACATTAACACTATAGAACCCAAGAATTGGAGGAGCCTGGAATGGTTTGGGGTGGAAAGGACCTTCAAGCCCATCCAGCCCCACCCCTGCCATGGGCAGGGACACCTCCCACTGTCCCAGGTTGCCCCAGTGTCCAACCTGGCCTTGGGCACTGCCAGGGACCCAGGGGCAGCCACAGCTGCTCTGTTTTGCAGAGCCAGGTCAGATTTTCCTCAGCAGGGATGTTGGGAGCTCCATTTGGCTCCTGAATGTCCATGGTGACCCTCACTTTATACATCAGAAAAGGCTGCACTGGAGAGGCAGAGCTGACCCAGGAACAGCTTTTCCAGTGCCACACCTTGATCTGTGGCTGTGCTTCCAGGGTTTCTCCAGGACAGCAGGCTGAGATCAATCCCATCTCCACAGTGCCTCGTTCTGTGAACTCGCAGCGCTGCTGTTCCGTGGCAATTCCAGAGGCAGGGGCTCCTGCAGCTCTGCTTGTTGCAATACTGACGTTCAGCTCTGTGAAATCCTTCCCTGTGCAGAGCCCAGGCTTTAGGACACGTACTGAGCCCCTCCGTGGGGCAGCACCTCCGTCACCCCCCAGCCCACCACGTTGCCCCGGCTGCCACAGGTGTCCCCCACGCCCTGAGCTGTCACCTCGGCGGGGCTGAGCACTCGGTCCCACAGGTTAAAGCCAGTCAGCTTCCCCGAGAAGGCCAGAGCTTCATCAAAGCCCCCTCCCACGCAGCAGCCGTTCTTCTCCTGGCCCAGCTGCAGGATGCCCCCGTCGGGGATGGTGTGAGTGCTGGCCACATCCACGGCGCTGGCCACCAGCTCCCCCTGTGCCCACAGGGACGTGGATCCGTTCTCCGAGCTCCAGGAGCCGCACAGGTGCAGCCACCTCCCGGGAATCACCACATTTCTGGCAGCTAGCTGGTGCTGGGCACCGCCCACGGCGAGCACGGCCGAGTCCCGGCTCAGGTACAGCTGCAGCTCGTAGGGGTTGAACTTGGTTCCGTAGGAGAAGACGATGGTTTTGTCCAAGGCCTCGGTCACCTTGAGCCAGATGCAGGCAGTGAAGGAGCTCAGGGTCATTCCAGAGGTGGGGTGGACACTCCCAAAGATCTTCCTCGAGCGCATGGGGAACAGAATTGCGGTTTCACAGCCTGCAAAGGTTCGGAAGATTGTCAGGTAAGTAAGAACTGGTTTATTGGTATGTGCACACTTGGGACCTTTGACATCGCATGGAATCATTAAGGTTGGAAAAGATCTCTATGATCACCAAGTTGTGGCTGCCCCATCCCTGGCAGTGTCCGAGGCCAGGCTGGATGAGGTTTGGAGCAGCCTGGGATAGAGAAAGGTGTCCCTGCCCATGGCAGGTGGGGTTCGAGCAAGGTGATCTTTAACATCTTTTCATCCCAAACTATTCCATGATTCTGTGAAGCCCAACTGCCAGCCCAGCACCACTAAACCAGGCCCCCAAGTACCCCTTCCACCTGTTTTTGAGCTCTTCCAGGGATGGGGACTCCATCACTCCTCCAGGCAGCCTGCCCCAGTGCCTGATCCAGTGCTCACTTCCAAGCTTCCCAAAGGGAAGAGCTCAGCCCATCCAGTGGGATGCAGGAACCTACCCCAGGATGATTTGAAGGAGCTGTCAGAGCTGGGGGAGGAATTGCTGGACACCATGGCAAGGGATAATGCAGCTGCAGGAATCTCTTGGCCCTTCCCTGCCTCACAGGGGGGCACTGTACAGTCCTAAGGGATCCAAAGGGTTAATGCAGCCTGTCTGCCCAGCTCTGAAGGGAGCACCACCTCCTGGAGAGGGACTCTTTCAGCCCTTGGGGTTGGGTGACCCTCCCTGGGCACCACTGAAGGGTTGTTCCATCCCCTGTTCTCAGTTTGGGGCAGTGGAAATACCAACGTTGTGCTGAGGGAAGGGGTCAGGGATCCCCTCAAACAACAGGGCTGGCATTCCCAGGAGAGGGGGGCAGGCTGTGCCATGGATAACAGGGCATCAGGGCACAGGAGCTGCTGGAAAGCAGAAAATGTTGGCAGGAACATGCTGAGATGGGCTTGCTTCCTTAATTTACACAACTCCCTTTCCTGGCCCTGCCTTTAGGATTTTTGGGTCAGGAGCATTCATGGGCACTGGTTAAATGGGGGAAATTATGAGACAACTGATACTTTTAAACCAGCTCTTCTCTCATGTCCCATTAATCAAAGTGTTGATAATAGAAATTAGATTAGTTAAAACCACTAACAGAAATTTATGTAACTTGGGAAAGCAACTGGTGATCAGTAAAGCCAAGACACTTCTGGTGGTGTCTGTGCTGTTCCCTGGGTGTACCTAAGTTAACATCCAAGGTGACAGGAGGGAACAAGCACCCCCTTCTCCAATTAAGCTGCTTCGTTTCCTGTTTAAAGAAGCTGGAGGATCTGAAATGTCTAAAACGTGTGTGGAAATTTCTGCTCCAGGGAATGAAGGACTCTTTGTGCCCTCCAGGACTGAGCTGCTGTGGTATTTCATGGGCTGCTTCCCTCCAGCTTTGAGCAGATTTTACATCTCCCATTGACCCTTTTGAGGAGGGGCAGGGTCAGTGAGCAACTGCTGGGGATTCTCCTTAAAATGCTACTTAGGAGCACTATTGTGAAAAACCTTTTAATTAGCAGGCTTTCAGGCTCTATTATCAAAGCCTAAACAAAATTAAAACCAGCCTCAGTGAAGAACAAAAAAGTGTGATTAGAAAATCCCTCAAGAGTATGGCTGGCAGTAAGTCAAGATGTGAGAAATTAAAGTCAGTTGCTAAAAATTCCCTTGGAAAAAAAAACATCCAGAGAGATACTCTGGAAGTACTTAAAATGTAGCCTTTAAATTTACAAGTACGGTTGTTTTATGTAAAATCACGTGGGACCCAGTGGAAATAAACTGAATTTCCACTGATGATCCTCAGTGCAGATCAGCTTGTTTCCCTCACCTAGTGCAGAGTCTCGGTGCTGAGGCTGGCCGGGCAGAGGGAGATAAGGAACGAGATCGTGCTCTGCAAGGTTTGTGTTTGGGGAACAGAGGAATATGCTCAAAGGCCTCCTCCCAACGCACAAAGATTTGAGGTGTTGTGATAAAGCAGTGAAAACAACTTCTAAAGCTGAGTTTGCATGAAGGGATGGGCTCAGGTTAGACTGCAAAACTTTGATGTAAACGACGTTGAGGCTTTTGTTGCCTTTGCTGTGGCAATTACTGCTCCTCTCTGCTCCCTGGTGTGGGAGCTCACTCTGGAGGTGCTGCACCCCCTCCTTCCCAGGCGCCCACCCTGCGGGGGTGATTTTGGGGGGGTTTGGGTTGCAATAATTATGTTTGTGGAGAACAGAGCCATTAACCAGCATTAACCGGGCAGTGACAGCATGCAGGGTGATTGCAGTGCGGTTTATCTTGCACACGGTAATTCTGCACCCACACTTGGGACAAGTGAGGGGCTGCTCTGCCACACCCAGGCTGCTGCTGCTGCTTTTTTGGGTGTCTCTGCACAGAAAAGCTGAGTTGGGATTTGAGGTATGAGCCCACCTTTCTACGGCCACCTCACTGACCAGTGCAAATGTTGTGGAAGGGGAAAAAATAAACAGCAGCAGCACGGGTTACTGGTTTCTCTGTGCCAGTGGGAATATTGAGGGCAGAATATTCCCACTGGCATGCAGGGAATGTGCCCTCCCTGCCCTGGAAGTGTGCTTGGCTGGCTGGCAGCAGCGTGTCAGCTCGGACACCAGAGCTGTGCGGAGCTGTTAATGGAGGAAGAGGAAGGAATGGGAACATGCAGAACAGGAGAGAGGAGCTGTTAATGGAGGAAGAGGAAGGAGTGGGAACATGCAGGAGAACAGGAGAGAGGAGCTGTTAATGGAGGAAGAGGAAGGAATGGGAACATGCAGGAGAACAGGAGAGCTCCGTGACTGCTGCAAACGCACAGGAGTCACCAGCTGGGAAGGCAAAAGGTGAGAGAACATAATCTGGATGTCTAAAATGTATTTGTTGTTCTCTGACAATGGCTTTGATCTGGGAGAGCCAGGAGGAGGTGGGATCCTGGCTGGCTCTGCCCTGCACGAGGACTTTGATGAAATCCCACGTTTGAAAAGCTCAGTGCCTCTTTTTCTGTGAATTGTGGGGTTCCCCCCTTCACACACAGCCTGTTTCAAAGCTGCCCTGCTGCTCTTGGGGGTGCTTTGGAGTCCTTGGAGAAGGAGGTGCCCGGGAGTGGATCCCTGTCTGGAGTGCTCTCCCCAGGGCTCTCAGGCTGGTCTTACCTGCTGGCAGCAGGTGCTGAGCTGCCCATTGCTGTGACGCCCTCAGCTCGGCCCGGGTCTGCTGCAGCTCCTTCCACACGGAGCTCAGGATGAGGCTGTCCCCTCTGCTGCCATCCCCTTTGTCCTGCAGCAGCGTCTCCTGTGCCCTGCCCTCGGCCCTGCCGTGCCAGGCGCTCTCCAGCCAGCCCAGCCTCGCCGACACGTTGTGGCTCAGCTGCAGGACCTGCTCCAGAACCTTCCCTTGCTCCGACTCCTGCAGCCTCCTGGCTTCCTCAGCCTGGTCCCTGCTCCTCACCAGCGCCTGCTCCACCCGGGACACCACGTGGGAGGTGACAGTGGCCAAGGTGCCCGCCAGGGTGGTGGCGAGCTGGCTCAGCTCTGCCTTCAGGGTCTGCAGCTCCAGCCTGGGGAGCTCCTCCAGAGCCTGCAGCATCATGTTCTCCTTCATCTGCGAGTTCTCCAGCATGATGAACAGCTTGTCCCACTTGCTGTGCTCCCGCTGGCAGTCGCACGAAGCAGCTGGAAGGGAACGTACAGATGTTGCTGTTCCTTTGTACCGGGTTTTAAAGGGCAGCGTTTGGCAAAATCTGGCTCTGTGCAAGGCTCGTGTCCTCCTGACTGCCACAGAATAATCGTGGGCTCACAGACTGGTTTGGGTTGCAAGGGACCTTACAGACCATCTGGTTCCAACCCCCTGCCGTGCTGGGGCCAGTATTTCCCTCTGTATCAGGACAGAACCGTGCAGGGGTGTGATTACATACATCCTAAACCCCTGGGACAGCAACATCCTTTTGCAGGAAAACTGAGAAATCAGGAGCCTGAAGCACAGTCCAAGGCACCCATCCACGGGCTTTACCTTTACTACCCATAATAATCTACTGCTACCACCACGAGCTTCTCCCTCTGGAAACAGCAAATTATGTTTGCAGTAACAGCTCCTACCAGAGCCGGGCAGCAACGAAGGCAGCTCTGCACTTAACCCAAATCCAGCTGAAGTTTACTCACCTTCCTCAGCCGCAGGGGCCGCAGCTTCGATTTCGTTGTCCAGGTTCACGTACATCAGCTCGTAGTCATCATCTTCCTCCAGCACGGAGCCCGAAGCCCTGAGAGCACAGAGCAGCGTCAGCAGAGCGAGGAGATCTCGGGGCAGCATTCTTTGCTTCTCCTGCCTGGTTCCTGGCACTGGCCGGGCTCCGAGGGGCTGCGGGGCTGCGCGGGGCTGTGCGGAGCCGCTGCTGAGGCTGCTGAGCCGCAGGAATGAATGAGCGGCAGCGCTGTAACCGGAGCGCTCCTGCCTGCGCCTTTTGGCCGGGAGGAGCAGGGAAGGGAGGGGAAGGGAAGGGGGCGGGCAGCTCGCTCAGTCCCAGCCCTCCAGGTTAGCCTGGGGGATGCTCTGACTGGCCAAGGGCAAAATCGGGGAGAGTCCCGCTAGCCCCAGGGCGAACTGGGAGGTGCAGCAGCGCCAGGGGCCGGGAGCGCTCGGGTTGAGCTGGTTTGGGTTGTTTGGTGTCATCTGTGGAAAAGAAAGTGTTCTCTGCAAATTCAGTTTGTGGTCGGTGTGTGCCAGGGCCCTGGAGGGGATTGGTAGAAAAATAAACATACCTGGAGTTGGTTTGGATACGCGTGTCTGGTTTAGCTAAATAGTGCAGCTCTTTTGGAGAGTTAGGCACTGCTGTATAATAAATTCTATTGTAGACCAACAGTTTATTGCTTTAAGCAATAAAGGAGAGCTCTTAAGGAGTTCTAACAGCTTGTTAGGGTCCTGCTTTTCCAGCCCTAATTAGCATTTACACCACCATTACTCCGTGGATAATCTGTTAGTGCTGTATCCTGTTTTGGGAACTGTAAGTCTGCAGCTGCACAATCAGAGTTGTGTCTTACCTTTGAAAAGGCAAAACAAGGTGCTTTTGGATGAAACATTAATTTAGTTTAGGTCTTGTTGGTATTAATCTGGTTAAATTCTGTAATCTTATTGGTTCAACAGGCCATTAATCATGGCAGAGATGCTTTGCTTAGGTGAGATTAGGGCTGATCTCATACAATTTGTGTGTTGGCTATGAAATACCCAGAGAACAGCAAAAATCCCCTCCTGTAATTACATCTGACTTGGAATCTGTGTTCCCTTTCCATTTGTGTCTCTGGTTTTGCTTTTACAAACCTGCACTACCTGTGCCGTGGATACTGGGGAGGCATTCCTCCCTGGAGGGTGCTGGGGACAAGGTGGGGGTTGGACTCTGATCCTGGAGGTCCTTCCCAACCTAAATGATTCCATGATTTTTGAGTAAGTATGTGCCAAACCTGAGTCATCGGGAAAAATCAGTCTTGGTGCTTGGGCTTTTGTCTTTGGAACTCCCTCTGGAGTGAGAATCCATCTCCCCACGGGCCTGCAGTGTGCTCCAGGGGCTCGTTCTTCCCGAGCTCTCGGTGCTGCTGGGATGGGCAGAGCTGGAGCTCGGGGCAGCCTTTTCCAGGAAGGGCTGCAGGGCTGGCACCACCCAGCCATGCCCCGGGGGTCCCTCCCTGCCTCATGTGCAGCCACCGAGTGTCCCCAGCTGTAGGACACTTTGTGCTGGAATTGTGTCATTCCCAGCGTGTGGTCTGCTCGGGAAGGGTGAGAAAATCTAACCTGGAAAGTATTGGGGGTCAGGGTGGCAGGGAGGGAAGAGGGAAGGAAAGCATTTAGGGAGCTGGGTGGGATGTTTTTTCCATTCTCAAACAACAAACATGTTCAGGCTCTTAGTTTAGATTGAGCAGATGAAGCAAGATTGGGAAGAAGTGAATTGTTCAGAATTCTCGATATCACCTCTGGCTGTTGGAGCTCTTGGAATCGATGCTGGGGAGCTGGGTGTGCATAAATCCCCTTGGAGCCTATAAATGTGTGACAAACAAACATCTCTGAGTATCCCTTGCTACCTCAAACGTGAAAAAAACAGAAAATGGCCAGCTGGGTTGTGCCTGCTGACCTTTCCTGAGGTCTCTGAAGGACAGACCCAAACTGGGATATCTGGGATTATTTACGTGTGTGCACACAGGTTCTTCACTTAAAAGCAATTCCATGTCAGTGAGGTCACTCTAATCTGGCTGCAGAGGGAGGGGATTGCTCTGCTTGCCATTGCTTTCCATTTATCTTGGTTAGGGAATATCAGCCCAGCAGTGTTTGCTGCAGGAAGCTGCCCAAAGCTGTGCTAGCACAAAGTATTTTTTGTTAGAGAGGTTTGGTGGCTGCAGTCCATCATCCGTGATTGCATCACTCCTCTGATACACCCCACACTCCAAACTCCTCTGCCAGACTAAATAATCAGTTTTCCTTTCCAGATCCCTTCCTATCCCTGACATCCCAGCTTAGGCAATAGCATGGCTCAGGTTGGTGTCTTTCCTTGCTCAAAGCTGTTCTTTTTGTGGCTGCCTCTTGGATTCCTTCCCATCACACGTCTGTAGCTGGGAGGAAATTTGCCCGTCCAGGAGTACGGGAATTGCATCTTTTGCAATCCTTGCTGAAATTTCACTGGAGTTTAAGGGCTCTGCTCCATGTGGGCAGAAAACTCCCAGTGCAAACTAAGCAAGGGCAAGTGCAAAGAAAGGACTTAGTGCTGGAAGCACAACGTCATCCAGAGAGAAAAAAAATTTTGATGTATTCAGTACAAAATGTCTCAATTTTGAACTATGACATGAGTCTAGAAAAGTTCCAGTGAACCCATCCTCTCACCTTTTTATCATTGAGTGTCCTGAGCTGGAAGGGACCCCCAAGGATCCTCCAGCCCAGCCCCTGGCCCTGCCCAGACCCCCAACAATCCCACCCTGGGCATCCCTGGCAGTGCTGTCCCAGCTCTCCTGGAGCTCTGGCAGCCTCGGGGCCGTGCCCATTCCCTGGGCAGCCTGGGCAGTGCCAGCACCCTCAGGGGTTGAACCTTTCCCTGATCTCCAGGTTCTCCCTCTGGGGGAGTTGGTGCTCAGCATCAATCCCATGGAACGTTGGTGGTGACACTTTTTATCCAGATCCTCTGGGAACACTGGGGAGAGCCCAGGGAGCGTGGTTAGAAAATGGCCAGAATGGAGCAGTCTGCTCATCTCTTCAGGGGGATTCATCAGCAAATCTTTCCTTTGCCCCAGCCTTTGTGATTGTAGGACAGCACAGGATAGATGTGCTGGTCTGTGGGGTGGGAGTGGGGTCTGACCTGGCCTTTGGCACTGCCAGGGCTGCACGGGGGGCTCGGAGTGGCCTTTGGGAAGCAGCCAGGGATTCCCCAAGCAGGATTAGGTGCAGAAGTGTCGCTGGCTGCAGTGGAGAGCCGCTCCTGTGACGGATAAGGACCCTCAGGGATCATTAGGAGCTGCTGGGCTCAGAGCTGTCTGGACCTGCCGTGAGTTATGTGCTCGTTTCTGGGCTCAGGGGGAGGTTGTGAGACCCAGCCGTGTCCTGGGGTGCATTTGCTGTATCTGGCAAGAGCCCCACATGCTCCAGTCTGAACCCAAATATCCTTTTCCTACCATCCATGAACAGATCTGCTTATCTTCCAAAGTGATCCGGCTCAGATGTACACGGGAGGAAAAGCAGCAGGCCAGAGAGCTGATTCCTCTTGGAAACCAAATCCAAAGAGGCCGTGAGGACTTCCAAGGGTTCACAAAAAGGAGCCATACTAGGTTGCAATAGGCAGATGTTTTCCATATGTTGCTCAAGTGAAACCTAAATCCATTGAGGCAGGCATGTACTGCGATGTGAAGTTATATATTTTGGTATGAGCCTGGCCTTCAAATTGAATTATGCACAGACATCTTAAGAAAATGTGTGAGAGAGGGTTTAGCATATCTCTGTCTGTCTGCAGTTGGCTCTCTCTGGCTCCTTTCTATTCCTGGAAATGGCATCCTTAACTATTTCTGTTCAAATGCATGTTTAGTTCTCTGTTCACCAACTATTCCTTCCATATGATGCTTATTTAATTTGAAAATCTGAATCTCAGCAAAGGAGAATTGTAGCTTTTGTATTTTGTTGGTTTTGTTGTTTCTTTGTCATTTCTCTCCTTCTCTCTTCTTTTGTTTCTTTGTTAATTGAAATCACACTTAGTGTGGCCTAGGACTCAACAGAGCATCATCCAAAACCAAAAGCTCGTTAAGCAGCATTCTCATTATATTCAGAAATAAAATGATAATTAATAGGAATTAGTGGGGTTTTCTACACAATGTTGTTAGCTTGCCATGATTTGCTCTATTTTGATAATTTATTTGGTTTCTTGGCCCAATATATAATTTTCTACAGTTTTATGCCTCTCTGGTTTTGTACTGATGATCCTTCAAGGCCAGGTTGGAGCAGCCTGGTGGAAGGTGCCCAGGGGAGGGGTGGGACGAGATGAGTTTTAACATCTCCCCAGCCCAAACCCTTCTGAGATGGTTAACCTGCTGTCTCCAGGGGCGTGCTGGTGCTGTGGGGCTCTCCCCAGGGCTGGGCACTGACTGACAGCTGCTCCCTGTCTGTCTGTCTGTCTGTCTGGGTTTGAAAAGCCAGGTATCTGCTAAGGAAGTCAGGAGCCTCCCCTGAAATGGAAAATGCAAACCCCCTCTCTCTGAATTATAACTTTGAAATTAAGGGGCTCTTAGGTAAAGATATGGGAGTAGGAATAACAGTTCTTTACTAGGAAAATAATTTTAAAATATATATAAAAATAGAAATGCAGTGGTACAAACCAGCCCTGCCAGAGTCAGGCAGGCCTGGCCCGCTGTGCTCAGGGGTTGCTCAGCCCCAGCCCATGGGGGCTCAGCCCTCCTGCAGTGCCAGCTGTGGCTCTGCTGGAGCAGGATCCTGCACAAGGGGGGAGTTTTCCTCTGCAGCTCCAGGGCTGCTGGAGATGGGCCTGGGCTCCCTCTGGGAATGCAGGGCAGGAGAAAGCTGCTCCTCTGGGAATGCAGTGGGAAAAGGCTGCTGGGGTGTGCAGGGTCAGATTCTATCCAGGTAGGAATGCTTGGCTCCTCCCCTGGGCGGGGCCTCTCCCATGGGATGATGGCATTGTATCAGCCATGCAGGGACACTCACTGGCCATTAACAGGAGATAATTAATAATTAATGGCCCATCAACAGAAGGTAATTAATAGTTAATGGCCCATTAACAGAAGATATCTCCTGGAGGGAGGATGGGCTGTGGGAGAGATAAGGAAAGCTGCCCAATTAACAGAAATAATTGCAATACATCTAATTAACAGAAATAATTGCAATACCTCTGACGGGTGGCAATAGAACCCACCCCCAGCTAACCCTCTGAGCCTCAGGTGTCCCTGCTGTGTCCCCAGGGAACTCGATGCTGCTGCGGGTGCTGCCCGCGCTCTACGAGGAGCAGCCGCGGCCGATCCACGCCCGCCTGCCCGAGCTGGTGGCACCGCTGGCCCAGCTGGACCCGCCCGAGCAGCTCCACCTCCTCAGGCTCCTGCACGCCGTGGCCAGGAAGAGAGAACTGGGGGTAAAGCACATAAATCACACCGGGAATATCTCCCTGCCCTCCTTCTGGGGGGTTGGTGTCTCATGGGCTTGGTGAGGGAGGAATGCACCGTGCAGGGTGGTGCCTTCCTATGCTAATTCCCTGGAAATTCTTTAGTTCTGTTCCAAGTTCTCCATCTAGTCATAAGGAGAACACAGCAAAGGCTCTGCTGGAGCAAAAGGTTTGGGTTGAACCATTTGTCTCCAATGTTTCTGGCTCTTCCTCTGTCAGCTGAGTGTGAATTCCCATCTCTGTGGTTCTGTCAGTGTACGTGAACTGTATTAAAATCCATGTCAAGGACAATTAAAACAATTTAGGAACTGATGAGAACTGATAATCCCCCAAAAAAGAACAGAAGAAGGGGTTGTTTTATGCCCCATGTCTGTGTCTGAACGTCTCTTCCACAGCTGCAGCAGTTTCCCTGAATCCGAGGTGCATTAGTGTGCCTGTGTACCCTGAATTAATCCCTCAGTGGGGACTTGTACACAACTGCATCCTGTCTGGCAGATGGCCCTGAGGACTACACCCTCAGCCTCCCGAAAATTGGGTTCTTACAAGAAATGACAACTTACCTACAGCACATTTATTGTGCAGTGAGGGTCTTGCCCCTATTTTTCCTTCTATTCCAGCTCCTGACCTTGTCACATTGTTTAGGTCATGGTGGAACCCAAAAATTTCTACAAGTACTTTAATTTACTGCATCCCTGAGGAAGGCTGAGTCTTATATTGTTTTAATCAATAAAATATAGACTGGCCTGGAGCAAGGAAAATATTTGGTAAAGGCTGTTTTTTGGGGGTTTTTTTTTGTTTTTTTTTATTGGGCATTTCCTCACTTATTTATGCATAACTGCCATATTTTAAAGCAGAGCTTACCCTTATCCCATATGTTCAGTTGAACTTGGATCGACCTCAGCCATAGCTCCATGCAAAGGTCACCAAGGGTGGAAAACTCTTCTATTAACTCAAAGTCTGGTGGCTTATTTTTATCACTCTGGTGGTCGTATCTCCTCTGGTTATATGTGTTCACAATTCAAAACAGAGATCCAATTTGTTTCTGATTTTTTTAACAGGTGCTGAGAGAGTGTTTGCCATTTTTATTTGGACACCTGAGGGACCCCAGCCACAGCGAGGTGATTCTAAACATCCTTCTGGAAATTTCCAGCTACGAACCTGCAGCGTTGGCCCCCTTCCTTCCCACACTGAGGGAAGTTGGAGAGAGTTGTCCCAGTTTGATTGGGCAGACAGCGAAGATCTTTGGAGCTGTTGGACATCTCGATGAGGTAAGGTGGGAAACAAGAGGACTTGCTTGGGGTTGGGGTTGCTTTTAATCTTGTATAAAATAATGCATCCACGCATTTCTTTCTTCATGAGTAACCAGACTGCCCTGCCATGGAGTCATGGAATGGTTTGGGCTGGGAGGGACCTTAAAGATGATCTTATTCCAATTAATTTGGTGTGTATTGGCTGGGCCTCGTGTGTCTGAGCAGCACAGGAAGACACCATCCTCGCTGTTCCTACTGATCTGGAGCTTTATATTCATGTAAAATTAAATTTATCTCAGAAGAATCAAAACCAGATTTGGTTTGGCTTTGTAAATCTTATTTCTGTTGTGTGGAAAGAGGAGCCAAAATCCCATTGAGGCCTGGGAGCCAAATGAAGTTTTTTGTTCTCTCCTTGTTTACTTCCATCCCCCAGCAAGTTTTACTTTTATAAGATCTGCAGGTGACCACATTTAATTCTGTGTTTAGTATTTGAGAGTCAGCATTTTCAAGAAACTTTACAGTTGCTAACCAGCCAATCCTCAGCTGAGCACAGCTGGGCTCAGAACTGAAGGATTTCATTCAGATTCTGTGTTTTGGGGTGTTGAACCAGCTCTCCCCATCTGGGTGTCTCTGAGGCTCCATTTCCGCTGAGTTCTGCTACTTCAAAGGGGCTGAATTTATTTATTTTGCCTTTTGTTGCTGTGATTGTTTTATACCAAACCAAGAATAAGCAAGGAACCAACTGGCCCTGTTGGATTTCACGTAGTGCTGGAAATTACCCACTGGAGTAAAGCTTACAAAGACGTGATTCAAAGAATATTTTCCCCTGATGTTTTTAACCTGTTGGTTTATGTGGCTACACCAATCTACTGAGTGGAGCACACACAGCCTGCACTTAATAATTAGTGTCCAGTCTCCCTGGAGTAAATGGGATAAAGCTCTCACCATTTCCCCTGTCATGAGTCTGATTTTTTAGGAGGCTGCTGACTCAGCAGCATCCCAGCCCATGGGGAGGACACATTTGTCATTTGTTTGCTGTGTTTGTCACTGACATCCTGGGACCCTGCACTCCAGACTCAAAATCAGGGATAAAAACAACAGACAAAGGGTGGAGGAGGTGAATGTTCCACCAGGAGATCAACGCCTCCTCTCTTGTTTTGATCTCTAAAAAGTCAGGGAGTGTGAATAATTCTGAATTATGGAGGATCTTAAAATGACAGGGTGGTTTGGGCTGGAGGGGGTCTTGAAGCTCATCCCATTCCGCTGCCATGGGCAGGGACACTTCCACTAGCCCAGGTTGCTCCAAACCCTGTCTAAGCTGGCCTTACAAAAAGAATCACCTCACCTAAGAGGGGAAGGAAGTGCCTCCATGGCTGATTCCTGAGCATAGGTGAGATCACGGAATCACAAAATCTCCCAGCTGGAAAAGATCCTCCAGGACCATCGAGTCCAACCATCAAGAGTCCCACGTGTGCCTCTGATGGTCTCATCTCACAGCCCCCGTGTCAGGGCCTTCCCAAAGCCTCCCTCATCCCTTCTCCCCCTCTTCCCTGTCCTGGCACCGAGCCCTGCCATGGATTTTGTGCCACTCCTCAGACAGGAACCAGCATCCCCTGCCCGGCCAAGCAAAACAAGCGGGCAAGGAGACACCCACGGCAGTGCTGGAACTCTGTTTGTTGATGTTTGATTTCACTGGAAGGCTTGCCTGGGGAAAAGAGGTGGCAAGGATTGAGGCTTGGCCCTTGACACTCAAGGCTGTGGATCTGAGCAGCAAATCCTTGTTGGCTCCCAGAAAAAGCCTCTTGTGCTTCCAGGGACCCCGGGAGGGAGGAGAGCTCTGGATTGGAAAGGTTGCCCCTTGTTTACACACACCACTTCTGCTGGTGTCAGCGACACTCTCGGGGGGCAAGCTGAAGTCAGAACTTGTCCCTTAACCATAAACTTGTGCAAATGAAAAACCATCTTGGGGCTCAGGGCAATCAGACACTTTATTTTTTTTTCCCCTATGTTTTGAACCACCTGGGAGTTGGAGCTATTTCTGAAAGCCTTGTGATCTTTTTTGTAGTCTCCTGAATGTGTTTTTAAGAAAAAAGCACAACACTTTGCCACACCTCATTGCCTGTGCTTTAGCTCTTCACCTTCTGGCAGATGTAATGCCATAAAATGCAAGGGCTGCTTAGGAGAAAATACACAAATACATCAAACAGGCATTGCTGAAATAACAAGGGGTTATGTGCATCCAAATAGGCTTTGTGAAACATTTTGGATAAGAATTGTGGCAGGGATAACGGCTGCTTTCATGTTGAGCTATTTTGCTGTGATTTTGTTTTGTATAACAGTTATATTATATTACTCAGGCAAGTTTATTGTTCTTTTACCTCACTCCAGGCGAGTAGCAGCATTTCAGCATGGCTGGAGACTCTCCAGCTGGATCAAAGTGACAGGAAAATGGTCAAAACTGCTCCTCCATTTAGTCTGCTGCACAGTTTGTTTAGAAAACAAAAATGTGTTTTAAATGTTAATTGAGCCTCTGTTTATCTCTTGGAGGAAGGATCATCTTTCAAATAAATGAGTGACTGTGCACCAAAAAGTCAACCTCCTTCAAGCCATTGAGGAAAAAGCTCCTTCCTGACATCAGCCCAGCCCAGGGTGTAGCTGGAGCTTTCCCCCACATGGCTGAAGGGGTGCAGTTTGTCTGACCCACTCTTCCCATTTATCTCTGCCATGGCTCGATGCAGCAGAGCTGCTTTTCCTTCAGTTACGTTGACTTGCTCTTCAAATCAAGTCTCACCCGTGATGCTCAGGCCATGTCCTGCCAAAGTCTCCCCGGTATTTTCATAGCCCAGCTGGATGTGGGATCAAACTTTCAGCAGATTTTGCTCTCTGGTTGTGAGGTCCCAGAAGAGAGGAGGAGATGGGGCTGGGACCCTGCAAGATCCAGAGCACGTGCATGGCACATGAGTTCCCTGCTGGCCCTCGGGAAGAAGAAAGCTGTTTGGTTTTGCCTTTGTTTGTGTTTCAGCACAGGCTGAAATCCAAACATCCTCCAGTTTCTCTGTCAATCTGCTGAGGACCAAGTGGGCTTCCCTGAGTAAAAGGACTCCCCCAGTGAAGGATCTGATGGGAGTTCCTGAGTTAATTGCTGTTTTTTTCCACTGCTTTTCCCACTTGGGTGTTTTTAGGACTGTCGAACCCGATCTAATTAGGACAGCTCTAACAGAGGAGCCCTAATCTGGAGATGTTCAGATCCAGGCTGGATGTTCCCCATTCCTGGAGGTGTTGGTGGGGCTTGGAGCAACCTGTGGAAGGTGTCCGTGCCCATGGCAGGGGTGGGACTGGGTGGTCTCTAAGGTCCCTTCCAAACCATTCTCTGGTTTTATGAAGTAGCTGAGCCAGACTCATCAGAGCTGAAAGGGGAGCTTGGTGCTGTTGGGCCCCTGATCACTGAGCCAGGCTGATCTACCAACCCAGAAGGACATAGGGCCCTTAAAGAGCCTTCAGGGATCTGGCTCCAGGTCTGAGGAGGAGACAAGATGTCCTGAGTTAGGCTGGGTTAGGTAACACCAAGAGGAACAAAAGTCACTTCAGTGTAACCACAAATAAACTGTGTTTGAGGCAGCTGCCTGTGTCATCGTGGGGCAGCCACTCTTCCCCAGGGACGGTGACTCAGTCCCAGCACACAAACCCCCTCACAGCAGCAAACAAAGAATTCATCTGTTCATGAATTCAGCGCTGTTCTTATCTCCCCACGCTGCCCAGGAGCGAGCCAGAACCTCCCTGCTGTATCTGGTGAACCAGCTGGCCAACATGGAGCACTCCTTTCACCACATCCTGCTGCTGGAGATCAAGAGCCTCACCGACACCTTCTGCAGCATCCTGGGCCCCCAGAGCAGGGACATCTACCGCATGAGCAACAGCTTCTCTGCCATCGCCCGGCTGCTGGCGCGGCACCTCGACGGCGCGGCCGCTCCCAGGTACCGCGGGCTGGCACGGCCTCGGCCTCCCCAGGGCTCTGCTGCTGCCTTCAGCTCGAGCTTTCACATTTTTCAGACTCTGTGCTGCCTTAGTCTGTGACTCTGTGCTGGTTTTTGGTTTCCTTTCTCTGCCTCTGTCAAAGTCAGGATTGAAGGCGCTCCAGACCATATTTCATGTTCAGACTCAGGTGTTTGTTATTTCTTATCAGTGTTACACTCTCACAGCAGTGAGTGAGTTCTGCAGTCTGTCATTAACCAGGCACGAAATGGCTAACTAGCTCTTTTTACGAGGTCTTTTAAGGCTAAACTATCCAATTAAGAAATGACACCTAAAAGTATTTTCACTTTTAACCCAATCACTCGAAGCTCGCACTGCAAACCTTTCTGTCCAATTACAAAATCCCACCCACACCCATGGAGAAGAAGGTAGAAAAGAACAACCTGCCTCTGCCCTAAAACCTCCATCTTGCTTCATAGTTATTACTATATTCTAAAGCCCCAAACTCTAAGTTTTCCACCCTGTGATATCACACACTTCTAACCAACTCCACACCCGTAATCCCTGTGCTATCAATCAATTTTGGAAGCTCCTCCACAGCCTCAGGTCAAATGCAGCGCTCTCCTGGGGGTCAGAGACTGTCTGTACAANGAGCAACAGCTTCTCTGCCATCGCCCGGCTGCTGGCGCGGCACCTCGACGGCGCGGCCGCTCCCAGGTACCGCGGGCTGGCACGGCCTCGGCCTCCCCAGGGCTCTGCTGCTGCCTTCAGCTCGAGCTTTCACATTTTTCAGACTCTGTGCTGCCTTAGTCTGTGACTCTGTGCTGGTTTTTGGCTTCCTTTCTCTGCCTCTGTCAAAGTCAGGATTGAAGGCGCTCCAGACCATATTTCATGTTCAGACTCAGGTGTTTGTTATTTCTTATCAGTGTTACACTCTCACAGCAGTGAGTGAGTTCTGCAGTCTGTCATTAACCAGGCACGAAATGGCTAACTAGCTCTTTTTACGAGGTCTTTTAAGGCTAAACTATCCAATTAAGAAATGACACCTAAAAGTATTTTCACTTTTAACCCGATCACTCGAAGCTCACACTGCAAACCTTTCTGTCCAATTACAAAATCCCACCCACACCCATGGAGAAGAAGGTAGAAAAGAACAACCTGCCTCTGCCCTAAAACCTCCATCTTGCTTCATAGTTATTACTATATTCTAAAGCCCCAAACTCTAAGTTTTCCACCCTGTGATATCACACACTTCTAACCAACTCCACACCCGTAATCCCTGTGCTATCAATCAATTTTGGAAGCTCCTCCACAGCCTCAGGTCAAATGCAGCGCTCTCCTGGGGGTCAGAGACTGTCTGTACAAAAAGTTTAAAATTCTCAGCATCCAGAACTCCAACAACTCTGAGCTCCATCTACAGTGCCAGCAGTTCTCCTCACAGCTCAAGCAGACACCACAATCCTTCTCCAGCCCCAGAACCAAGGACACACTGCAGCTCCAGGCCCAAAAAGTGCAAACAGCAGAGAATTGAGGAGAGAATCTGGGAGGGTGGGACTGCATCACCTGGAGCTGGGATTGGACAATTAACCCCAATGTGGAAATGGAGCAGAACTTATAAAACTGTGAAAACTCTTGGAGTTGGAGTCCATCTTGAGTCCATCTTGGGTGTGGCCTCAGTCGGGCTCTTGTTCTGCCCAAGGTGAATCCATTGAGGGCTCCTAATAAATCCCTACTTTATTCCTTTAACTCTGTCTGGCCTCTGCTCCAGGTGGCCTCTCCAGGCACCAAAATTCCCATTAAATGAACTCCCATTGCCATGAAGAAAGCCATGCCCCAGATAAGTAGCCTTAAGCAAGCTAAAAAAGCCTCGGTTAAAAATAAATCAGTGAAGTCAGGCCTCACAATTATCATTGAGTTTATTCTAGAAAATGCCCACTGAGGGTGATGAGAACAATGGCTGGCATAGCTCCTGATGAAGATTTGCCCAAAAAAATGTCTGAAGAAAATTTCTGGAGCATCCACAGCGAGATGTTCTGCTTGCTCAGCTGCTTCTGACTGTGCATCCTGAGGTTGCAGTGTTGTGATGTTTGTCACAGTGAGGATAGGAATGTTATTTAAATACAGGGTGGCAGTCACTTCTAATTAGCGAGAGACTTCTAATTAGAGTTGTGTATCCTGCAGTAGGTCAGGGGGGCAGGCAGGAGTGGTGATTCTTTGAAAAAATGGAACACAGGTGTCAGAAAACTCCTGACAGTGAAGGCCAGGCCTGGAGCCAGGCTGGGAGCAGTGGAGCCAAAACACTGAGCTCAGTGGAGAAACAAATAATTGGTGTCCTGGAGAGAGGTAAAAATGAAAAAGGAGAGGAACCCAGAGAGAGCCCCTCATCTGACTGCGAGGCTGTGAGAAATGTCCAAACCTCACCTGGTGGCAGAAGCTCAGCAGAAACCAGCCCTCAGCATTCACAACCCATCGTGGTCCCTCCTTTATGGCTGAAAAATTACTCTATTTTAAATTACTGTTTTTAAATTACTGTTTAATTTTAAATTACTGTTAAAATACTGTGATATTCATGTTCCTTATTGTATTCTGGGCTTAACATTTATCTCTACAGCTGCTAAAAAACCCTGTTAAAAATAAGGTTTTCATCAAAATCTGGCTGTTTCTTGCTAAAATTCCCTTTGTTAAGGACTGGCTGAAGAGTAGAAGCTTCATTGTCTGTGTGAGTGTGGTTACAGATGATTTTCCTTCTCTGCTCCTTGATTTTATTTCTTTCTTTATTTATTTTAAATTTAATTCCCTCCCCAACCCTCTGTGCCCTCATTATCTCAACATGGCTGGGAGAGATCACAGCAAAATGCTGTTTTTCACAGTTTTTAGCTATTTGGTTTTACATTTTGGGCCTGTATCAAGCACAGTATCAGCTAAATCAGACAAGGCTGAATGAGAGCTCTCTGCTGATTTAAGCAGAGCTGGTTTTGACTCGTGCTTGGAAGTGGGACCAGTCCAGCTGTGAAGGTGGAAGTGCCCTCCCAGCTCTGGAGCAGTCACTGAGCTGAAGAGCAGCAATCCAGTGTTTGTGCTGTGGAAGGAGACCAGGATTTTAAACTGTGTGCCTGGGTTATAGCTATAGCCATTCCTTCCCAAACTCCTGTGTTTACACAAGGGGAAGCTGATTTCTTCAGAGCCACGGCGTTGTTTGACACAGGGAATTTTACATGCAGGGAATGGGGAGCATAATTAAAGCCAGGCCGTGCTCTGCTGCTCCTTACTGTCCCAAAATTGCAAGTTATTCAGTCCCAGAGGGGCTTTTAAAGAACATATGCCGAGTTTTAATGGACTTATCCAACCTAGAGAAGCAGGGTAGTCAATTAAAGGGAAGGAAAGCTTCAAAGTCCTCGTTCTGGGTAAGAACTGAGCTCAAGAGGCTGCACCAGTGCTGCTCCTCCGAGTGCTGCAGCTGCTTGGAATTGTTTTACACTGGGAGAGGAAGGATTTGGGTTAAATATGAGGAAGTTCTTTGCTCAGAGGGTGGGCAGGCCCTGGCACAGGTGCCCAGAGCAGCTGGGGCTGCCCCTGGATCCCTGGCAGTGCCCCAGGCCAGGCTGGACGCTGGGGCTGGGAGCAGCCTGGGACAGTGGGAGGTGTCCCTGCCATGGCAGGGTGGGATGGATGGGATTTGAGGTCCCTCCAACCCAAACCAGTCTGGGATTCTGCTGACAACTCCACGATCTTTCCTCCACCACTTGCCTTCTTCAAACTTTCCTGTCCATCCTGGTTGAGGAGGTGATTTTCTCTCCCCTAACAAACCACAAACACCTGACCCATCCCTGTGGCCTCCATGAGCACAGAGCTGAAGCCCTGGCCACCATCCCAGGTGTATTTTCATTAATTTCCCCTGGGGATGCTCTTTTCCCCACACCCCACTGGTGCTGGGATAATGGTGCTGCTGCTCTGCAGAAATGTCCTTTATGCTGATGCATCACCTGGACACTGAGGTGCATTTGTCCAGAGGATTCAAAGCATGAAGCCATCAGCAGCCTGGCACTGGTTTTGGCATTGTGGTTTCTCCAGGAGCTTGTGCATCATCCTCCTCCTCCTCCTGCTGCAGACAGCTTTGGTGTGCAGTGATCCTGCTCCAGCAGCCTCAGCAGTGCCTCCTGCCAAGACTGCAGCAATGGTTGGTCTGGGTGGAGCTGGGAGGGCTGCCAGGGGTCCCTGTGGGGTGGATGGAGCCCTCACTGAGGGTTTTTGGGGGGATTTGTGCTTCTGGCTCCCCAAGGAACTGATGTGAGCACAAGGCTGGTGCACAGGAGAGCTGCCTGGCACTCGAGACCCTCTGCTCCCCACCTGGGAATCCTGGCACCAACAGGGGCAGCAACGGGAGGCTGGCTTGAGGAGCCCACCCTCCACACCCCAGGAGTGACTTTTTTCTGCTCTACATATGGAAAACAGGATTCATCCAGGTTTCTTTTCCAACCAGAAGGATTTTGTGGTTCTTTAGGAGCAGTATTTCCTTGCATTCCCTTCACAAAGCCACGGCAGCTCAGCAGGAGAATGCTGGACAAAGAGGTGCTGTTTGAAACCCCATTTTTAATTCCAAACATCACCAAGGCTCCCTGGTTTGGTCTGTCACTCCCAAAGCCCATCAGTCCATCAATCCCCTCTCTGTGCCCCGAGGCTTTGCCCATATTTACTCAGGGAACTGAAGTTTTCCTCAGAGCTCAGCTCCCACAATGGGAGCAGTGTTGGGAGCTGTGCTGGAGTGACTGCTTTCCAATAAATTAAATCTTGTCCTACATCCCCAGAAAGATTTGTTAGGAAAGGTCACATCAAGGGTCTTTATTACAGAAGAATATTTTTCAAGTGCTCCTCAGTGTTAATATATTATGAGATCTTGTTTGAATTAAAAACAAAGCAAGACAAAACTTGCCAGCTCCCCTGAGAAATATCCTGAGCTGCCTTTATCAAAACAAGTGAAAAAGTGCATTTTGTGATGCCACATTTCTGGTTGTTTTTAAAAACCTGGCTTTTTACAATTGGTAATTTGCAGTTTGGGAGTTTTTAATGGGCCCCACTGCGAGTGTGACTTGTGAGACTCTGCTGCTTTGGAAGGGCTGTGTCAAACCCCTCACTTGTGGTTTTATATATCCATGTTTTACAGGTTTAGCTATTCAGATGTTTGTTCATCAGGGAAAAAAAAAAAAGAAAAGAAAATCAAGCAAAGAAATAGTCAGAAGCATAACAAACTTGTTTTGGAGCTGTGGGTAGAGTTTAAAAAGTAAATACTGTCCCATCCCCCTTGATTCTCTGAGAGATTCCTGTTTGCTTTGTGCTGCCTCCACGATTCTCTGTGCAGTTCCTCCCTGCTTGCAGGAGTGAGATGGAACGTGCACATCATCCCAGCAGGAGAGGGAGAGGGGAAGGAGCAAGGATGCTCTTGGTCCCTGGGAAATCCAGTCCTGCTGCTGCTGCAGCGTCTTCAAGGCAGAGTAAAGATACTCAAAATTCAGATTTCCAGCAAATGGGCACATATTGGGAGGAGCTGAGTCTCTCTGCAGGATCTGAGCCATGAAGGAACCCAGAAAAAGCCATTTTCAAACTGTTTGAGGGAACCCAGCACATTTTTACCAACAGATTTCTTTTTGTCCTGTAGGATCAAGAGCTTCCCTTCAATTTATTTGAAAGTTACCTTTGAATTTTGCATTCAAATGTTCCATATTGTGGCTGCCCATCCCTGGCAGTGCCCAAGGCCAGGTTGGACATTGGGCTTGGAGCAGCCTGGGACACTGGGAGGTGTCCCCATGGCAGGGGTGGGCTGGGTGGGATTTAAGGTCCTTTCCAACCCAAACCATTCCATGATTCTCTGATTCTGTGAGTTTAAGACAAACATAACAAAACTACTTGCCCTGCAGTCCTACAATTTCATTTAACTCTTCATTTTCTCATTGCTGGGCTGGAGTCACGTTGCTCAGAATTTTTATTGAGTTTTAAAAGGTATTTTTATTTCTCAGAGGGCAATAATTCAGTAAGAACTGCATGTACTTTGGTCAAAGCTTTAAAACCACAGAATTCTATAAAGTCTGCAAATAGCCTGAGTTTTGCCTTGTGAAAATAATGCAATAAGTCAGTGTTTAGCAATTTTGAGTGAATGGTTTGAGTTCAGATGAAAAAATTTGACTATCGGGGACAGAGTTGTGATTTGCTGGTGCTTGGCAGTTTCCAATCCAGGGCTTTCAGAGATGTTCAATGTTTCTGATCCAGAAGAGATGTTGATCTAGAAGATGTTCCTGAAAATAATCTCAGGGAATCTCTGTTTAAACATAATCATTTTACCAGATCCAAACCACAAGTCCCAGGCACAGACACAGCAGTGTGCCAGAGTTAAACCTCTGCTTTCTGCTTCCTCAGGATGGAAAACAACCCTGAGGCAGAATGTCCTGCACCACTGGATGATTTAAAATCTGTCGTGAATGGCAGTGAAGAGGATGAAAAGCTGCAAGTTAAAATCCAGGCTTTTGAAGAGAAAATCAATGTGGACAACAGCACCCCTGGCTCAGTGAGGAGATACAGCCTGGGCCAGGTTTCTAAAGAAGAAAGGAAGGATATGAGGTTTAACAGGTATGGCTCTGGAAAATGTGTGAGGGGTTCAGGGAGATCAGTTTTGTCATAAAACTTTATCCAAACGTGGAGGGTTTGGTCTGCTCATGTAATACCCACAGGCAGCAGAAACCTAAATTTAACTGATTTTTGCATCCATGAACTCAAGGGCTGGATGAAATCTTTCTAAATCCCAGAATCACAGACTGGTTTGGGTTGGGAGGGACCTCAAAACCCACGCAGTGCCACCCCAGCCATGGCAGGGACACCTCCCGCTGTCCCAGGTGCTCCCAACCCCAATGTCCAGCCTTGGGCACTGCCAGGGATCCCGGGGCAGCCACAGCTGCTCTGGGGAACCCATTTAATCTTTTCTGTGCCCTCAAGCAGCAAAAAGGGCAGGGAAAAAAACTGCACAGAGATATCCCAGACAGGGAGGTCCTGAGAGCATTTCTGGGGCGTTATCACTAACAATATCACTAACAATATTTATCAGTGACAGCAATGTGACCCTCAGGGTCCTCAGGCTGTCCCTGCCCCACAGCTGCACACTGAGCTCTGCTCTTCCTGCTCCAGGATTTGCCCTTCCAGCCCTCTTTGCTCCCCTCCATCCCCAGCACGGGTCCAGGGCAGGAGGAGCTGGAGGCAGGCTCCTGCTCCAGTGCAGTGCTGCTGGTTGCCATTTTTATGGTGTGCCAGGAAAAGCAGCCACACCACCCCTGGGGCTCCAAGATCCTTGCAGAGGGGCTGCCTCACTGCCCCGTGGCAGATGTTGGATATGTGGGTATCATCTGGATATTATTTCATTTCATTTGCTTATTAAAGCTGTGCCTCGAGCTTGGCTTTTGAAATGCAGATTTCCCAGAAGGTTCTCTTGGTGAGCCCCACACTGGGCACATTTTGGGGGGGATTTCTGTGCCCTGCCTCTCTTCCAAACCCTTTTTCCCTCTCTTCTCCCCTGCAGGTCCAAGAGCCTGGCTCTGCAGGCGCTGAGGGTGAAGGGTGCGAGCTCGGAGGGAGGGCCGGACGAGGAGAGCGGGGACATCCCTGCTGGCATCTCCTTCTCCGAGATCTGCCTCAGCCAGCAGCACCAGGAGGGGCCTTTTGGGGTGCAGCCCAGAGCAGAGCACCTGGGGAACTGCCTGGTTTCACAGCAGGGTGCTGATCAGCCCCAGCCAGCCCATCTGCCAGAAGTGACCCTGGAAAAGGCCGGGGAGGGGAGGGCAGAGGCAGCCACAGGCCCTGTGGAACTCCAGGACAAGCTGTACCTGCACCTGAAGGAGAACCTGGGCAAAGTCAGAGAATATGTGATGGAGATGGGGAGGAGGATTCCCATCCCTGACCAGTGTGTGATCGAAGGTAAGCGGGGTGAGCCTTCCCAAGGATTTAACACCCACCCAGAGCCCTCTCAGGGCCCAAAGGGGAGCAGAGACCCTCCAGCACAGGCAGGGGGAACACCAGCTTTAGAAAACATTTCTAAACATTTCTAGACCTCAGGGATCGATGTGTGCTGGGCACCCAGTGCCATGGGCCCTGTGCTGGTCCATGAGGCTCCTGCTGGGTTGGCTTGGGGCAGATCTGGGGCTCCTTCCTCATTAGCAAGTCATTAAATCAGCTGGATTGGGACAACAAAGGTCAGGACACTCAGGGCAGCACATTCCAACCACAGAATTCCCTGAGGGCACAGCGGGGTGAGATCTCCATGGGTTGGGTTGGGTTGAGTTGGGTTGGTTGGGGTTGGGTTGGGTTGTGCTGGGTTGGGTTGGGTTGGGTGCCTCCTTCTTATTCCCTTTGAGCTGAATTTTGGTGCATCTAACCCCTCAGTGGTGGCCATGAGCTGTTCACAGCCCAACCCTTCCATGGGCCACGTTGATCCCAAAGAGCAGCTGCCTCAATCAATTAAATTAAATTTCATTTAATCAATTTAATTTAATAAATTAAATGTCCAGTCACTTCAAACATCACCTTCTAATACAACATCACTTCAGCTCCAACAAGCATCAACTGAAGTTGATAAAAGATTTATTCCTTTCCTTTCTCAGTGGTCAAAAAATGGAAAAGAAGTTTCCACTCATAAAAGGGATATAATTCTTTCTCTATATATATTGTAAGAGCTTATGTTTCTGAAGAAATTCCTGAATACCTTAAATTCCAGGTTTAGTAGTTGAAATAGTTATTTGGTAGAATTAAGGATAAAACTTGTGTTCCATAAAATTCCAGTGAAAACATGAGAGTGAACAATGTGGCTCTTGAAGTGCTGAGTGCTCTGACCCCACATTAATGAAATCCCATATATTGAATATTTTTTAATGTATTGCTCAGTTTCCTTTCTGCAATACCTCTTATGATACATCCTAGGCATGTGACTATTTCTAAATTCATTCAAACTATTGTAATTTCCTGAAAATCCTCAACTAGCATTCCTAGGGAAATTCCTTGAGCAGAGACACATGTGCAGAGCAGAGATTTATTGGACTCGTTCTGAATCTGTTGAAGAAATGCAGCCCTGCTCATTCCACAGGGGACAGCTCTGTTAATATTCCAGATATTGCATAAACCTCTCCAAAAACCTGCAGTTATTGCACTTCAGAGATCCCCAAACTCTCACAGGGCCCACTCAAAGGCATTTTACATTTCACCAACGTGTTTAGCAGAAAAAATGAGATTAGAAAACATTAATAAATATAGTTGGCTGATTTTATGTTGGCTGTGTGGGAGTCTGAACTGGAAATTGAATGTGTAAGACATGGAAGATGTGAAAAGATAAGAATTCCAGAGCAACCCCTCATGACACAGAGTATTTGAAGGAAATAGTGGCAAAATGTGTTGCAAGAGTGCAAATTTCCCAACTTTTCCTTTCCTTGCTCAGGCCTTTCCTGGCATTTCAAGTGGCAGCTCTGGGGGGGGTCAGCAGGGTGTTAATAAAGAAGAATTGAGGAGAATTTCCAAGGGGTGATGAGCCAAATTCTGCTCTCTTGACCAGAACTCCACCCCTGCTGCAGTTCTGCTGCTGGTGGTGTCTGACCTGGGGCAGCCTGTCTGGGAATGGGGTGAATTCCTCCTTGCTTGACCCCAGACTGGGGGCTCCTCCAAAAGGGATGTGCTGGTGAGGACAGAGCCTTGGGAATATCCCAGTTTTCCTGTAGGAGCGCAGATCTGGGCACCAGTGACACAGGGAAAGGTGTCCCTGCCCAGGAGCTGGAGGGGCTGTGAGGTCTCCTCCAACCCAAACCATTCTGGGATTGCCTGCATCACTTAGAGCCTCAATTTGAAGGATAAAGGATGAGAGTGGCTGCAGGAGTGTGAGGAAAATCAGAGACCTCCACGTGGAGACAAATGGACTCTGCAGCCTGGAGAAGAGATTTGCAATATCACGAGTGACTGGGAGGATTAACAGAGTGTCTGCCCTGATCCAGGTGCTGGAGAACACGCAATGAAGTTGTCAGGGGCAGGTTCAAAACACACAAAATAGGCACCTCTGCTCTGTTCAATTGTCTGTGATTTGCAAATTGGCTTTTTTGCTCTGCAGTCAGATGTTTGCTGTGTAGGTCTTACCCCTCACGGAGGATTTTTTGCTTTACAGGGTGTGATTTGCAGGCTCCTTGTTGACTTCTAAGCTCATTCAATTTATATTCCGTGTCCAAATGGATGCAATATTAACTGGAGTGTCAGATTTTACAGCTGGGAAGGGCTGTAGGTTAGGAAGTGTCAGGGTGGATCCATGAACTGTCTGTGACAGTTTGAAGATGCCTCATACAGACCTTGACAAATTGCCATGTCAGGCCTGTTGTTCAATATTTACTATTTTTGGCTGGCTGTGCCTGGGCAGGGCAGAGCTGTGAATTGGGTGCTGATCCTACAGCAGGAGCAGTGTTAGCCCTGGGCTGTTGGCCAGAAGGTTTTATCCTAAAGAAAAGGGCTGAGCTGGGGGTGTTTCTGCAACACCAGACTCATGTGCATAAGGGAATTTTTCTGGAGTAACACTGCAGTCAGAGAGGGGATTTGAGCTGGGGCAGAAAGAAGGAATCCAAACCCACAAAAATCCATTTATTGGTTCAGTTCGTGCTTAGTTTGAAGCCTTATGCCCTGACCCACATCTCTGACATACCTGATGCAATTTGAGGCACTTTTTTATGTCATGTTCATCACTTAAAGCCTCTTAATCCTGGGGATCTTTTCCTCAAAAGAAGAGAAAAACAACAAGCCACCATATTTGTCAGGCTTTATGGTTTTCACTGAGTTCAGCAGAGTTTTCCTCAGCCCATATTTTTTGGGCTGGGTTGGGATCCTGTGTTCTCCTGGTGGAGATTTCTGCTCAGGATTTCTGATCTGCTCTCGTTTCCCACACCTGCCAGGACAGTCCCTCAGAGTATCCAGTGTGCATCCTGCCTTTGGGAGTGGCTGGGTGCAGCTGATGCCCGGACAGGAGCTGCTGGATTGGGTTATAACAAGGACAGCCCTTTGTTTGCTGCTCTAGTTCTGCTCCATTTTTAGGTAATTTGGGTTAAAAAGGTGCTGTTAATTCCCAGAGTTTTGAATGTCCAGCGAGCTGCTGGAAAGAAAGCATTTGATAATATCTGTGTGTCCAGGATTTGCCCTCTCCAGCCTCCTTTTGACAGGACAGAGCCCTGGGACGCCACAGAATCATTTCCTCCTCACTCACTGAGGCCCGCTCAGTGACATCCAAGGAAAAAACATTGGAACCATTTTCCAGCAGTCCCTCCTGGTGCCATGCAGGAGGAAATCCAGCCAGGGAACATTCATGGGGCTGCTGGCAGAGCAGGGGGAGCAGGTTGCAGCCCCCAGTGAGGTTGGTGTTGTGTTTTATGTGGTAGTGAGGGTAATGGGGACCAGATGCCGGCCTGGGTGGAACAGCTCATTGCTCCCCTGCAGCGCCCAGCCCTGCTCCAGCCTGATGGATTCCAGCATTCCATCAGCCGGGCTGATTGGGAACAGATGGGGCTGGGATCCCGGAGCTGGGGAGCTCAGGAGAGCATCCCAGGGAGCAGCGCTGCTCTGCCAGCAGCAGCTGGCACTGCACTGCAGGATTGGCATTGCAGCCTGCAGGACTGGCGTTGAACTGCAGGACTGGCATTGCAGCCCGCAGGACTGGCATTGAACTGCAGGACTGGCATTGCAGCCTGCAGGACTGGCATTGCAAACAGCCCAGAGGGGAGGGAGCACGGGGATGGCAGTGCCACCCCTCAGGATGGCTGTGCCACCACTTGGGATGGCAGTGCCACCATTCAGGATGGCCATTGTGCCACCCCTCAGGATGCCACCGTGCTCCTGGTGTCAGGCCATGGAGCAATTCCCAGCGCCACAGGCAGTGTTGGGAATGTGAGCAGCTCTCCCCTGGTGCCCTCGCACTCCTGTGGCACATCCTGGGGGCTCACCCCTGCCCTGGGAGCAGCCCTGGAAGGTGGCTGCTCCCCAGGTGGGACCCTCCTGTGGGTGGTGGCATCAACCAGAGCACTTGGATGGGGCTTGGAGCAACCTGGTCTAGAGGAAGGAAGGAGGGGTAGAACAGGATGAACTTTAAGGTCCTTCCAACCCAGTCTGTGATTCTGGGGTGATTTTATGACTTCTGAGCTCCTGGATTTGCCCCTTGGATGTGGAGTCTGTGCTGAGAGCCTCGTTGTTGGTGTCCACCCCCATTACAGCCCTGCCTTTTCTGTGAGTGTTTGTAACTCGCTGGAGGTGAAACCTTGGCACTCAGTTATGCCCTGCACACAAAGTCAGTGGTGTTTAAAACAATATAAAGCAGCATTTCTTGAAGCTGCTTGCTTTAAAAATTGCCCTCTCCTCCTATAAACGTATTTATTGTTTGCATACTTCTTGTAACCCAAACTGAAGAGGTCAGGCAAAGGAAACTGAGGAAGCTGAAAAAGCTTAAACCCAGAATTTAAAAAGTTGCATCCACGTCTTATTGGTTCCATGTTGATGCGTGGGTTTGATTCTCTTTAGGAAATTTATGAGCATACTTTTACTCCTATTAACAGATTTCATTTAATAGTAAAGGATTACCAGTGTCAATCAAATAACACATTAATTGTTCCCAGAGCCTGTGACTCTGTACCCTCCTGGTTCAGCCCAGCATGTGAAGCTGGAATAGGTAACAATTCACAGCTCTGCTGACATTCTTCTGGTTATATTTTGTTCCTTTTCCCCAGGCACAACCCCTCAGTTGTGAACTTTAGAATTGCAACATATATTCCCTGTTTCCTGTAGGAGAAACGAGTTGTTGCTTATTCCCCTGCTGGAGGGCAGAGACGGGCCAGGAGCTGGGCAGAGAAATGTTCTGTGGCTGGAGGAACATTTCCTTGGGGTCTTGATCAGTCTCCTGGGGCATTTGGTGACTCTCTGGGGTGGGTTTGTGTCTTGTGGTGCTCTTCACATGTTCTCCTGTTTTAAAATCCTTTTCTCGTGGTACTGGGGCTCTCCTGCCAAGGCAGGCAGGAGACGAAGGAGGAGAACTGGGCAGATAATTAAAGGACTGGAGAAGATGGTCTTAAACTACCAGAGGGCAGTGATGGATGGGATACTGGGAATTAGGAATTCCTGGCTGGGAAGGGCTGGGATGGAATCCCTGGGTCCCTGGGAATGTCCAGGGCCAGGCTGGACAGGGTTTGGATCCACCTGGAACAGTGGGAGGTGTCCCTGTCCCTGTCCCCCCTGCTGGGGTGGAGTGAGGTGATATTTNAATAGGTAACAATTCACAGCTCTGCTGACATTCTTCTGGTTATATTTTGTTCCTTTTCCCCAGGCACAACCCCTCAGTTGTGAACTTTAGAATTGCAACATATATTCCCTGTTTCCTGTAGGAGAAACGAGTTGTTGCTTATTCCCCTGCTGGAGGGCAGAGACGGGCCAGGAGCTGGGCAGAGAAATGTTCTGTGGCTGGAGGAACATTTCCTTGGGGTCTTGATCAGTCTCCTGGGGCATTTGGTGACTCTCTGGGGTGGGTTTGTGTCTTGTGGTGCTCTTCACATGTTCTCCTGTTTTAAAATCCTTTTCTCGTGGTACTGGGGCTCTCCTGCCAAGGCAGGCAGGAGACGAAGGAGGAGAACTGGGCAGATAATTAAAGGACTGGAGAAGATGGTCTTAAACTACCAGAGGGCAGTGATGGATGGGATACTGGGAATTAGGAATTCCTGGCTGGGAAGGGCTGGGATGGAATCCCTGGGTCCCTGGGAATGTCCAGGGCCAGGCTGGACAGGGTTTGGATCCACCTGGAACAGTGGGAGGTGTCCCTGTCCCTGTCCCCCCTGCTGGGGTGGAGTGAGGTGATATTTAAAGTCCCTTCCAACCCCAGCCAGTCCATGCTTCTGGCATTCTGTTGACCCTGGAATAACTGATATTCCCTGTTAGAGGTGGAACCTCATCAGGAGCTGCTGAAAGCTGCACCTAGCCCCCGTGGGCTGCTGGTCAGCCCTGCCAAACCCAGCACATCAACCAGAGCAGGTCAGCCCTGAGGGAGGGCTCAGCTCATTCCAGGGAGATTGTCTGGGAAGGAGCTTTCTGCAGTGGGCAGTGACAAATGAGTGCTGCAGTTTTCCAGGAACTTTGTGCTCAGCCAGCAAGGGCTCTGCTCTGGAGCCTCCGTTGATTTTGGCACGTGTCCTCAGCCTCCGTGTGCTCCTCAGTGCCACCAGCAAAACCTTGCTAAGCACTTCCTCAGGGGCTTCCCCACAGATCCTTTGCCATTTTTTATTTGCAGCACTCAGGAATGTCCCTCCCAGCCCATCAAACACGATCCTACCTGGATGTTTTGTCTCAGCTGCTCACCAGGGGCTGCAGCCCTGCCAGGATTTTTGCCAGTCCACGTGTTTTTAGCTGGGACAGTAATGGCTGTGCTCCAGGGAAGAGGGAGGACAAGCTGCCTGCTCCCCTTCACCGTGGTTTAGGGTCATTTTTAGCTAAGAGTCATTTCCCATCCTGAAACATCAACTTTGCACACACATGGCCCGAGGCCAAGCCTGATTTCTGCTTGAGTGCACGAGTGAAGGTTATTCCAGCATCTGTGAGGGGTCTGCAGTTTGGAGGAGCATCTGTCAACAGCCTCCTTGGAAATGTCACTGCGTGCTTTCATGTGCCCCAGCACTCAGGATGGCTCCAATTAACCCCTCTGGCTTCCCAAACCCCTCTGATGCAGTGGACACGAGCCCTGGCAGGTTTGGGTAAGAACCAGTAGGTTTGGGGAATTAAACTCGAGTTTTCCCCGTAGCCAATACTCCAAGTGTGTGGATTTGGTGCCCCTGATCCAAGAGAAGTGGATTTGTGCCCCGTTTTTCCCTGCTGGGGTGTGTTGCTCATGGGCCAGCCATGCAGGGATGTGACTCAGTCTCTTGCTGTCCTGGTGAGTCACCGTGGGGAGAAGGGGGAAGGGAGAAAATGCTCAAAGAAAATCTCCTGACTGGAAAAATCAGTTGTGACTTTTGAGAAAACGTGAGTAAGCGGAGAGGGTTTCTGGATCTCCTGACAAGGAGAGGCTGAGAGCAGAGGCAGCCAGTGGGACCAGCAACAGACAGGCTCAAAATGCTTGGTTTGAACATTTGCCATCTAATCAAGGTGTGAATGCACAGGAGGGAAATGGAATAAATTCAGTATTTCATGTAAAAGCGTGACATGTGAGGAATGAGTTCACCAGAGGTACAAAAGAATGCATTGCCAGAGCAAAGTGTCGGTGGTCAGATTGTCACTGAAAATGCAGAAAATCTGAAAGTGGGATGTTGGAATCTGCCAGAAATGCTACAGGGGTGGCTGTGAGGCTGGAGCACACCCTCAGGAAGCTGGCAAGGGGAAACCATTTTATCATCCTTTGACAAAGCCGTTTGGGTTTGCTGAGGAAATGGCTTCCCATGGACAGAGGGCAGGGCTGGATGGGATTTGGGCAGGAATTGTTCCCTGGGAGGGTGGGGATGGGCCCAGAGCAGCTGGGGCTGCCCCTGGATCCCTGGCAGTGCCCAAGGCCAGGCTGGACATCGGGGCTGGGAGCACCTGGGACAGTGGGAGGTGTCCCTTCCATGGCAGGGGTGGGATGGATGGGATTCAATGTCCCTTCCAACCCAAACCATTCCATGATCTATAATATTCAGCAAAAGCAGAACTGTGCATCTCAAGGGCTCCATTTCCAGTTAAAAGCATCACCTCAGCAGGGATCCCACGAGTGGCTGGGGCCTCTGGGGCAGGGGTTTGCCAACAAACCTTTTAGAGAAGGATAAGGACTGCACAGTTTTGATGGACCTGATGGTTTGACATCCCAAACACATGAGAAAGCACAAAGACTGTGAACAGCCTGGCTGGGCTGTGCTGCCCCTCCTGCTTTTGGCAGTAAAGGGTTACTGGGTCAGATTGAAGCACTGGATGCTGAATTTGTCCCCTTCTTTAGGGTGCAGACACGTCAGTGCCCTGCTGGCTGCAGGAGTGTCCCAAATCCCGAGTGGAATGTTGTCCCCCGTGGCTCTGGCACCCCAGCACTGTTTTCTCTGTGGTCTGTAGCTGATTCTAACCTGCCCTGTGTGCCTTTGCAGATACTGGTCACAGCTGTGTGGCAAAGCTGTTCTTCAGCTGTCCCCTGAAGGGCCACTACTGCCTGTACAGCAAATCCAGCTTCACCCTGCTGAGCCAGCAGCCTCCCCTCTGGATCCACATCATGTTCCTGTTCCAGCAGGTGAGGCCACACACCAGGGCCACCTCTGGGCTGCTCCTGTGCCACTGGGACTAGAATGTTTCATGGCTAAACTCATCACATGCACCCCTAACTCACAGTCGTTTGTGACCCCTGTGATCCCTCAGGAGCTCCTTTGACTGGGCTGAAGTTCTTTTGTGCTTTAAAAGTTTTTATAATTCTGTTAAACATCTCAAATTCAAACTGGCTGGGGAGATTACAAAGTCTGGGGATAAAAAAGTGGGACCAAACCGTATTGTTCTTATCCAGGCAAAACTTCCTGTGAGTCCCAGGTGCCCTGGAAGCAGGCAGGAGCTGGCAGTGGATTTAGGGGAGCAGCACCAACCCCACGGCTGCAGGAGGAGGTTGGAGGGGCAGAACCCACAGGGGTTTTACTGCAGAATTTGTAAATCTGCTCAGTGCTGTTGTACCACCTTCAAGTGATTTTCCTTGATATTGTTTCCAAGTACAGCCCAGCACTTGGACACCTGTGGAATTTCCTAACAGGTTACAAATAGTGTGGAGCTAAGGGAGAACCCTACATTCACATTTCAGGATGAAACAGGTGGGGTTTGGGTTAAAATACAACGTTCAGTTTCTTAACACACACATGGAGAATTTCACTGCAGTTCATCCCATCCTAAGGCAGCCTTGGGAACCCCCAGGATTTATCCAAAATGTAACACAGTGAGGGATGCTGTGGATGGAACAGCCTGAATTGCTCTGCCCTGTGTTTTCCTAGAAATAAATACTTTTCAAGAACACTGGTCAGTTAATTTAAAAATATTAATGGAGAGTTCTACTGGGTTTCAAAACTCTTGGATAGAAATTGGGAAATTATTAGTGCTGGGCAGCAGGATTAGGCTGGATGAGTTTGCTCAGACAGAGGAGACAGAAAGTCCATCCAGGAATCCCACATTTGAAGGACATTGCCCATATTGTGAAACCAAACATTTGCAGTATGGAAAATCAGATTTGTTTGTGCACTCTTATCTTGGCTCCTGCGTGTAAATGCATTCTTTAATTAAAAGATCACGGGGGAGGTACAGGAGAGGCACAAATGTTCTCTGAGCCCAGTCTCCTGTTCACTGACTGTGAGCAGCTGATGGGGCCAAGGACTCGGTGCTGTTGGGTGCCAGGGTCACCCACAGTGCTGGATCCTCGCTGTCCTTTGGCTCAGGGAGCTCTGCAGGTGACAGCACCCACCCACCCAGGTGCCACCCTGCCCTGTGAGTGCTCAGGGGCTGAGAGCTCCTGCACTCTGCCCTGTGGAGATTTCCCTCCTGTGGTCCATCCTGCTCCCTGTCCCTCACAAGCTGCTCAAGGACTGAGACCTGCAGGAGCTCCAAACAAACTCACCCAACCCTGCAGGGCTGTGAGGCCTCTCCTCCCTCTGCCTGGAAATGCCAGGTTTTCCCAGGGGGATGCAGCTCACCCAGGGCTCTGTGTGGTGATAAATTCACATTTCAATGCAGAACCAGGCTGTGCAGTGGCCACTGAAGGGGAATCCTCGGTGAGCACAGACCTCGGAGGTGTGGGATGTGCAATGAATCCCAGAGGAAATGGGATATTTGATGTTGTGTCCGCTTGTGAGCCTGTTGATCCATCAGAAACCCCAGGGAGAGCTGAGCTCCCCCCTGGCCTATGCAGCTCCTGCACTTTTGCTTTCTCAGGGAAGATCTGTGAAGGTGTCAGTAAGTCTGGATTAAACATGTCCCAGGGATGCACTGACAGTAAATACTGTGCAGACAATCAGCTTGGGGTGACTTGACTTCTACTTTGTCACTGTTGACTTGCTTTGAAAATATAAACTGATCTGCAACTCTGTATCAGCTCAGTATTCCAGTGGGAGCACTGAGGCTGGATGCTCAGGCTATGTGTGTATGGAATGGCAGAGAATTTGCAAGAGTATTTCTGGCATCAATGAGTGCCTGAGGAAGGGTCAAACCTATTGCTTTCAAGAAGAATGCATGCAGGTTAATCTCTAATTTGTGGGCAAACATTCTATAGCTGGGACAAAATCTGAACTTGAATCAGTGGGATAGAAATTCAAATAAAGTAATAGAAACAGTTTCACCATTTGTTGGCTGTCCCACTGTGAGGACAAGGTGCTCTTTGGTAACAGCTGAGTGAAAACCCCTGAAATCATTCTCAACCTTTCCTTCAGAGCCTGTTTGCAGAACCTTTGTCCACACAAAGCAGCTCTGTGCAAGTCCTCAAGGCCCTGTGGGAGAAGACCCAGCTGAAGGGGATGCACAGCTTCGAGAGTGCCATGATCCAGTCCACGTTCCCTCAGCAGAAGGTGAGGGGCTGCTGTCCTCACCAGGGACAGAGCAGAAGGAGTTGCCCCTGCACTTTGGGACCCTTGCTGTGCACAGGGCCCTCAGGAAAGGTCCCCAGGCTCCTTCTGCACCTGGCATGAGAAGCAGGGGTGCTGCAGGTGGGGCCCTTCCTGCTCTAGGCTCAGCTTAGCTGCTGCTGTGGGTGCTGGGCAGCCCTTGGCAGCCCCCCAGTTCAACACAGCCCTGGGTTTATGGAGTGGCTTCTCTGCACATGTGCCATTTGTTACCCCCATCAGCTGAAGGGACTCCAGCCCAAAGCTCTTTTCTGTCTCCAGGACTGCAGTGAATGCTCTCTCCAAGCTATTAATCAGCTGCTTGGAAAAGGCCACTGTAGGATTGGAAAACAAATATCTGTTTATTCCTGAGCATCTCCATCCAGCTCAGCTGGATGAAATGAGTTGTCAAACACGATTTTACAACACTCTCTCTCAGAATATTGTGGGCATGAAGATGTCTGGTGGAATAGGATTAAATTACCAAGCTTATGGCTGGTTTAAAGCAGAGTTCTGTTAGGAACAGCTTCTGAACTCCCAGGATAATGTGGTGAAGAAGTGGGAACTCTTGCTGGGGCTCAGAGTGGGGCACCCCCACACCTGAGAGCAGCTTTGGGGCCAGTTTTACTCACACACACAGGAGCTGACTTTGGTTTCTCTCTCCCACTGCAGGAGCTGGAGAACATCCAGATGCAGCTGGAGGAAGTGAGGTTCTTTGATTTATTTGGCTACAGCGAGGAGGCAGGAGCCTGGCAGTGCTTCATGTGCAACAACCCCGAGAAGGCAACAGGTACAGAAGGCTCCTGCCTCTGCCTCTGCTGGGCTGCAGAGAAGCTCACTGCTCCTGCTGGGCATCTGCCCGTGGTGGGGAAAGGGGAAACCAAACTTTCCAGCGGCTCTTTTAATTGGAATTGTCCATTAAGCTCATCTTTGGTAAGGGAGTCAGGCCCAAACCTGATTTGGTGTGTGCTTAGAGGGACACCACCCAAATCTGCACTCCCTGGGGACTGGGAGGGCTCTGCCCCCATCTCCAGTGTCCAGGTAAAGGATTGCATCTCCTGGGCCACATCCCAGCTCCTCTGGAGCCCGCCCAGGTGCCACAGGTCAGGGGACATTGGCACAGAAACAACACCTGGCTCCTGCTTCCTTCACCCTCAGGAATATTTGCTTTAACATAATTTACTCCACAGTGCACATCACCTCAGGGACATGGTGATTCAGTCTTATAAAGACATAATACTTCAGCTGTATTGGAAGAGAGGGTGAGTGGGAAATGGAAAAGCCAGCCTTTTTCCCAGGGACAGCCTCCTGGTGCCCTGCTTTTGAAGCTCTCTGGCAGCCAGCAGTGCCAGAGCAGGGCCCTGACAGGCAGAGCAGTGTCTTGTTCTTAGATGCTTTCTGCCACTCTGTAAAACTCTGACCAATCCTGGCCAAGAATTTGGACTATTTTGGCCAAGTGTTTGAATAATTGGCTGTTTCAGAGATTTATTTTAACAGTTAGTGTCCCTTCAGACTGCATCAAGCCCGAATTTAGGAAGTCTTGCAGGAGTGGCCCAGCTGCTGCTGCAGGCCAGGCTGCCCCTGCTCATTCCATGGCTGCTTGAGCATCTTCCCCAGGGCCAGAAAAAAACCCTGCTCTGAGTTGAAACTTCATCTGCACAGTGCTCTCAGTGAGGTTCCCCATCACATCAGGGATGTTGAGCTATGAGGAAAACCAGCCTCTCGCTCAAAATGTCAGACCCCGATGAAGTAACTTGGGTCTGAATTTCCAAAGGCATTTAACCAGTCCAGCCCTGCCTCACTCCTGCTCTCCTGGCTGTAATTGTCCTTTTCAGCAGAAATTGCTCTCTTTGTCTCAGTTCAAAGAATTTTTGTAAGAAAGGCTCATTGTGAGTATCATGATTTGCTTCTGAGCTCCAGAGGCCTTTAGAAAACCAAAAAAATAAATTCCTTGAATGGGTCACATGAAAGCTGAGGAAAACAACATGGAAGAGGAGCTCAGTGGAATAAAATTTTGCAGGGAGTGACAACTCCACCTTTGTGTTGGTGCTGCAGAGCTGTGGCAGCTGGGAAGGGTCGTGGTAGAGTGGGAGACCCTGCAGGGTCTCTCTGGGTTTGTAAGATCTGACACAGGAAAGGATTTAGAGGCCTCCTTGGATTGGTAAGGAATTTAAAGGCTGTGAAACATCTTTTATTTTCATTCCAGAGTGGGAAAGACCCTTTGAAATCTGAAATACTTTTGAGAGGCAAGAAAGCAATTTCTTCCTCTCAGCAATTCTGTTTGGCAACCAAATTCCTGTTGAAGAAGGAATTCAGAGGGAATTTTTTTTTCTATTATTGTCTGCTGGATTTGGTTCATGTGGGGTTTTGCTGCATTTTTGGGATGCCGTGTTGCAAGATGCCATTTATCCTCCAGACTCAGGCAAACACTGCCTTAAAGCCCTGGCCTTGGCTTGGGATGGAATTCCCAGATTTGCTGAGGCTGCCCCTGGATCCCTGGAGTGTCCCAGGCCAGGGCTGGGAGCTCCTGGGACAGTGGGAGGTGTCCCTGCCATGGCAGGGCAGGGGTGGGGTGGGATTTAAGATCCTTTTCAGCCCAACCCATTCCATGGTTCTGTGACCAAAGATTCCTGTTTGGCTGTGGCTGGGAGGGATTTTGGGGCTGGAAGCTGATCCTGTGTGGAAAGAGCCGGTTAAGCTGAAGCACAGTGACAATTAGAGAAAGTTTGACTCCTTCTCATGCATTCTTCTGCTTCCAAAGCATCTCTTGTACAACGACACTTCTCCAGAAGTGCTGTTAAATCATCCTGGATTGGCTTTTCCTGCCGCTGAGGAGCAGCATTCCCACAAATCCTGCTGACCTGCCACACCTACAGAGGTGCTCAAGGGGAGGAGCAGCAGCTCCTGTGCTCCATCCCGGGTTCCATCCCAGCACAGCCCCGAGGCACCTGGGATGCTGCAAAACATTCCAGGATTCCTCCTGTTGGGACAAGCTGGCTGTTGGGAGCCTCATTCCAGCACAACCCCCCGTGCTGAGAGTTTGGCTTCACAGCTCTTGCACAAAACATTCCACAAAACCACGGGAGAGCCAGCGAGGGAATTCCAGCTGGTTCCCCCTCTGGAAGCTCACAAAGACAGGCAGGGATCCCTGGGGGCTGCAGAGGAGCCACGGGCAGGGACTGGGCATTCGGGAAGAACTGAGGGTGTTTGCAAATTCCTCTGGAAAACTGCAATTCCTGGGGAAGCCAACACCACGTTAACTTGGGGATCCATTTATCCCCTCCTGCAGTGCCAGCTAGCCAGAGCAATGAAGGAGCCCAGCCCTAGTGCTCACTGGAAAATCATCAACAGTGGCATCCAGCGATGTGTTCCTTCCAGGTTTTCAGCAAACCCAGCGTGGTGATTAATGCAGGAGAGTGAATCCATATTCCCCGGGGTTAATTGCATTTATCTGCCACGCATTCCATTCTTTCAAGTTCATAGGGGTTTATTATCACTGAGATCATTCATGAATTCTTGTGGAGGATTTTATGTTTCATCAAATTCAAGATTTAAAGCTTTGGGTTTTATCTGTCTCAAGTTCATCTTGGAAGAGTTTGGAGGGTTTTTAAGTTTTTATTCAGTACCCAAACTGCTTAGAGCTGGATGTGTTGTAGTTCTGCAAAGAAAGCAAGATGGAAATTCCAACAGACACATCAACGGGAACTGCTCAGGGTTAAATTGGAGTCAGTGTGTCTATATTAAGATGATTTAAGAAAAAATAGGTATTTCAGGACCTTTGGACACTTCATGACCTTAGGAAACTGAAAGAGGAGAGATTTAGATGGGATATTGGACAGGAATTGTTCCCTGTGAGTGAAAGCTCTCCCACCATCAGGATATCAAGCACTGGCACAGCTTGCCCAGGGATGTTGTGGAGATTTTTCAAATCCCATGTGGATAAATCCGTGAGCAACCCAGTCTGACCCCGTGGGTGACCTTGGAGTTGGAGGAGAGACCCCTGGAGCTCTCTTCCAGCTGAGTTATTCTGGGACTCTGTGAAGCCAACCACAAGGAAAATAAGCAGAAGGACTTAGAAAAACATTGGGAAAGAGCTTTATTCTTATCTTGCAGGAATCTCTCTCTCCTAATCAGCCCCTCAGACACGCTGGCATCGGATTCATTAGGGCCACTTTGGCAGCTGCCACCAGAGCTCCCCTGGGCTTCTTTGTGGATACACAGGAGGAGTCCTCTGGTAGCACTGCCTAAAGCCACTGGCTCCTTAAAGAGAGATCAACATCTCGTAGCAAAGCCTGGGTTTGAAAGATTTTGGCCATAAAAATTCACTTTAGGCCAAAATTGCACATTCACTTCCCTTCTCACGTTGTGCTGCTGACCACAAACTATCTCGGTGTCATCTGCTCCCTGAGCCTTTTGTGCTTTACCCCTCTTAGCTTGGTTCAAGCCTGTTCCTACTGCTCTGGGATGGGATTGAAGATGTTCTGTGGAACCAGGAGTCAGGCAGGGAACAATATTTAACAAAACTGCCAAGTTTTTAGTAAGGGGGATGCTAAAGCGTGGTTCTGTCCCACTAAAGAGCATGTGGGGAGAGGGTGCAGCCCCAAACCAGCCTGCTGGGACATTTATCCTCTTTTGCAGTGACAGTATTTATACAGGGAGAAAGGAACCCTCTGCTTTACTCTGTGCCATGCCAGGCTGGGTGCTGTGATCAGAGCTGGCACAAAAATACCCAGGAAAGTTGTGGGGTCAGGGCTGAGGGGGCTGCGTGGGGCAGAGCACGGCCTGCTCCTGCCCTGGAGATCACAGCTGCAGCTCCCCCCGGCCCCGAGGCTGTGCCAGCCCCCTTTTCATTCATCCATCTCCTTCCAAGCGTTCCCTGTCTGCAGAGACACAAATATTTATGGTCTTTCCTGAGGAAATTGCATGAGTCCACACTGCACCCCCGCCAGCCTCGCTGCCAAGGAAAACAGCTCTGGGGGAAGGACACATCCTCTACCTGCAGCTGATGCCTTGTCTTGGCGTTGGTTTGCCTCTTCCAGACAGGGGCTGGGTGCCCAGAAGGCCTTTGGCACTCCCTTGGGTGGCTCTGGGCACCCTGCTCACCTCCATCCTCAGCAGCTTAGGGCTCAGGAGCCGCCGATGGCAGCACAGGCTGTGCAGGAAAAGCTGTTCTGGATGGAGCTGGGGGCTGGGGAGCAGCCAGCCAGGGATCACTGCCCCTCTGACAGATGCTGGGATGGGCTCCAAGGCAAACATCCATCCAAAAACATCCCTGCTCAGGCTGCCTGGGCCTTCACTGCCCTCCGGTCTGTCTGGTCCTTCATGTCCCAGCCATCGATGGAAAGATAGAAGAGAAAGGGAAAAGAGATCCCTAGGAGATGTCAGGGCTCTAAACTGCCAGAGGGCAGGGTTAGCTGGGACACTGGGAAGGAATTCCTGCCTGGGAGGGTGAGCAGGCCCTGGCACAGGTGCCCAGAGCAGCTGTGGCTGCCCCTGGATCCCTGGCAGTGCCCAGGGCCAGGAATGGTTACTGCAGGGCTGGGGAGCAGCTGGGAGGTGCAGTGCTGGGGAGAAGTTTGGGATGGCTGAGGGAGAAGGAAAAGAGATGGAAGAGGGGTCTGAGCTGTCAGCTCCACCTGCTCAGCCTCCCCAGCAGGACACAGCTGAGGGCTGAGCTGTCTGTGGGCAGTGAGAGCTGAATGCTGGAGGCTGGGAACACGAGGAAGGCAGAAGAACCTTCCTGCAGCACGGCAGAACCTTCAGCCGGGGGACAGGAGGGCAGGACTGACCCTGGCCGTGCGTTCCCCTCCCCAGGTGTGAACCAGGACGGGCAGCCCCTGATGGAGGGCAAGCTGAAGGAGAAGCAGGTGCGCTGGAAGTTCATCAGGAGGTGGAAGACGCGATACTTCACCCTGGCTGGCAACCAGCTGCTGTTCCGCAGGGGCAAATCCGTGAGTCACGGGGCAGCCGCCGGGCTCCTCCCTTCCCCTGCTCCCCCGGCTCTCAGCCCTCAGCTCTG
>WEZZ01026363.1:36871-53890 GCA_013400585.1 Chloropsis cyanopogon | reverse complement strand
AACAACACTGAACATGGAGCTCAGAACTGCACACTAAAGCAGCACAGAACCTGAAACACACAAAAACCAAACCCTGAGGCATCAGCCCCACCCCTGCCATGGCAGGGACACCTCCCACTGTGCCAGGCTGCCCCGAGCCCTGTCCAGGCTGGCCTGGGGCACTGCCAGGAGCCCTCAGCTGTCTGTGGGGAGGAGGTGGCTCCTCCAGGGTGACCCTGCCCTGTCCCCTGTGCTGCAGAAGGACGACCCTGACGAGAGCCCCATCGAGCTGAGCAAGGTGCAGAGCGTCAAGGCGGTGCCCAAGAAGCGGCGGGGCCGGAGCCTGCCCCGCGCCTTCGAGATCTTCACCGAGAGCCGGAGCTACGTGCTCAAGGCCAAGGACGAGAGGAACGCCGAGGAGTGGCTGCAGTGCCTCAGCGTGGCCGTGGCTCAGGNTGGGCTGGAAGGGGCCTTACAGCTGATCCAGTCCTGATGTGTGGCTAATGGATAAGGCATTGGCATCCTAAGGTGGGGATTGTGGGCTTGGGTCCTATCTGGGGTGCCAAGAATCAGATGTCTTGTGCANGGCCACGGCGAGGCCACCACCTACCTGTAGCCCTGGGGCCACCAAAGCCTGCCCGAGTGGCATTGAGGCATGGCCACCAGGCCACCCCAGAGCCTGTGGGACACCAGGAGGCCACCCCAGAGCCTGTGGGGCTGCCTCAGACCCTGTGGGACAGCCACAAGGCCACCCCAGAGCCTGTGGGGCTGCCTCAGACCCTGTGGGACAGCCACAAGGCCACCCCAGAGCCTGTGGGGCAGCCCCAGGGAGCAGGGAGAGCTGCCTGCAGGGCCTGTGGGACAATGGCACCTCCAGTGCCACCGTGGGAGCGCGGGGACGCTGCCCGGGCAGGAGCAGTGCCACGTTCCCTGGGGAAATCCAGGGGTTTCCCTTCAGCCTGATGCCCTGCCAGCCAGGGAGTGTGGTTAAAACCCAACCCTGAGGTGCACCAGGTGGCTGACACTGCCAGGGGAATGCCAGCAGTGAGGACTTGCTGCTCTCCTCAATCAGCTTGATGTAAAAAGTTAATTTTCCTTATTTAATCCCGGTGGACTTTATCCTTTTATTGTTTATGTGTGTCTGTGCTGCTGCTTTCAGGTTTAAATTGGGAAATTTGGAAGATTTTGTACAGCTGGAAGATAATTTTAAATATTTAACTGGTTTGATTTTCCCTCTTTTTCCTGCTTTTGCTCTACTTGGTAACTGAATGTAATTTTTAAATTTTCCTTTTTTTTTCTTTATTCTCTTCTCCATTCTGTAACTTTTCAAAATTTCTGCAAATCTGGAAAATTCCCAGTTTGTTTGATTTTCTTTGTTATTTTTAAAGGATTCCAAAGTGGAGGAAATGCTGTAGAAGAGACTGAAAGGAAAAGAAGGGGGGCAAAAAAAGAATGAGAAGTCTCCAAGTGATGAAATGAGCTCAGAGATCATTCAAGGCTGAGAGTAGAAATAAAATCTGAAATTTTCCAACCTAGCAAAATGTATCTTTGGCAAAAAAATGTTGCCAGAAATGTGGAAAAATGAGGAAAAAAAATCTTTTTCCTGTACCTTCCAGTGAGTGGAGGCAGGGCTGGAGCAGGGATGCCCCTGGCCTTACCCCAGTCTGCTGTGCAGTGTGTGAGGAGGGGCCTGGGGCTGGACAAGGAGGGCAGGGATGGGACCTGAGGGGCTGCCAGGCTGGTTTGTTCCTGCTCCCGTGGTGTGGCTGCTCCACAGGTTTCTGGCCCAAATCTAGGACTCCTGTCCCACAAAATGCAAATGTTTGTCCTTGGAGTCTGAGCCTCAGCTCTGAGTGTCCCTGGCGTTTGTCTCCTCGGCTGCCTGAGCTCTGGAATTTGTTATCCTGGNTGACCCTGCCCTGTCCCCTGTGCTGCAGAAGGACGACCCTGACGAGAGCCCCATCGAGCTGAGCAAGGTGCAGAGCGTCAAGGCGGTGCCCAAGAAGCGGCGGGGCCGGAGCCTGCCCCGCGCCTTCGAGATCTTCACCGAGAGCCGGAGCTACGTGCTCAAGGCCAAGGACGAGAGGAACGCCGAGGAGTGGCTGCAGTGCCTCAGCGTGGCCGTGGCTCAGGCCCGCCAGCGCCACAGCCACGGCCACGGCGAGGCCACCACCTACCTGTAGCCCTGGGGCCACCAAAGCCTGCCCGAGTGGCATTGAGGCATGGCCACCAGGCCACCCCAGAGCCTGTGGGACACCAGGAGGCCACCCCAGAGCCTGTGGGGCAGCCCCAGGGAGCAGGCAGAGCTGCCTGCAGGGCCTGTGGGACAATGGCACCTCCAGTGCCACCGTGGGAGCGCGGGGACGCTGCCCGGGCAGGAGCAGTGCCACGTTCCCCGGGGAAATCCAGGGGTTTCCCTTCAGCCTGATGCCCTGCCAGCCAGGGAGTGTGGTTAAAACCCAACCCTGAGGTGCACCAGGTGGCTGACACTGCCAGGGGAATGCCAGCAGTGAGGACTTGCTGCTTTCCTCAATCAGCTTGATGTAAAAAGTTAATTTTCCTTATTTAATCCCGGTGGACTTTATCCTTTTATTGTTTATGTGTGTCTGTGCTGCTGCTTTCAGGTTTAAATTGGGAAATTTGGAAGATTTTGTACAGCTGGAAGATAATTTTAAATATTTAACTGGTTTGATTTTCCCTCTTTTTCCTGCTTTTGCTCTACTTGGTAACTGAATGTAATTTTTAAATTTTCCTTTTTTTTTCTTTATTCTCTTCTCCATTCTGTAACTTTTCAAAATTTCTGCAAATCTGGAAAATTCCCAGTTTGTTTGATTTTCTTTGTTATTTTTAAAGGATTCCAAAGTGGAGGAAATGCTGTAGAAGAGACTGAAAGGAAAAGAAGGGGGGCAAAAAAAGAATGAGAAGTCTCCAAGTGATGAAATGAGCTCAGAGATCATTCAAGGCTGAGAGTAGAAATAAAATCTGAAATTTTCCAACCTAGCAAAATGTATCTTTGGCAAAAAAATGTTGCCAGAAATGTGGAAAAATGAGGAAAAAAAATCTTTTTCCTGTACCTTCCAGTGAGTGGAGGCAGGGCTGGAGCAGGGATGCCCCTGGCCTTACCCCAGTCTGCTGTGCAGTGTGTGAGGAGGGGCCTGGGGCTGGACAAGGAGGGCAGGGATGGGACCTGAGGGGCTGCCAGGCTGGTTTGTTCCTGCTCCCGTGGTGTGGCTGCTCCACAGGTTTCTGGCCCAAATCTAGGACTCCTGTCCCACAAAATGCAAATGTTTGTCCTTGGAGTCTGAGCCTCAGCTCTGAGTGTCCCTGGCGTTTGTCTCCTCGGCTGCCTGAGCTCTGGAATTTGTTATCCTGGCAGGTGAGGTGCCAGGGTTTGGGAATGAGCATTCACCCAAATTAGAATGAGGAAAAAGGAATTCCTGGCAGTGCCTGAGCTCTGCTGCCCGGCCCTCACAGGACTGGCAGCTGCTAGAGGGGTTCTCAGCCTGATCCATCAAACACCCTCAAACCTCCTGGGGACAAACCCCGGAGCTGTGCCAGGCCAGGGAAGGCAGATCAGGCTGAACTGAAAAGGCTGTTTGCTTTCTCTGGCCCCTCTTGGGCTGTCTGCACTCCTGGGGATCTCTGTGTGCCCCGCTTGGCTTTTTTTCCATAATTTTTAATCACTTCCCACTGGGGTGGCCCCAGGGGACAGTGGTGCTCCAGGAGCCTTGCAGGAAGATGGTGAGGACAGAGGTGGGCTCAGTGCAGGGTGGGGAGTAATACCAAAAAATCTCAAAACTGGCTCCTGACTTCCCAATGCACTTGGGAATGATGAGACATGTTCAAATTCCTGAAAATCCTTGTCTCAACTAAAACAGGGGGATGAGTGTCAGATCCTGGAATGTGGCAGTGATCAGAAGAGCCTTGTTAAAGCTGAATTCAGTCACAGAAGATGTGGAAGCCCACCACGGAACAGCAGCAGGGCAAGGGTGAGGACAGGCACACCATGGGAGATTTCCACAGCAGGTCTGGGAGGTGAGGAAAGGAGATTTCGTCCATTTAACTTTCAACACCTGGACCAACAAATCCTCACCTTGCCCTCAGCACAAACCACGGAGTCTGTGGGGAATGAAGTCAATTTATAGGTGAGAATTTGGAATTTATCACCTTCAGTTCCAGAATTACATCCTGCAACTCACCCTGAGTTCACCCACCCCGGGATGAGCTCCATGACGAGGTGAGCTGGCCATAAAAAACCAACTTTTACAGAGAAATATTCTTTGTTTGCTGCCCTGGGAGCCCAGCCTCAGTCTGCCACCTCTGGATGATGTCACTGATGTCACGGTGTCCCCAGTGTGCTGCACCTCGTGTGTGGGACCAACACAGCTCTCTCTGTGTCACCTGCTGTCCCCAGGCCTGTCACTCCCAGCCCTCCTTTCAGCCTCAGCCCGATGGGAACAATATGGAATGCACTGCTCTGGAGTCAGAGACAGCCCAGCCAGGAAATAATTCTCTAAAATAGGGAGCCCAGCCACACTTCTCCTGACTTCAATTAAAACTTGGAGGAAAATAAAACAGAAATTCAGCTGGCAACTTCTTCCAGTCACCCTCCTAAAAGGAGAAACACAGAGATCATCAGTGCAGTGTAGAATGAAAGCAGGGAACTTCTCAAGCAAATGTATAAATAGCTTTTGTTGGTTCTTTTTCAAACAACATGTATTGGAACAGTTTGGATTTAAATATCCAAAATGTTTTGGATTTAAATCTGCAAAATGTTTTGGATTTAAATATCCAAACCATTTTGGATTTAAATATCCAAACCCCTTTGGATTTAAGTATCCAAAACATTTGGATTTAAATATCCCCCAGGAACACGTTGGTAGCTCTGACTGTGCAGTGTTTTCTCTGTGGGTTTGCTCATCCTTGCAGGAACCATCCTGGTCCTTGGCAATGACAGCATTGAGAGCTCACTGAGGGTCCTTGGGCACATCCTGGAAAAAGGACTGGATGCAAACAACCTCCTCAGAGCCCACAGATCCAGAGAGAGCTCCCAGTCCAAACCAGCACCCCCAGTCCCTTCCCCGTACTGGGGGCACAGACCCAGCTTTAGGGTTTAACCAAAACCCAGCCCTGATCATTCCTGAACGTGAGCAACTTCCAAACCCTCCAAGTTTCACAGATTGCTTCTCTAGGAAACAAATCCTGCAAAATACTGGCTCCCACTTCCATGGACGGGCTTCTGCAAGGACAATAATCCGTGTTTTCCTGAAGAGCTGATGGAGTCCCCTGTGACTCCAGTGCCCCATCCCGTGCATCCTTCAGGGATCCAAGTCTGGGGGTTGTGTGGCCCCAGGAACACCCAAGAACAACTGGGAAGGATCCCGGGGCTCTGGCAGGCAAGGGCTGGCTCACACCTCGGGGCTCTGTCACCTCCCCTGGCGCAGAGGGGACGGAGCAGGGAGCAGCTGTCCCCTGGCAGGGAGGGAGCAGAGCTGGCTCCCGGCTGTGTGCAGCCCACACAATCCACAGGGACCTGCTGGGCTGGCTCCCTGCTGCTGTGGGAGCCAGGCTGGATGGGATTTCCTGGAAACAGGAGCCACAGGCTGTGCACTGCCTTCCCAGGGCTGCTTTGTGAGAGCTGAGCCCAGCTCTGGGGAGCTTCCCAAGGAAATTTTGCCCCACAGTTCCCCCCTTCCCCAGGCAAAGCCCTCCCCAGCATGTCTGATGGGATGGAACAGAGAGGAGCTGAGGTGTTGCTCACAGGCCTCGCATGCAGCACGGGGATAAATGGAATAAGCTGGACATTATTTTTCCAGCCCTTCCAGTTCCAAGCTCAGCCACCCATGGGACCAACCTTGCCTGCTTCTTGCTGACAGCTCCTCTAATTCATCCCGATGCCGATGACTAATATTCCTTGGGTAAAATCCTTGACCTTGCTGAGGTCAGATGCAAAACTATTAACTCTAATAGGGCCAGGGTTTTCCTTGGATCCCTGCGTGTCCTGCTGGTACCTTTACAGCTGCCTGCACTCCCCAGGCTTGGCCAGCTGCAGGAACACCATCCCTCCCCTCCCCACTGACAGACCTCCAGCACCCGGTTGGCAGCCAGGAGTGTTTGGTGAGAAAAGCTGCCTCCCAAACTTCTGGCAGCATCAGGAGGCAGCTGTGCCTCCAGCAGCCCGCACTGAGGCCATCCCATGGGATCAGTGGGGTGAGAGCACCCAGCAAGGTCACTTCTGCTGTTTGGGGGCAGTGACAGAATTCCTGCAGCTTCTGTGCTCAGGAGGAAACAAGAAATGGGGTTTGGCTGGGGGTTTTCCAGAGAAACAACAGAGACATGCCTGCAGCAGTTAGGAAGGGTTTATATTGCACCTGTGAAGGAGCAGGACATTGATTAATTAGATGTCAAATTACAGCTACATTGAGTTGGCTCAATTATTCCATAAATCTCCCCGTTGTCTAATTAGGCGAAGAAAGAAGCAGAATCAGACTTGATTCATTTGACTGCTCCACTGAAACGACCTGGAGCTCTCAAAGCAGTTTGTGCTGGGGTTGCTTTGGCCAGGACATGGATGTCCCTGGCTGGCCCCACCTGGGACCCCCACCTGGGACCCCGGTGCCCCAGCCCAGGGTCTCTGTCCCACCCCAGTGATCCCGGTCCCAGCCCCTCCAGGGGATCCCCTGGCCCCAGGCAGCCCTGACAGCTCTCACACTGTCTCAGGACATCACAAGATTTACATTTATTCACTTCTACAGATGTGGACACTGTAATATAAATGTTGTGTCCATCTTCTCTGGATATCAGTTCCCCAGCCCTGGAAGTGTTCGAGGCCAGCCTGGATGGGGCTTGCACAAACCTGGCATAGTGAAAGATGGCCCTGCCCATGGAACAAGATGCTCTTTGGGTTCCTTCCAACCCAAACCCTTTCATGATTCCACAAAAATCCTGGCATTTAAGGAACTACAACTTTCAGAACACACCGAAATCACTTGGGTTTTTTTTTAGGACAGAAGTAAGAATACATTTACACAATAGCTATTGTTTGAGAGCCAAGATTTGCCTCCTGATCTCTGCCCTTCCCTTCTGGCTCCTCCTCAGCAGGAAAATCATCATGGACCTGTGGTGGCTGTATGTCCTGGAGGGGATGATGGGGACACTGGGGTCCGGGGGTCCTTCCCAGCCGGGCCATGCCTTTGCTGGCAGTGCCAGAGCAGGTGGCTCCTGGGCTCCGTGGCACCACGGCCACCCCCGGGCACTGCTCAGCCCCTGCCTTGGATGTGGTTTCACCACCCAGAGCGTGGGTAAAGGTCACTGAAAATCCAGGATGACAGAAGCAACGCCAATGCCTCCAGGTTAGGAGCAAAAAACGCTGGTTTTCACTGGCAGCTCTTCATGGAAAAGCTGTGTCTGCGAGAGGGGTTTGTTTGTAGGGATTTTTGTCAAGGATAACTTTGCGTCACCAGCAACGCTCCCGTCAAGGGCCTGTGGTGGAACCAGGCTTTCCCTGAGGACAAACAGCAGAGAAGGCAGAGTCTGTCTCTGTCCCAGAGCAGAGCCAGGCCCACAGGGCCCAGCCTGGCTGAGCTGTGGGGCCTCCAGCCCAGGGGAAAGCATTCGTGACCGGGCTGTTGTTTCTGCTTTGAAGGATGCAAGTGTGAGGATCCTTTGCTCCGGTGCAGGTGGTGTTCAGGCAGCAGCAGAGTCTGTTTTTCCAGCTGGCCGTGACTGCCTCAGCTCAGAGAATCACAGAATCCCAGAATGGGCTGGAGGGGACCTTAAAGACACCTTGTCCCACCCTGTCCCACCCCTGGCACTGTCCCAGGGTGCTCCAAGCCCCATCCAGCCTGGCCTGGGACACGTCCAGGGACAGCTGCTGGTTCCATGAAGTCCCTCTGTGTCCCCCTGCCCGAGCAGGGACAGGAGCAGGACAGTGGGGAATGGGGAGCAGGACAATGTCAGCAGCAGGGGAATCATGGAAGCCCGGTGTCCCAGTGCCCACTGACACCTTTGCTGGTGTTTTAAAGCCACAGGTCCCACCAGGCCTGGTCGCTGCAGAAGTCCAGGGGGGCGCATCTTGTTTTGATCATTACATTTGGGGTTAGGGAACACAGCTTGACAGGGAATCCAAAAATGCCAGAAATACCTTTTGTCCACCAGTGGTTTTCAGCAGCTTGTTAAATGCTGACAGATTGTTTGGGCAGCCTAAACCCTGACAGGCCTGTGATGGAGACATCTTTCCTTTATTTGGGCTGGTGTGTGAGGTCACACAGCTCTCACTCCCTCAGCATTGCTGCACCCCAAAATGGGGCTTGGGAAAAAGAGCCCTGCAGAGTGGTCAGCTGGACTTGGCCAGAAGTGTCTGCAATATTCCCATTAATCACTGAGCAAACGAGGGTTTCTGAGCTCCTGGAGAGGTGGGCACAGAGAGGAGCGTGCCTGGCTCCCTGTGCTGACAGAGGTTCAGCTGCAGGCATTTAGTGCAGGTGGCAGAGGGATAAATAACGTGGGCATGGAGAGGATGAGTAGGGTTTGCTGGTGGAAGGAGGGGACTGTGGCTCAGGACTGTTTGGTGGGGAGATTTTTTTGGCTCACAGGCCGAAAATATGGAGTGGGAAAAGCCCCCCTTAAAGAACAACATGCTTGGCTCTGATCCATGAAGCTCCTGGATGTGCTGGAAGCTGGGTGGTGACCTGGAGAAAGCCGTGGTGTGGCCTGCTTGGTCTTGGACTCCTTGAGAAGAGTCCCAGGAGCAGGATGTCTGCTCATACCCAGATGTTCTGGAGTCCCAGCTGGTCCCACCTCCCTGCAGGTGCTGCTCTGCCAAGGGAAGCAGGTGAGTGTCCAGCACCTGGGCTTTGGTGCCATCCCAGAGGAGCCAACAGCTTTAGGGACAGCCTTGCTCTGCTCCAGACAGAGAGGGGAGGGGCAATCCATAATCTGGGGGAGCCCAGGCTGTGAGATCCACCCGTCTGAAATCCTAAATTGGTTCTTTTGGTGTGCTGTGGGCGTGGGAGAGCCAGGAGTGCTCCGTGCACGGCTGAGATCCTGCTGCTCTCAGCTGGCTGAGCCATCCGGCTGTTCTGCTGAGCTCCAGTGCAGTAAAAATGGTAATTATGGTGAATTGTGACTTTTCTCTTGATAATGATGTCTGCAGATGGGCTTTAGGGGAACAATTGAATGGTGCTGACCCCTCCTGGGGCTCCACTGTGACACCAGAGCAGGCGCCTGGCACGGGCTGAGGGGAGAATCACCACAAGTCTTGTTCTGCTGCACAACAGGCTCAGAGGGGCTTTCTCCAGCCCTCCTGGCAATCCCTGCAGGCTCAAACGGGCCACAAAACCAGAACTGACACATCTTGAACCTGACATCATCCTGTATTAGTGCAGTCCTATCTGCAACTAGTGCAGGAGCAATGTGGAATTTCCCCGCTCAAAGACCCCTGAGCTTCTTCCCACCCTCTCCCTGGAGGGGCTGAGCCCCTCGGCCTCCCTTCCCTGCTTGGATCCACTCCCAGCTCCTGCACAGCCTCTGTCGAAGCTGCTGGAGACAGACCGTGGGTGTTATTTTGATTTTTTTTCCAGTTTAATTCACCTCAAAATTGAGTTTTACCTGAGGTCACAGACAAATATTAGGAAGTTTTGGGTTGTTTTGCAGTTAAGTGCTGCCTCCTGCTGGGTGCAGGGCCCTGTGAGAGAGACTGCTCAGGAATTTATTACACAGGATTTCTCTCATCTGAACTTTGGAAAAGGCTTTGCAGAGATTGCTGAGCATTATTATTACATACACTTGCCAAAGCCCAGGTTTTTAATAATTTAGGGGAATACTAGAAAGTGATATTGTGAGTCTTTACAGAAACTAGAGCGGGCTTAAAGCATCTTTAAGAATCTCCTCATTCAGATTCTGATCTGTTCCAAAAATGAGTGACAGAGTTACTCAATAATGTTGGCTAAAAGGAGATTTATATTAAGGACAAGCCTTACTCTAATGTGTGATGCTGTACACTGTGGGGCAAACCTTGCTCACAAAGGCAGAAATCCCTGTCTCTGTCAATCCTTGCACAAAATGTCTTCCACATCCTCATAAATTGCTTACTAACATGATTTAAAAAAAAAAATTATTCTTTTGTGGAATTCCCTTAACTAACAGGAACTGAAAATATTCTGAGATATGGATATCCCAGACTAAATTTATACACCAGCACACCCTGGCAATGTACACCTTCTATATGCTTAAATGCCAATATTCTCTTGGTGCTCTGGGGGCAGAGAGCTTTTTGATGACACCTATAACTGATTACTTCAAATAACCAATGTATTCTATTTACAAAAGGCTCATGGGCTCCCAGTGGCAATATTTGGGTGTGTTCAGTAGTGCTGTCGTTACATCAGTAAGGAAAATCTTGCCCGTTTATTCTCACTTTGATTTCCCCTCTCTTTCCTGGGGAGGCTCTTGCTGCTCGTGTCCCTTTGGCCCGTCCCGCGATGGAGGGGGTGACACAAAAATAACCATCCTGAGGCCTTTCTGCAAAATCCCAACAACCCACTAGATGGCAAACAACCCCTTGGAAAAGCCCACAAATACTCCGTCTTACTGAAACAAAGCCAGTGACATTCACCACCGGCAAATCCTTCATGGAATTGTATTTGGGCTTTCAGTTAACCCCACACTACAGCGAGGTCTGTCAAAAAAAAAACCATTATTGGGATATAAAACTAAAAGCTGTTTCCCATTCCTGAATGTTGAGGTACAATATGAGCTTTTACATGGAAGGCTTTGGGTGGAAGGGACCTTTAGAGGAACACCTTGCCCTGTCCCAGGCTGCTCCAGGGGAAGGCACAGCTCCCCTGGGCATCTGTGCCAGGGAGGAGCTCCTGCCCCACGCCCTGTCTGAGCTCACCCTCTCCCTTCTGTCCGTGTAATGCACACCTCAGCGAGGTTCTGCTGCTCCTCTGCTCTGCCCCACTCCCCCCACGAGGACAGAATTTCGCACCTTAGTGCAGTCAGTGGGGAATTTGCCACTGACTCAGAGCTCGGTGGAGATTTCACTCAGATACTGCAGAAGTGAAGTCCCTGACAGAGCAGTAGATGAGGAGGCAAGGACCCGATCTTTCTGCTGTGAATCATTCTCTGAGGAGGAAAAAATAGCATAAAAGACCTCTTGAGCTTAAGGAGACACTTGAAAATGCTTTAAAAGCAGAACAAACTTGCAAAGCTGTGAAGAAATGCTTGAAGAGCTCACAGACCATGACAGGAATTCACTCCTGCAGGGAGAGAAGGGGCCAGCTGACATCACCCCCAGCTCTACCCTCGCTCTGCTCTGTGCCCTCCTTGCTTTGCCAACTGGTATTTTAACGCTTGGACGATAGAAGTAACAGCTTGTTTAATATTAAAGCAGCTTTTTTTCATTGATTCACAAAAAGAGCTGTTCCTCACGAGCAGAGCAGTGAGTTGTGGCCACTAAAACCCAGCAGCAGAGCTCTCAGAGCCCTTCCAGAGCAATCTGAAGAGCCCAAGAGCCTTCCTGGCTCCTCTGACCATGCACACAGACCGTGCTGCTCTCCTGACCTCGCCTCACCCTCACCCCGAGCTGATCACAGCTCGGTAAATGCAAATGTGCAAATGGTGAAGTGGTGAGAGGTTTGCTTGGTGTTTCCATGAGGTGAAGCATCTCCGTAGCAGCTGTGTCTGTGCAGGGGAAGCACCTGCTGGCACCGTGGGCTGCTCGCAGCGCCACGTTTCCTTCCCCGTGATCAGATGAGAGGGTTTGGTGACAGCCCTGTCCCCCGCAGCAGGATGTGGCCAGGGTGTGCTCACACGGGGCCTCTCGGGGCTCACAAACGCTCCAGAGCCTGCCTGGGACAGGAGCCTGGGGCTCCTGCTGCACAGCAAGGTGGCTCTGGGGCTGGGCTGTCCTTCTGGGGCTGGGGTGTCCCTCTGGACCGTGCCAGGGTTGCCAGCACAGTCTGGTGGGCGGGAAACACCCCAAGGCTCCCAATGCCCTGAGCCAGAACAGGGAGGCAGTTCCTGGGGGAAGCTATTCCATCTAAACAGATTGAACTCAGGAATGCTCACTGGGCTCAGCCTGCTGGCCCAGGTGAGCACGGGGGACACTGGGCTGTGCAGGCTGAGTGTCACAGACACGACAGAACCAGACACTGCACTCAGTGCCTTGTCCATGTCCATGTGTTCCTCAGCTCCTGAGGGTGGTTTGTCCATGTCCACATGTTCCTCAGCTCCTGAGGGTGGCTTGTCCATGTATTCCTCAGCTCCTGGAGGTGGCCTGTCCATGTTCCCCAGCTCCTGGAGGTGGTTTGTCTATGTCCATGTGTTCCTCAGCTCCTGGAGGTGGTTTGTCTATGTGTTCCTCAGCTCCTGGAGGTGGCCTGTCCATGTCCATGTGTTCCCCAGCTCCTGGAGATGGTTTGTCCCTGCTGGCACACACTCCTCATCTCCCACCCCACAAGAGCCAGGTAAGCCTGGCCAGCCAAGCCAGCCTCATCTTTCTTTTTCTGTCCTCCAAAGCTGCAGACTCATGAGGAAATCTCTATAAATAGTTTAGGGGTCTGGTCACAGTGACAAATGTGCTCCTGCCGGAGCTATATCTGTGCCTGACGTGAGCCGTGCAGGATACAGCCTGTTCTCGTCTGTCCCTCGGTGCCAGTGGCGCTGCTGGGACCTGCTCCAGCTGAACGCCCTGACCTGCGCTTCCCTGCTCCCTCCTGCCCGCTCAGCTGGGACACACCTGGGACACCCACACTGCACACCAGGACAAAGGAGGGGCCGGCGCCCCAAGGACAAAGCCAGGCACGTTCCCTGCTCAGGCTTTCCCCATCAGGACGATCCAGCGTGCAAGAGCCCCTTGCTGAAGCAGAGGGGGTTTGGGAACCTGGGCCGTGCTCAGCAGCATCCTCTCCCAGGCGCTGTTTTCCCAGTTTTCTTACCCCAGCTGGCAATCCCACAGCATTCCACCGGGCCAGCGGGATTTCAAGTGGTGCACTGGTGGGGATGTCACCCAGGCTGGCCGTGCGCTTCTCCCCGTTCCCAAAGGTGGCCAGAAGGGTTTGTCACCCCCCAGGACCGGCTGTGCCGAGGGATGGGGCTGTGCCACCGCGGGGGCATGAAGCAGCCTGTTGGTTCCTGTCACACCTTCCCGGTTTCGGGTGTCACCGGCAGCGCTGAGTCAAAGCCGGGGCACAGCAGAAACCACCTGCCCTCGGAGCCACCTGGCAGCAGAGATGTCACCACACCGCTGTCACACCGTGGGGCAATCACCCGCCCCAGCGCAAAGCTCTCCTTCCTCCTCCTCCGGAGCTGCCCACGCAGAATTCCAGCTGCTCGTGGTGCAGGAACACGCCCTGTGGAGCAGCCAAGGCTGCTCACACCCAGCCTCTCCAGAGAGAGAAGCCTTAGAGATCCGGCCTTGGAGGTGGTTATTGCTGCTGATCTGCACCCCAGTGGGACTTGATAAGATCCAGTAAATCAAATTCCACGTGCTTTTCCCGCAATACCAGCTTTTCTCAAGAAAAGCAGGGCTGAGTTTTAAATGTGCTGGAAAATAGGTTTGAGCTTCAGTGACTTCAAGCCTGATGTTCAATTTGTAAATGCATCAAACTGCTATATTGGTATATTTATTTCTATTAATACTGCTGTTGCAGATAGGTGAGCTGGTGAACATCAGTCTGCAGGAAAAACTAATTTTAATACATGGTGAGCGTTCCTTACTTCCTTGTTTTCCCAATACCTTTGATGGAAGTTCAAGATATTTGGGTGTGTTGTGATGGGAAACCTGAAGCCTCGAGTCGATAAACTCAGGAACTGAGAGAAATGGGCTTCATTTAGGCACTAAATCTTCTGAAAAATCTGTATAACACTTCACAGAAATACAGATTTACTGAGAAATCAAAAGGCAACAAATGTGCCTTGAGTATGAGGTTTCAAGAGCAGAAATTTTCCAGGTCTACAGTGAATTTTACGTTCTAGATGACAGAATAGTTGGAAAAAAAAAAAAAAAAACTGCTTTCGTACATGAACAATGTTTAAACCGTTTATTGATACTCTAAGGCAGTCGCCAGCTGAGCCTCCACTGCAGTAAACAAGAAATGAGTGAGAGGAATTCCGCTGAAACCAAGGTGGGGAGGGATTGGGGAGTGGAAGGTAAAGGCTCAGTTAACCTGGAACAGAAACATTCACAGCCAAGCTGTCCCAACTGCCCTGGTTTCACACCCGCTTATTCACGGTGCAAACTGCAGGGTGGGACTCCACTGCTCAGTTCCTCTTTTCTCTTTCAAAACCAGTGAGTAAGAGCTTAAAGAACTCGCCCTCTGGGAACGATTTCAAATAATCCTCCTTGTTCCTCTGAGCTGTTAATTCAGAGCCCGGAATTGGAGTCTCTATAAATCTTTCATAAAGGTATCTAACGAATTTCTCTTCAAGTTGTAATTTGGCAGAGCAAAACACTGTTTATCCAGCTGGAATAACTCCCATTGCCAGGTTTTTTTGGCACCAAACTTTTGTATCAATGCACACCCAGTACTTGACACATACGGGGGCTGTACTTGCCATGGAAGTCCTGTTCCAGCTGGTAATGCAGATTTTTATGACTGAGATGGAAGGGAATTCCAGATTCTCGGTTAATTTACCACATTCAGCATGAAGAATTAAAGTCAAGCTCCTAAATTAGTTGATAGAAAAAAAAAAATGAAACGACTTTCAACTAATGTTTTACTTTGGAGACTTTAGAATTTAATGAATAAATTGATCAATAAGTTGATCTAAGCATAATCTGCATTGTCTTAGTCTTAACTATTTAATATGACAGCAGAAACTTTTAGATATCAGCTCATGTCAAAATATTTTGCTGCCTAAATTCCTGTCACGTTGTTTTCTTACAGCCATCATTCTTCAAGGGAATCAGATTTTTCTGTCATCACGGATTCTTGTTTTCCTTTCTCTTCTGTTAAGGTGATTGCACACTGTCATTTGTAGTAATTTCCTAAGAAACATTTTGTATTTTGTTCTGGGAAACATTTGCCAATCCTGTGAATCCTGAGGGGATTTAGGCACTGCCCACCAGAAGAGAGAGTTTGGGATACCCAAAACTTGCTTTCCATGAGGTGTTTCCTTTTTCCCCTTTTTCTATCGCTCAGCTTTGGTGTCTCTCACTGCAACCAGACACCTGGAAGAACAAACTCAGTTTACATTTGTGTACAACTGATTGAAAGAGGAGCTTCCATGGCCTGCAGAGCTCCAGGCCAAAGGGCTCGTTAATGCCTCATCATGACTCAAGCAGCAATTATTGATTGATGCTATTTTCCAGCAGTGTCCTGGCAACAAAGCACTGCTCCTGCTGCCGAGGGGACAAGGCACTGCTCGTCTTTACGAGTTCAAAAATACCCACATAAAACATCAAGGATGGGTAAGAACCGGCAGGCGGCCTGAGCTGCTTAAGAAGAGCAAGTACAAATCTCTCCAGCTTTTTGAAATATCAAAGTGGAACCTGGAAAACTGGAGTGCGTTAAAAGCAATAAATGATGGGTGTGTGCATGGAAAAAAAAAAAAAAAAGTGGGCAAATTCCACTGTGCTGACACCTGCTGCTTCCATGACTCGTTTTTCCTCCTTTCCAGCCCCTCTGGCACACGGGGTACCTGGCAGGGAAATGGAAAGTGCTGTTTGCCTTCTGCAAATACCACCTAACCCGGGATTTCACTGCAGGGTAATCCGAGGGTCAGTCAGCTTTTCCCAGCTCTCCTTTTACTGCTGTTTCTTTAATCTCCAGTGCATTCCGTGGGCTGTAAATTGCTTTTGCCATTGCAGAGGTGTTTAGCACCAGCATTTGGGTTCCTAGGACTTTTTTTTGGCTCTGTTATCTCAGCTCCAAGGACTGTTCCAGGTTGCTGAAAGGCCAGTGCTGTTTTGGGTTGGCAGTGAGATTTTTTATTTAACGTAAAATTGTTTTTAAAATCTCAGGGATTGTATGGCACATGGCTATAGGAAGGGAGGCTGTCAAATGGCCAGGAAAATAGGGTGAAGTATTCCAAATAACTGAATAATAAATAATGTCCTTTCCAAATAGCCAGGATCCCTGCTGAGTCATGAACCTGCACAGAAAACAGCTCCCGGAAACATTCTTTGTGCATGGTTTATTTCCATATTTTTATTTCCATTTTATTTCCCACTATTTTGGTGATAGCTACAGACTCTGAAGGCCCAAACTATAATAGGAAAAGAAGGGTAAAACCAAACGTACTGCGGAGACCTTTCTAAAAGATGTGTTTGTAAAACTGGGGAGGTTTGTGAACGACTTTAACCGTGATCCCCATGAGGAGGAGAGCAGACCACGAGCACCTCGGCCTCCTCCTCACAGCTGATCTTGAGGGCGCTGGGAAGGGTTTGGAGCCCAGGAGGGGCTGAGGGAGCTGGGAAGGGTTTGGAGAATTCCTGAGGGTGCTGGGAAGGGTTTGGAGCCCCAGGAGGGGCTGAGGGAGCTGGGAAGGGTTTGGAGAATTCCTGAGGGTGCTGGGAAGGGTTTGGAGCCCAGGAGGGGCTGAGGGAGCTGGGAAGGGGCGCAGCTGGAGAGAAGGGGGATCGGGGGGACCTTGTGGCTCTGCACAACTCCTGACAGGAGGGGACAGCCGGGGGTGTCAGGCTCTGCTCCCAGGGAGCAGGGACAGGAGGAGAGGGAACGGCCTCAGGCTGGGCCAGGGCAGGCTCAGGGTGGGCAGCAGCAGGAATTTCCCCATGGAAAAGGGGGATCAGGAACTGGAAGTGCCCAGAGGGGTTTGGAGTGCCCATCCCTGGAGGTGTCCCAGGAAGGGCACTCAGTGCTCTGGGCTGGAGACAACGTAGGGATCGGTCACAGCCTGGACTCGATGCTGGAGGTTTTTTTCCAACCTCTGGGATTCTGTGGCCGCTCCCGAGGGACCCCCACGGACACGGGCAACAAGGCGGGGCCGCCGCCTGCTCCCCACACAACATGGCGGGCACGGCCCCTCAGGCGCCGCTGCCACTCAAACACAGCGAGCCAATCAGAAGCGGCGGCT
>WEZZ01026363.1:14908-35843 GCA_013400585.1 Chloropsis cyanopogon | reverse complement strand
GGGCCCCGCCGCGCCCGCCGCACCCGCCCCGCCGCCTCCTCCTCCCGCCGTGCCGGGCATCCTCATCGGCGACCGGCTCTACTCCGAGGTGTCGCTGACCATCGACCACTCGCTGATCCCCGAGGAACGGCTCTCGCCCACTCCTTCCATGCAGGACGGGCTGGACCTGCAGTGCGAGACCGACCTGCGCATCCTGGGCTGCGAGCTCATCCAGGCGGCCGGCATCCTGCTGCGGCTGCCGCAGGTGGGCCCTTGCCGGGGGCTTCCAGGGGGGCAGGGGAGGAAAAGGGAAGCGAAGGGAAGGGCGGGGGCCGCCCTTGTGGGGGGGGGGAGGGGGGGGGGGGGGGCGGCGGTGCCTCACACAAAATGGCGGCGGCTGGGCCCGGGCACTGACTCGGCTCCTTCTCCCTCCTCCTGCTCTGCCCTCACAGGTGGCCATGGCGACGGGGCAGGTGCTGTTCCATCGGTTCTTCTACTCCAAGTCCTTCGTCAAGCACAGCTTCGAGGTGAGCGCGGCCCGCGGGCACCGGGAGAGGGCGGCCGGGACGGCCACGCGCCACACGGGCCGCTCGCTTCGAGCCCGGCGGATTTGCTTCTTAGTTACGTAATTCGCGTTTTGCCTGGGCTGAAAAAATCGTTTGCTTAACGGAAACGGGGCTTCTTTTCAGATTGTTGCTATGGCCTGCATCAATCTCGCGTCCAAAATTGAGGAGGCGCCTCGTCGGATAAGGGACGTGATCAACGTGTTCCATCACTTGCGGCAGTTAAGAGCAAAAAGGTAAGATCAGCTTCGTTATGAGCATAAGCACCTGTTACCACTAATGTACGCTGCAGTTTTCAATTCACAGTATTTTTCCAGGCTAAGTTCAACGACCTAAAATTGAGAAGGGAGTGCCCGTTGGCTGCTGTGTAGGCAGTACAGTGCAATCTCGGCCGCTTCTGCTTTTGTTCACTTGGTAGACCCGTTTTCGTTGTTGATTTAGCCACAAGTTATGATTGGCAAGTATTGGTTCTAGTTTTAGGACCGGCGTTGTAGTTTCAGTCTGTTTGTTGACTTTTTGACGTCTCGTAGTGTTAGGTGTGAGTAGCCAGTCAGTGAGTTACTGTGTATTCTCCAGTTTTTTAATCGTACTGAGCGGTGCTGATGCATGAGGGGGGGGAATCTGTGGCTGTCCAGGTGTGGTTGTGGTGTTAAGAAAGTACCTGTTATGAAGAAGCTGAGCTTTCAGTGGTGCCAACGTTGCCTTTTAGAAAAAGCCATTTCAGAGAGGACCTGAAAAAAGGCCTGGTTTGGCTTGCAGTGTTTGCAGCTTCAGTGGTGAGGAACGTGTGGTTGAGGCAGGGAGGCTGAAGGCATTTTTAGGTGCAGAAAGGAGAGCTGATGTGCTGGTGCAGGTGCAGTGGGGGCTCACCTGGCCCTGTGCACGTGGGGTAGAGCTGTCCCAGTTCTGAGTTCTAATGCTGCTCTTTGTGTGTAAAGCAACATTTTTTATCTGTAAAGCAAAGAAGTGATGCATTGAAAGGAGGAAGGCGTGGTTGAAGGGAAGGAGTTCTCTGGGTTGCTGTTAAACACAAAATCTTAATCCTGTTGGGCAGCAGTGTTGCAGTCTGAGATTGGAGACTTCAGCTTTGCTTCTGGTGCCTGATTGCTTAAAGCTTCAGGTACTCTGTAGCTACAAAAGGATTTTGTTTTCAGCCACAGTGGTAAATTCACACTTCATTTTCCTGCCTTGTGTCAACAGGTGGCGGCAGGAATTTAAACTGATGTTGTCCAAGCTTTTCTGAGAAACAGAGTAGAAATCCCTTAGGGAAGCCAGCTGTTTGTTGGTGTCTTTATCCTGCCTGTGCTTCTGTTGAAGCCAGAGCTTTGGCTTTACTGCCTCCTGATGGTGTTGTCCTAGTTAGTTCTAGGTCCAAGCAGGAAGAGTTGGTGTTAAACTTTGGAGTTCAGCTTTGTTCTGTCTGGCTTTAAAGCTGCTCTCCCCGACTGGGAGAGCTGTGTGAAGTTATGCCAGGTGTGAATTCAGTGGGATTGTCTTCACAGTCATTAGGGAGTCTGGTTATTGGAGTGGCTGGAGCAGGCTCAGTGATTAGTAACGTTCTGGCCTCTGTCCAGGCAGCGAAGGTTAATTCATCGTACGCCTTGCTTTGCTTTGCCACGAGAATACAAATTAGTTGTTTCTTTGTGCTGTGTGAAGGATCAGAGAGACTGAACTTAACCTGTGAATTTAAATCTTTCCAGCTAGCCTGTTGCAAATCCCAACTTGTGCATGTTACGTGGTGCCTAAAGTGCATCATGTCCAGAGAAATCGTGCACTGCTACCCATTATTTTCGGGAGAAATGGGTATTGTTGCTCTGCGATTCTGAGTGAATCTGCATGAAATTAACCTTAAAATGCTGCAGTCTGACATTCAGACTCGCACACCCCCCTACCCTTTTTTTTTTTTTAGCAAGCAGGATGTAAACGTTTTTCTGTACTTTTTACAAGCTGACAGTTCCATCACCTGTACACGTTATTAACTTCAACTCTTTTTTCCCTTGCAACCGACTATACAGCGACCAGCTACATTTACCAAAGCCTGGGTGATGTGGAGTGGTACATAAAGATGAAGCTGTCGTCATGGCAACAGTGAGTGAAGTATCGAAAATCCCCAAGGAGAAGCCAGTGCTCTGAGCATAGGTCACTGGAATCGGGGGACTAACAGGTTGGCCGCTGGTGAACCATTTGGAAGAACTCCTGTATCTTGTTATAAGCTTTTTTCTTTGCTGTCCAGGTTTTTAGAATACTAGCTTGACTTTTTTTTTTATTATTTTTTACTGAAGCTAACACGTAGGCTGTAGTTAGTCTCTCACACACAACCCAGAACTGAAACAGGCTGCTGTACTTTCTTTTTTAGTCTAGCATTTCTGTTAACTGAAGCTCTTAACCTGCACACAAATTCGGGGTAGTTTGGGTAGGCTTTGCTTTCTTTCTTAACCAGTTTTGGGTTCTTAGTTCCACTTTCTGGCTCTGTATAATTGCAGCTTGGATTCACAGTAAAACAAGGGTACAGAAGTCTTGAATTTGTACATTTTTATCAATCACGATGTAAGCAGTCCCTTTTATGTACCTGTTTGCAGAACTGGGAATTGCATTGGAATTTTCTTTTTATGAGACATGTAGTCAACTGAGGTGGTATTTCTAATGCTGAGAAGTAAGAAAAAGCTAAATAAGTGTTTTGGACAAGCATATTTTCTTTGGGATCTTTGGCGAGCATATGTGATGTAGAACTGCATGTAAAAATGTTTGTGTGCATGGAGAAAAGCTCGTACTGTGGAAAAACTGCTTTTTAAATAACTGTGTGCCAAAACCTCTCTGTTCTGAGCAAAGTGCAACTGTTGTTTAACTTGTAGAATGTAGTTTGAAGTTGATTTATTTGTGTTAACTGTGCCTGAAAGCTGCAGAAGGTCCTGAGACTGGAAATGTGACTCGTGTGGTGCTGTAATCTCACATGGTGCTTTGAGGTGCTCAGTCAGCTGTTCCTCACTCAGGGGCCCTGCAGTGGGGCTGCATTAATGACACATTAATCACGTCCTTAGTGCCTTCAGACTGCTGCAAACCTGGGCTGCTTGTGGTTGTGGTCCTGGAGACAAACAGAGAACTGGTGCTCTTTTACTGACCAGCATTACAGATCTGTGCTCCTCGAAACGAGGTGCTGGTGCTCTGCTGGACTTGTCACACGTGCTTTGCTCATTAGGAACAAAACTCCAAGCAGGGCACTGTTCCTCCAAGAATTAGTCATGCCAAAGACATCAAAGTTTAATATTGCACCAAATGAAGCTGCAGCTGTGTGGAGAACTTAGGTCTCATTTGTCAGAGTGATTTTAAAGAAGGTATTTGTAATTTATTTATTGTTACAAGCACATTACAGTGTGTGTTAATCTTCTGGGTTGTTACACAATCTAAATCCCAACCAAGTTTTGAATCTTAAGTGTTGGATTGACTTCCCAGAGGGGCCGGTGTGTGCTCTGTTCTGAAAGATAAAGTCTTGCCTGGACCTCTAGTGCTGGTCTCTAGGAACAGACTCCATGCAACATTCCTTGGCTATACAGGGTTTGAAGCTTATATTTCATATGTAAGCTTAAAAATATTTTTTTCTTGCAACATTCCTTGGTTATAGAGGGTTTGAAGCTTATATTTCATATATAAGCTTTAAAATTCTTTTTCTCTGGTTTGTTACTTGGCCTTAAGATAATTCTTGGGCTGAGAATTAAGTGCAGCAAATGCACTGGCAAAGTTCCTCTTGTCGCAGTAGAAAACAAAGAAGTTTTTTAAAGGGGAATCTCTGAAGTTTCCAGCTTGTAAATAATTGTTTACCAACACTGCAGAGTTTAACAGTGCAAAAGTATTACATTGGTGAATCGATGCAGTGCAGAGCCTGACTTGTGCCAGCAATAAGGTGCAGTAAAACACCGAAGTCTCCTGCAGATCTTCATTTTTCCATGAGTGGATAAAAGGCTGTATTTGTCTGGAAGTCCTGTCTGGATACACCGATGGTTTTCGGGGCTTCCTTAGGGCTGTAGGACTTGTGACCAAAGGAATGTGGGACAGCAGAGTAAAGCAAAGCAGAGCACACTTGGCATGTTGGGTTTCCTGCCCCTGTGCTGTGCAGCGTGGGCCACGTGTGAGCTGTGGGTGCTGATCCCATGGCCCTGTGCAAGGACAGTGAAAATTTAAAATACAGCAAAGGCTCCCATCTGTCCTGCTGCGCTTGGAGCCACCTTCACTTCCTGCCAGAGCCCTCAGGGCATGCAGGGCCATGTGCAGGCAGGGTGGTGGATGATCCAGAGCAGTCCCCCTGCAGATTGTTTCACTAGACTGAAGTCCTGGCTGTCCTAAGGGTTTAACCCGAGATCTTCTTCACCTGTGGTGAAGCTTTCTGCTGGCAAACAGCCTGAACTCACTCTGGGTGCTGCTCTGCAGACCCTGTTAATGGCAGTGATCTCGAGATAAAATTGGGGAGAGCAGTGCTGAAGGAACTGTTACCAACACCAGTAATGTTGATGGCAATTAATTGGAGGTGAATCAGCTTCACTGATGGGAAGAACTCAGCTTGGTTGTTCCACTGTTCCACTCCAGAGCACTGTGTTCAGCCTGTTAGACAAAACCAGCTCCTCACTGAAGTAGTTACCCTAAAGAGGCTTGAAAAGCTTTTCACTTTCAATTAATTTATGAGGAGAAAAGAAAAAGAACCAACTATAAACAAAAGAAAAAAGTCTCCCAGTTCTGCGTTTATTTAGAGGAGCCGAAATGAAAAACTTTGTAAACTTACCCTGATGAGTGAGAGTGACACTTAGCTAGAGAAGTTACTCTGCTGAAACATGGAAAACCTGGTGTTTTGTGTGATGAGACAGTACTTGAACTGCAGGTCCAGCCTGGCACCAGGGAGCTGCAGTTGTTCATTGCAGAGCTGCGAGCTGCAGCTCAGCCCCTCAGGGAGAGCAGGGCAGCTCATGCTTCAGGTGCGTGGGGATACAAGCTGCTTTTATTAGAGAAGGTTGTGGTGGCCTTTGCCCATGGCCGTTGGTGCCTGTCCAGGTGACTGCAGAGGTCGTGGCATAAACTGGATTATTCCAGCCTTGTCATTCAATTGACCCTTTCTTCTTGGGGTGGAACCTTGGTTTTTTGAGTATTTTTTCTGTTCTGTGGCCTTTCAGGGAAGAGAAGTGAGATCCACTCACAGAATTTGCAAGTTGGCAGTGAAATGTTTTGTCTGGTACAACAAAAGCTGTATTTTGAATCCACTTTGCATTACTTTTTTTTCTTTTGAAGGTAATGTAAAATAAATTTGTCACGAGTGCTTGGGCTGTATCGTGTACACAGACCGTGGTTTATTAGAGCATAACGAGCTGCAAAAACATTATTCTGCTTTGGAAAGCACATGGAATCTGTGAGGCATACTACAGGGAAAAAGCTGGTGTGTCTTCAGGAGGAAGTGGATTAAAATATCCCATGTGGAATGTTGAAAGGTCAAGTCTAAGCACGGACAAAGCAAAGAATCTGCAATGGAGTGTGACACTTGTGCATCAGGTGTACAGAAGGATATTGTGATTAAACATGCTCTGGGCAGTTCAGGGGTTGCATTTGGGAGCAGTTAGGGTTGGCAGTGCTGGAGTTTGAAATCTCTCTCTGAGGTGAGCTGTTGTTTCGCACATGCAAACAGCAGCAGGATCATCCCCGGTACCCCTGGAGAGGGGAGCAGGCCCAGGCAGATCCGTGCCTGTTTCCCAGGGTAATTCTGTGCTTCACTCAGCCTTTCACACATCGCAGGGCAGGGCTGGCTTCTCTGCAGGGTGAATCAGCTGCTCCTCAGTGCATAGGAAACTGCAATTTCTAGAGCACGAGTTGCTCCTTTAATGCCAGTGAGAGCCCTGTTCTGGCTGACTTCTGCTTTGAAATCCTGCCTGGCGAAGGATTCCTTCTGCCACCTCTGCCACGGAGAGGAAAAGTTCTTGGGAGTGCCCCCATCAAGCCACCTCCTTCCAGCAGCTGGAGCAGGGCAGTTTGCATACACAGGAGCAGAAGGGTATTTTTTTATCTCAGCCATCTAATCTCTAGCTAGCCAAAAGCAGCAACTGAACTAGTTTATCTAAACTTGGACAGCACAAGATTAATGCTTAAACTTGCTTGCAGGAGTTGAAAACCGGTTTCTGTTGCCATTAGTTGGTTGGAAGGGAAAACAGAGTTGCCGTTATTTTTGGATATGCAAAACAGTTTTGATTTTATTTCTTGCAAACTATAGGACTCCAAGCCCCCTGATACTTGATCAGAACTACATAAACACCAAAAATCAAGTAATCAAAGCAGAAAGAAGGGTACTGAAGGAGTTGGGATTTTGTGTTCATGTCAAGCATCCTCATAAGGTGAGTTCTCCATAATAATGTAATTGTAATTCTTACTCTGCCGTGGTGGCATCACTGGGAGCTGTGGAACGAGAAACACAGGTGTCAGAATGACCTGAATTCTTCTCTTTATTCCCTGTAGTTATTAATGCTTTTGCCAGAGTACTTGGGCTAACAGCCATATTGACTGTGATCAGTCACTTCCCTGGGGAAGGGTGAAGGTGGCTGGCTTAAAAATAGCAGAAAAGAGTGAAATAAAGAATTGTCTGAACGTGATGGGCTGACTTGAGAGCTTAGAGTGTGTGCTTGGAGAGAGGGAGCCCCCATTGTTTGGGCATACTGTTTGATTTCATTTTTACATATGTGTAATTTACTTCCTTACTCCTGCTTTATGTGTTAAAACTGAGTCTCTTTTCTTTCCCCCTCCTTGTTCCTCAGATCATTGTTATGTATTTACAAGTCCTAGAATGTGAACGTAATCAAACCCTGGTACAGACAGCCTGGTAAGTTGCTTTTTTCCATTCTTTTCCTAGCCAGGAAAATAGTAGCAGAAATAACAAGCCTGCTGATGCCTATGCAAAGCAATGAGATGTAAGTCACCACCCAGACACATTTGGACAATCTCGTGGTGCTTGTTTCTGCTTACTATTTTCATGGCTTGATTCCAGCGTAGCGATGGAGAACTCAATTTAACTTTGTTCTTTTTTCTACTCTTTGATTGAAGGGTAGTCCCTGCTGGTAAGTCATAGAGCTCTGCCCTCTGCACCTCAGCCCATGACCTGGGGATGGCTGCTTTGGCTGCCCTTCTCTCCAGCCAAGCCAGTGCAAGCCTCAGCGAGTTCACTGCCGCCACCCAAAGCCATCGGGCAGCACCTCCTAGTTCTGTCCTGGCGCCAGGATTTGTATATTTGGTTCTAGAAGTAACTGTTACAACTGTTTCTCAATGTCTTTGTTGCCTACCTGCTGTATGTTAAAGGACACGTGGGGGACGATTCTGCCAGCCTTTCTTTAGTTGGTTTAACATTTAAACTTGAGTTACATAGGGTGACAGTGCATGCAGCATGTTCACTTAGCAGGCAGGCTGGGCATGGGGGTGTAGAGTCCTCACTGACTGACTGCTGTTCTCTCTCCCGTGCTGGGAATTTAGAAATCCATGGAGCTCTGCTGTCCACTGCATCTCTGGGCGTGTGCTGTTGGCAGTGCCACAGCAGCTCTCGAGGCCGGGGCCCAGTTCTAGCTCACAGATCCTTTCCAACACTCAGTGAGCAAATGGGGTGCATCTCCCTGGGTGAAGTTAAAGTGACTCAAAGCACACCAAATTTAAATGCACTCAGAGTTTTGTGAGCTCTGCAGGTTGCACATAGCCTCTGGATAATGGTAGGTTGAAAATGCACCTTGCTCTCCTGATGGCTCTTGAGTTCTACATTGATCTTTAAATTCAACCCCATTGGTGTTTGAGACAATCAGCTGGACAGATGCCAGGTACCTGTGAAATTGTAACCCAGTGGGCACTTCCCAGGGTAACTTCAGCTAGGAAGTGGCCGTTCCACACTGCTTGGATTTACTGCTACTGCCTGGGGGTTTAAAACAGTGGCAGTGCTGCAGACTGTCACAGAGTGACACGAGTAAACATCAACACAACCTGAACGAAATCACATCTTTAATGTCACTACAGAAAAAATAATAAAGTCAATTGAGTCTCCAGTATTGTTATCCTCTAACAGAAAAGCAAACTGGAGTTCCAACCTGCGCTGCTCTGTTTTTTAGGAATTACATGAACGACAGCCTCCGGACGAACGTGTTCGTTCGCTTCCAGCCGGAGACCATCGCGTGTGCGTGCATTTACCTCGCTGCCAGAGCCCTGCAGGTGAGCCCTGGCTGCACTGAGCTCTGCCTCTCACTGCTGCTGCTCTGGTTTCAGGGAAATCCATGGAAATACTTCAGCAAAACCTGACCTGGAATCTCCATTAAGCTTCTCCTTGTTGGATTTTCAGATCCCGCTGCCTACCCGTCCCCACTGGTTCCTGCTCTTTGGCACCACGGAAGAGGAGATTCAGGAGATCTGCTTAACAACTCTGAAGCTTTACACCAGAAAGAAGGTGAGTTTGACATGTTGGATTTTGCTGCTTGATGCTCACTGCAGCTTGAGCTGAGTTATGGCTGTCCAGAAAAGTTTGGGAATGCCTAATACAGATGTACTAATGGGAAGGGCTCCTCTAAGGAGAGAACAAATTCTGGAAGTTACATTACTGGGCAGATCATTAAAAGCCAACTCAGTATTTTTCAGAAATGAGATTAAATATGAATTACATTAGTTCAGCTTCTTACCTGGTTGTTACCTCCACAGCCCAATTACGAATTTCTGGATAAAGAAGTAGAAAAGAGGAAAATGGCACTACAAGAGGCAAAACTGAAAGCAAAAGGTTTAAATCCTGATGGAACTCCAGCACTCTCAACACTGGGTGGCTTTTCTCCTGCATCCAAACCATGTAAGTCTGTTTTCTGAACCTTTTTCGTTTGTTTTTTTTTTTTTTACCATATATTTTAAAACCAGTCTCAAATTCTTGAAACCAGATTAGAAAGAAAAGAGATGCTTTATTCCACGTTTCCCCAGATAAGAGTGATACATTATTAATATGCACCCTTAAGAGAATGAGATAATGAAGCAGGAGTTGCTGTGTGTTCTGTGATGTGAAGAGAGGCTTTTTGGATTTAATCTGGGGGTGCTGCAATAGCCTTCAGGGCCCCTTTTGCAGCAGATATCTGTGAAAACTCCTTCCCCTGGTTGTTTTTAATGTGCTTGGCAGCTGTTGGGTGCAGTGAGGGCAGACAGCTGGTGGGCAGGAAATGGAGGAGGGAGAGGCCCAGCACTGCCTTGGCATCCGAGGGAATTAAATGGAACATGGGTTTTGAACTGGCCAGTCTGTCTGGGCTCTCATGGTTTCTCCTGAAGAGTCCTGAGTTTTCAAGGTGTTTGGCCTGGGCAGTGTGAATCTCTGACAGAACAAGGGAAGTGTTTCTGTGAGGAGAGAGCCGAGGTTGGAAGAGTTTGACAGCAGGAGCTCTGATGGGCTTAACAGCCCTTCCATGAAAGGTGAATCCATCTCTGGGCTGTACCAGCTGTCGGTAGAGACAGACTGATGTATTAGCTGGATAGTTTTATTTGTTACTCATTTATATTTGTGCCATTATTGTAAAGATTAAATCTAATTCTGCTGGGCAGGCTTAATCCTGTCTATAGCATTAGAAATGAATGCCGGGGTAACATGTTCTGTACTGTGGGACACAAGGGCAGCTTCTGTTTTGTACCTTTTGGCCCCAGGTGAGCATGGCTGTGTGCTCTGAAGGTCCCAGTGCTGTTCCTCCTTCGTGGGCAGAGGGTTTCCCCACAAATACCCCGTTCCAGGAGTGAATCTAAGTGGAGAGGTGGGATGAAATAATAGATGTAGAGTTTGTATCTGCACTTAGTGCAAATCCTGGTGAAGGTGCCTGAGCAATGTGCAGTGTGTTCATGACAAAGGATGAATAAAGAGCTGATTTTGAATTGAAATTTAATTCTTAGCTTCCCCAAGAGAAGTCAAAGCTGAGGAGAAATCTCCAGTGTCTGTGAATACCAAAACCGTTAAAAAAGAGCCAGAAGAGAGGCAGCAAACCTCCAAGAGCCCTTACAACGGGTAGGTAAAACTCTCCTGCTAAGAGAAGGCTCGATGACAAATGTTCTCAGCTGCAGTGCAGGGAGCTGCTGCGAGCCCCTGCCGTGGCAGTGCCTGAGCAGTGTGGTTTGTGCCCCGCAGGCTGAGGAAGGAGAGCAAGAGGAGCCGCAGCAGCCGCAGCCCCAGCCGCTCCCGCTCCCGGACGAAGTCGCGCTCGCGCTCCCACAGCCCGCGCAGGCAGTGAGTGGGGCTGGGCTGCGGGGGCTGCCTGCTGGCACTCGGCTCTGGCACAGCCCGCTGCAGCGGGGTCTGCACTGCCAGGAGCCAGGGCTGCTCCTGAGTGCCTGCCAGCAAAGGGAGGGGGGAGGCTTCGCTTCAGCTCTGGGTGCTGGTGTGGAGCTGCTCCTGGGAGTTCAGGCTGTAAAATTAGCCTGTCCTAACTGCACTCTACCTGAGGAGGCTGGGCTGGGCTGGTGTTGGTCTTCCCTTGTTAGTCTTCACAAGGATCCCATCACAAGTGGGAGCAGTCTCAGGGAGCACAGTGCCCTTGGAAAGGGAGAGAAGTGCCCCAGGTGTGCAGCCTCCTTGTGTCAGTGCTCCCTGGTGCAGTGCCTGGCTCTTCAGGGCTCTGCCCTGTCGAGAGCTGCTGGCTTTAGATAGGGGTTTTCTGAGAATCTTCAGGCTCACATTTAAGTTGGAGGCTGCCAACTTGGATCTCAGTGAAGTCACTGAAGGAAAAAATCAACACCCAATCAGTGATCTGGTGTTGATGGAAGACCCTTGACAAGGTTGACAAAAGATGCTGCATTCTAGTTTTAGTTTGAGCTGTTTATTTACAAATGAGCTCAACTAAAATACTCACCAGAGTGGTTGGGGTTGGAAGGGCCTTAAATCCCACATCACTGACCCCAGCTTTCCCCAGGGCAGGTTCCAAGCCATCCCCTGTCCTCCCTCGCTTAGCCCTGAGGGACAAAGCCTGATTTGTTCAGTAACTTGGGAGCTCTAAGCACTGATCTCTGTTAGCTTTTCCCGGTGTGGGGACACGCTGTAACTGTTGCCTCTCGTGCAGCTACAACAACCGGCGGAGCCTGTCGGGCACCTACAGCTCCCGCTCGCGCAGCCGCTCACGCAGCCACAGCGGGAGCCCGCGGCGGCACCACAACCACGGCTCGCCCCACGCCAAGGCCAAGCACGGCCGCGAGGAGCTCAAGAGCAGCGGCAGACACGGCCACAAGCGGAAAAAGTCCCGTTCCCGCTCGCAGAGCAAATCCCGGGAGCACTCGGAGGCGGCCAAGAAGCACCGGCACGAGCGCGGCCACCACCGGGAGCGGCGCGAGCGCTCCCGCTCCTTCGAGCGCTCGCACAAGGCCGGGAAGCACCACAGCAGCGGCCGCTCGGGGCACGGCCGGNNACTGGGCCCGGGGACTGCGGGGCTGGGCCGGCTCCATCCACGGCTCCGGGCCCACGGACTGCGGGGCTGGGCCGGCTCCGGCGCCTGGCACTGACCCCACGGCTTGCGGGGCTGAGCCAGCTCTGAGCCCACAGCTCCAGGCCTACGGGCTGTGGGGTTGGGCCAGCACCGAGCCCACGGGCTGCGGGGCGCCACCAGGGCTGCAGCAGCTTCAACCCCGGTCTGGTTTTCTAAAAGGTGTAGAAGACTTTTTTTCTTTTGGGAAAGAAACTGTTACCAACTTTTGCACATAATACCGTGGCAGTATCCCAGAGGTGGCAAACGATCAGGTTCACTGTATGTATTAGAGTTGTGTATTGTTTATTGAGCTGAGAACTGGAGAAAGGATTTCTGTAAAAAAGGAAAACGTACATTATTTTTATACCAGTCAATTGCAGACGCTTATATTTAAGTATAGTTATTTGTTTAAACATGGTGGAGACTTTCTTACACTGGTTTTAGTCTGCATGTGTTTCAAAGATTTTTACAAGAAATAAAATATAAAGCTTTTTTTTTTTTTTTACTGCCTGTTGGATGCCAAATGTGTGGAAGCTAAACTTGGTTTTCTTACACGCCATGGCTTTGACCCCTGTGCCTGAGTGACACTCGGGTGTGGATGTGCTGCTGTTGGGAGGGGAAAACTGGGAGAGCTCTGGATGTTTGTGTCCTCCTGGGGGTGCTGCTGGGAAGCCACGCAGCAGTTGGAATAAATGGTCATGGACTTCTCTGCAGCTCAGTGGGGTGAGCCAGGGACAGGCTGCTGGTGTCCCCTGTCTGAGAGCAGGAGCTGCTGGGACAACCCTGGAGCTGTGCCTGCTGTGGGGAAGGAGAGCTGGAAGGGGAGAGGAGGAGTCAGATCGGATTCTTCAGCTGCTGCTCAGGTAGTACCAAACGTGGAGCCTGCAGGTGGGAGGTGTTTGCTGTCCTGCTCTCCCAAAGTGTTCCCGTTCCTGCTGAGGCTGGAATGTTCCTCTGCAGAGCCCCGGTGCCCTGTCACAGGGCAGTGCCCGGCTCTGCTGGGCAGATGTTCCACAGCCCTCAGAAAGGAGAGGAAACCTGAGCAGGAGCTCTGTGCTGGGTACATCCCTGCCCTGCTGCGCCCCTCTGCAGCTGCTCTGGAAAGGCAGAAAGCAAATGAGTGTTTCGGAGGAGGAAAAGATAAAATGTCTCTCTCTGTTTCTTGGTTACCACTGTTTTTCAGTCTGTAACAACTGCTTTGTGTGTCTGTGTTCAGGAAAATGTGGTGGTTGCTATAGAAATTGAAGGAGCTTTTTTCCCCAGATAGAACTGCTCGGATGGTTCAGAGCAGAGAAACCCTGGGTTGGGAGGAGCAGCACCTCTGCCTGCCTTGGATTTGGGGTTTGTGTCGGAGTGACCCGAGGAGGGCTCAGCCCTGGGTTTGTTCTTGTGGGGAAAACTGTGCCAGCTCTGGGACGTGCAGGAGGCACTTCCTGAGGGGAAACAGCGGATCCCAGGTGGGGCTCACAGCCTGGCCCTCGGCTCTGGGGGTTCAGCAGGGGCCAAGGGGCAGCTGAGGGCCCCGAGTGCCCCATTCCCTGCAGGACTTGGCAGGAGCAGCTGCAAGGCACAACAGCTGAAATGTCCCTGCACCACAGTTCCTGTCTCTCCTAAAACTTGGAAGCTTCCCTGAATTTTGAGGTTTCCCTGTGTTTTCATGGAGCTGAGTGGCAGAAGTGAATCGTTTGACAGGGCTGAGGGACTTCAAGCACCTGTGCTGACCTCCAGGAGTCACCTGAGGCTACACTCTGCTCATATCTCAGTAACAGACAAATTTCTTGCAAAATCCAGAGGATTCCTGCCCTGGGTGATGCTGCAGCCTCTGCCACACTGCTGGAAATCAGGAGCTGCCACTGGGCTCTGAAATCTGAGACCCACAGGGACAGGGAAATGTCCCAGCTGGTTCTGCTTGGACACAGGGCTTGGCCTGGGTGGGTCTCACCCTCAGAGTTGCTTTTTCTCTGCAAAAAGGATTTCATTAAAATTTTTTGACTAATTTTCAACAAAAGGATGCAAAGGTTTCAAGGCATTTCATACAAACCCTTCTGCCTGTCCTTCGCTTTCAGGTTTGTTACAGATACTGGAAGGATGAGCATGGACCAGGAGCTTTGGATGGCTTGGGAAGAGAAAAAATGAACCATCAGAGAATATTTGTGATGGAAATTGGCCCAAGAGGTCCCTCTCAAGGCTTCAGTCACCCTCAAACCCACAGGTGAGTGGCAGCAGGTGAGGTGGTAAGGGCCCCTTTTCCGGGAAATCTTTCCCTGGTTGCTGCTCCTGCCAGGAAATGCTCATAAAATCTAGGATTTCACATCAGACCAAGTCTGTGGCTCTCCTGTCCGTGCTCCTTGGGGCAGGAAGCAAATCCTCCTGGGCAGGCTGGCAATCACATCCCCCTTTGGAAAAAGCACTCCTGCCAAGGAAAGAGCTTTCCATCCCCTCCTGCCTGACCACAGCCCAGCAGGGCCAGTAGAACAAAAAAAGTTAAAAATAGTAAAGCTGGCCTGAAAAAAAGTCTTTCTGTTCCAGTGGAAGGAAAAAACTTGGCAAAAGTGACCATTTTTGTCCCAGGATGGAGAATCCTTCTGGATGGGTTTGCTGGAGGGAATAAGGGGCTCGTGCCCCCACCCTGCAGAGACATTCCAGCTTCCCAGTCCCCGGGGCTCCAGGGGTGCTGTGCCCTCATCATTCCTGGGATTCCGTGTTCCCCTCATTCCCATGGATGCTGTGGCCCCCTCATTCTCATTCCCAGGGGCTCTGGCCCCCTCATTCCCATGGATTCTAACCTACTCATTCCTGGGGTTCCCCCTCATTCCCGGGGATTCCCCTCACTCCCGGGGTTCCTGTCCCTCATTCCCGGTATTCCCCTCACTCCGGGTTTCCCCTCACTCCTGGGATTCCCCTTCATTCCAGAGGTTCCCGTCCCTCACTCCCGGGGTTCCCCTCACTCCCGGGGTTCCCGTCCCTCATTCCCGGTGTTCCCCTCACTCGCTGCCGCTCCGGGATCCCTCTGCCCTGGAGGCGCTGCCGAGCCCAGCGCAGCCTCCCCCGCGGCTCCGCCGGGGCCGCACACGGTCACCAACAGCCACCAGGGCCAGGAGGGGACACATGTCCTGCCCTGGGGACACAGCAGCCCCGTCCCCGCGGTCCCAGCCTCGCTGAACACCCCAATTCCAGCCGCTGGGAGCGGGGCATGGATCAAAGCCTCGGGGGGTGGCACCGAGCAGGGGCTGTGGGAGATTCCCCAGGGCTGGGACAGCCCCGAGAGAGCCCCCAGGGGAGGGAATGGGGATCCCTCACACGGCCGGGGCTGCTCCAGGGCCAGGCACTGGTGTCCCCGAGGAGCCCTGGCTGCCCCATCCCTGGAATGTTCCAGGCCAGGGCGATCCCACTGAGGCACTCGGCAGCCCCAGGGCCTGTGCTCAGGAGCCAGGAGGGGAAATCCACAGCAAAATGATCTTAAGCCAAGTGAATCTCCTGAAAGGCCCTCACAGATTTCATTACCCTGTTCAGGGATTGCTGCAGCTTCCCAAAATTCCCTCATGACTTGGAACCCCGGGCTTGTATGGAGCAATCAGGAGACTCAAATGCCTGAGGTCCCATTTTAAAGTGATTTAGAGGGTGAGAAGCTGAGATTTTATTCAAACCCTGAAGGCTTTTCTATGCCTCAATACCTCTAAAAAAGGAAACACTTTCAGCATCTTTCTGCCGGGTGGAGATGGTTCAAAGTTTGCCCCCCACGCTGAGGAGACACCTGGTCAGAGGTCACAGCGGGTGACAGCGACTGGAACAGGTCAGAGTGAAACAGGAGGCTGGAGCTGTCACCCTGTCCCTCCCAAGGGAACAGAGCACATCCTCCAAGGGCAGGGAGCTCCCTCTTCCCTCCCCCTCAGCATCCCCCGGGGGTTTGTCCGGGCTGGGAGCCCTGGGCCAGCCCAGCCCCAAACCAGCCCTCCGGAATTCCCTATTTTTCTCCACCACGATGCTCAGAACGCCGTGGCCAGGCAGGGTGAGAGCACAGTAGTGCTTTGGCATCCAGGAAACCGCAAGAACAGCCGGAGATGTTATCTCTGACATCTGACGGCAGCCCTGGCTGCCGTCCCCCATGGACGCGGGATGGCCCCGGGGCTGATTTTTGTTTCAGGGCTCCTCGTGGCTTCCCGGCAGCAGCGAAGCCAGCACAGGGATGCCGGAGCTGGGGACACGAAGGCAGCACCGCCACCCCTCCCTCCTCCCCTCAGCAGAGCCAGCAGCGACCTCGGCGTGGCCGGAGGGCAGCACCGTGTCCTCCCCCACCCTTTAACCGCAGGTGAGACCGGCTCATCCAGCCCCACCCTGCCATGGCAGGGACACCTCCCCCTGTCCCAGGTGCTCCCAGCCCTGTCCAACCCGGCCTTGGGCACTGCCAGGGATCCAGGGGCAGCCACAGGTGCTCTGTGGACACCCCGAGCTCTGAGTGTCCTGCTTGTGCTCTCAGGGTTGTGATGATCATCAGGTTTAGGGTCCCAGAATCATTTTCCGTGGGTCAGGCTAAGAGGGGCCCCTGGAGACTTTTGCTTTCTGGGATCTGAGCATCTCCTGCACACATCCTGCTCTGTGCCAGGAGCCTGCCCAGGGTTTTCCTTCCTGTTATTTCAGGCACTGGCTTTGGACTAAATGCTCGTGATATCAACCCTGATCACCCTTGTGTTGTGATCCTGGGGAGGGGATGTTCCACAGATCATGGGGAGAGGCTGTTCCACAGCCCCCCTGCCCTCCTGTGGGTTCCCCTGTTGCTGCCGGGGTCAGGCACACACACAGATCCTCTCCCGATGGAAGTCCTGTGGACAAGGGATTGTTTCCCTGTCAGATGGATCTTCAGCAGGTTTGGAACATCCTTACCCAGAGCCAGCCAGAGGAAAGGATTTCTGTGGATTTCTATGAACACGGAAAATCCTGAAAAATCCAGAAAATCCACAAAATCCTGGTCTCCAGAACCAGCCTTCCATCCAGAGATCAGAAATCCAAGTTGTCCCTGTGCCCAGCTTGAGCAGGTGAATTTGTGCCTCATCCAACTCCAGCTCTACTGCTTCCATCACCCTCCAAGGAGGTGCTGGGGTTATTTTTAAGAGGAACCTACAGAAACACCCCCCAAACCGGACACCAGCACCCAGAACGGGGCTGGCAGGCAGTGAGGCCGTGCTGCTCCTTGGTCACAGCCACGCTGCTCCAGGGCTGACCCTGCCCGGACGCCTCCAGCTCTTCCCGAGGATCCTTTTTTGGGTATTTTTCCCGAAGGCACATGTGGTTCTTTGCTCAGAACTTTGTGGTGATTAAGATGACCGCTCAGTCCTGGTAAGTTAAAACAAACCCTGCAGGCAGCGCAGCGCACAGGAAACAGCTGGGGAGAGGAAGCTGGAGCGGATTTCCATAAAAGCCAATGATTCATGGAAATGTTCAGCGAGCGGGGCCGGCCCCGGGCTCCTCCCGGCAGACACGATTCCCGAGCCAGCCCCGCCCGTCATTCCCGAATTCCCAGTGCCCGCCCCCAGCACCAGCCGTGGAGCAGAGCAGAGGGAACTCCCCAAATTCAGCCTGGGGGGTGCTCCATGCCCCATTTCGGCTGCCAGTGAAATCCTGTTCAGCTGCCCTGGATTGGGGATGTCAGGAGAGGGCAATGCCTGTTACAGGGGCTGGAGGGGCAGGACACAGGGAATGGCTCCCACTGCCAGGGGGCAGGGATGGATGGGAGATTGGGAATTAGGAATTGTTCCCTGTGAGGGTGGGCAGACCCTGGCACAGGTGCCCAGAGCAGCTGTGGCTGCCCCTGGATCCCTGGCAGTGCCCAAGGCCAGGCTGGACATTGGGGCTGGGAGCACCTGGGGCAGTGGAAGTGTCCCTGCCATGGCTGGGGTGGGACTGGATGGGATTTGAGGTCTTTTCAACACAGTCAGTGATGGTGATGATGGTGATGGTAAGGACATTTAGGCAGGACAGAGTGTGACCCTCCAGCAGGAAGAAGAACCTGCTGCATTCCGTGGCTCTCCAGGCTCCTTTCCTCTGTGCCCAGCAGATTTCTTCCAGGACTCTTTCCCCAGAGCTCAAAGCAGGTACTGCCAGCTGGGCATTACTCCCTGGAGTGTGCCAGGCCAAACCAAACCACTTTCCATCCAAAGGGGATGGAAAATCCCCTTTGGGGCACTCGGTTCAGCCTCCCCTGCAGCGCAGGGCTGCTCCTGCCAGGACATTTTCCATGGATTTTTCCCACCCGCTTTGAATGACTCAAGCACAGGGGCTCCACCAGTGCCCAGGGCTCCTCCCTGGCTGCCCAGCCCCAGGGGAGGGCATTTTCTCCTCTCTCACACTTTCCTTTCCCAGATGTCAGCCCTCTCCTCCCATCTGGACCCCCTGGGTTATGCCCCCTTTCCCTGACACTTCCCACTGTGTTCATTCCACGCCTGGCACCAGTGCTGAGTCCTGCTGATCTCAGCACATCCCACGGCAGGGAACAGAATGGAGGTGGGGCCTGGAAAAGCCCCAGAGCCAGCCTGGGCCAGCCCCCCTCAGTGGAAGGGTCTCCATCCATCCCCCTGCGAGGTCTGGTGGCACCTGTGCCACCCTTGGCTCAGTGGGCAGGAGCAGAGTCCCGCAGGGCACTGAGCCCTGTCCCCACTCCGGGTGGAGCAGGGTGGGATCACCCCGGGCACGGCTGATCCAGAGCCTGGGGGCCAAGGAGAACAATCCATGGGAGCTGGCCATGGCCTGGGAACAGCTCCCAGGGCCAGATGCTCCACACAAATCACATTCCTGGTGTTAAAATCCCCTCAGCATTCATCTCTGGCAGTGCCCTTTTTATTATCCCACCCAAATGAGTTCTGTGCTGTGCCGTGAGGATGAAACCCCTGGATTAGTGTTTCACACCATCACAGCTGTCTGGGGTTTGTTCTTCCTTCAGCAGGACACTCCCAACCACCTGTAACCACCAAGGACAAAATCCAACGTGGAATTTTCATGATGGAAATAAGGGCCTGTTTTAAATAACTAAAAATGCAGCTGGGGGGTGTTGTCTGAGAAAGGAAATTTCCCCAGTTTCATTATCCTACTCTTATTTTGGTATTGAAAATGCACAGTACAAAGAAAGACAGTCATGTTTTTATTCTTATTAATACATTTTAATGATCTGTGGCATCAGTTTCTATTTCCATGCACTTTTAACACTGCTTAGGAACTAAGATGCTTTTTCCTGCAGTCCAATTTCTTCTTTTGTAGAAAAGCTCCATCTGCAAGGCACAATCGGGATCCCAGATCCTACACACACCTCAGAGCAAGGTCTAGTGATCACCTCAGCTTTGGTTTGTGATATCCCAGTGGGAATGAAGTGATATCCATGGCAAGCTGTGCATGGCCAGCGCTGATTCCAATTTCTGCTGAAGGAGCAGCAGGACCAGGCAGGGGCTGGACTCTCCATCACATTATCTGTGGAGAACATTACATTTTGGGCAACTTCAGGTGGGAAAAGGATGAGTCACACCGAGGCACTGACTGAGATTCCGTGGCTCCCTCTTGTCCTGTCCCTTTGTCCCCTGGGAGCAGGGACGGATCCCCGGCCCCACGCTCGGGGCAGGGCCAGCCAGGAGGGGTTTGGCCACCCGTGGATCGAGGCTGGGGCTCACGCAGAGCATCAGCCCCGTCCCACCTGCCCGGCACAGGGGATCGATCCTTTCTGGGAGGGTTCAGGGCTGTAGGAGCTCTCTCGGCTCCGCCAGGGGCGACCTGAGGCCTTTCCAGCAGGGAAGGACAAGAGAGCCCAGTGCCACGGGATGTTCTCTGCAGGGGAAGGGCTGGAGTGCTGCCCACAGCCAGCAGGGCAGACCCTCAGGGCCAGGCTTGCTCCAGGCCTGCAGCTTTGTTTGGCTTTGCCTCGTGCCACGAGTCCTGGACAGCAAGGTCCCTGACAGCACTCCTACAAGAACTTCCTGCAGGAAGTTTGATTTCCTAAAATGTCAGGGCTGTAAGGAGGTGTCCACGTCCTCCGTGGCACTTTGTGCTGCTGCCTGTCATCCCACCATGGAAAACACTGGGTAAACTTTCCTTGACATGGTGAGATTCATTAAATTGATTTCAAAGCCAGTAGGAAAGGGTCCCTGACCTTTCCATATTTTGTTTATTGCTTAGCAGCAGGAGCTCCGGGTTCTGGGAGGGAGGGGGAGAAGGGAAATATTTGTTCTGGACTTGGTTTGCATCCAGGACCTGGCCACTCCCTGTGCCAGAACCACAATCCTGTTCTTGCTCCCGTTATTTTACGTGCTGTTCCTCCCTGGCCACACTCCCCCTTTACTGCAGCTGCTGCCCCAGGACACAAACAGGGGGATAAGAGCCCAGGTTTGAGATCAGGGAATCATGGAATCACAGACTGCTTTGGGTTGGAAGGGACCTCAAAGCTCATCCAGTTCCCCTTCCCTGTCCCAGGCTGCTCCCAGCCCTGTCCATCCTGGATCCTGTGATGCTGGGCCACAATTCCCTGCCCAGGGCCAGAGCATTGGAACTGGATGAACTTTAAGGTCCCTTCCAACCCAAACCCTCTGGGATCCAGGGATTTTCTGACTTCAATCCCACTCATTGAAGATGTGCTGCTTTTTGTGAGAGAGACTCATTTTACTTTTCCCATCTTGAAATGTGTCCAGCATTTAATTACACCATGAATAAATTAATGCACAGATAAAAGTTATTGCACCAAAAATAAAGAAGAATTTAACTGGATTTTGAATTGTAGGAATGGATGAGTTCGGGGTCGCAGGCAGGCGTTCCTTTGGAGGCTGGAATGGTTTCCCAGGCGGAGCTGTCAGAGCTGGCTCGGCCGGTGCCTCGTCCCGGCGGGGACCCGGCCCCGGGGCTCGCTCAGCGGGGCCGCCCGTGCCTTGGCGGGGATGGGATCCAGGGATGCGGCGCCGC
>WEZZ01026363.1:0-14361 GCA_013400585.1 Chloropsis cyanopogon | reverse complement strand
TTTGTTTGTTTGGTTGGTTGGTTTTTTGTTTTGTTTGTTTTGGTTTCTATTGGTTTCCCAGATTTTCTCAGGAATCGTATCAAACCTTTTGAAAACTCAGGTTGCAGGTACAATTTCTCAATTTCTGTATAAAACTTGAGGGGGATCTGGAGCTCCCAGCCCCCTGGAACACATGGAACCAGGTGTGGGACCAAGTATGGAATCCCATGTGGAACCAGTATGGAACCAGGTGTGGGACCAGGTATGAACACGTGGGACCAGGTGTGGGACCAGGTATGAACACGTGGAACCAGGTGTGGGACCAGGTGTGGGATCAGGTGTGGGACCAGGTATGAACACGTGGAACCAGGTGTGGGACCAGGTGTGGGACCAGGTATGAACACGTGGAACCAGGTGTGGGACCAGGTGTGGGACCAGGTATGAACACATGGAACCAGGTGTGGAACCAGGTGTGGGACCAGGTGTGGGACCAGGTGTGGGACCAGGTGTGGGACCAGGTGTGAAGCCATGGAATGATGCAATCACTATGGAAGGCCATGGAGTGCCCCTGTTGTCCCAGCCCTGCCAAGGCCCCTCTGTCCCATGTCCCCATCCTTGGGCACAGCCTCACTGGAATTCCACTGACACCCTTCCCAACCTTTCCAAGGAATACATCAGTCCCAAGCCCAGCACTGATCCACGTGGAAGAGTTTCATTTTTGCTGTTGACCAATTCTTTCTCCTGCCACTGAAATTGCTGTGGACATTCCAGCCTAATCTTATCTGCAGTCCCTGACTCCATGTTTCCCATGGAGCAGCTCTCTCCTCCCTTCCCATTATATTCCAAGCATTCAGCAAATGTTTGTGGTCAGAATATCCATCAGCTGAATTTCTCTTTGCATTTAATTCATTTTTATGCATTCCTGAGTTAGGGAACGTGGCTGCACTGGTGGGAGCTGGGACACCAGCTCAAGGAATGAGAAATATCCATGCCTTCTACTCTAAAACCTAGGAATTCATTTTTGTTTACTCATGTTTGGGCAGTGGGACATGAGGATACAGGCTAAGAAAGGCCTTGCAGGACCTGAAAAATAGATATATTTTCCTATGAAGCACTAATTTAAGCATTTGCTGAATTAAAACTTCACATCTTTTGTGATCTACCATATTTAGGAAACGAAATCTTTGCATTTCAATGGATTTTCTGGTCACAGACCTTTGAATGATTTTAGAAATCACATGTCTCCAAGTAAAAATAACCAGGCATTTCCTGGGTCCTGTTCCTACCTCCTCTTGAACTTGACTCAAGCTGTGAATCAGCTGTGTCTTCTCCTGGCTTAATTTTTCCAGTTCATCTGACTTGTGCTTAATTTCTTTCCTCAGTTTCTCCAGGAATGATTCATTGTTGCTCTTTTCCATGGTCAGCTGGAACTCAAGCTCACTGATGAGCCTTTTAAGGCTCTGGATTTCTTTTTCTTTGTCTCCATCCTTCTCTGCCAGTTTCATTTGGGCATCTTGGAGCTTCTTCTCCAGAATTTCCGTCTCCATCCTCAGGCTCTTGGTGGCACTGGATATTAAACCTGGGATCTGGGTGAGATCAGACAGGAATTAATCTCCACTCAGCCCCTCTGAATATGGAGAATTAATGGCAGACAAATGGTGACTTGAGGAAAAAACCAACAAATTCAAACTTGCAGGAATTCTGCAAAGAGAATTGCAGGTCCTCAGAGAGGAAAAAAAAGCTCTGAATTTACATAATTCCCTCAGAGGACACCAGAGAGCTGTAAATTAATCACCACTCACTGAGAACATAGAGATTAATTAGTGTGTGCAAGATCAAACAGAGACATTGAGGTAAAAAAGGGAAAATTTAACTTCAAGTTAAATTTTCTGCAAGTCGGTGTTTCCTCAGGGTTTAAAAATCATGGTTAAATATTTGCCAAGAGAACAAAGCCAAACTTATTTTCAGCTCTAAGTCACAATGTCCTAGGTTTTAAATAACAATAAAACCTCATCACATTCCTTTCATTTTTCCAGATGTTTTGGTTTAGGGTAAATTTTGGGAAGAAATTTTTGAATGGGGTTTTCATAGAAAGTAAATTTAAATGTTTTTTGGTTTTTTTTTGGTTTTGGTTTGTTTTTTTGTTGTTTTTTTTTTGTTGGTTTTTTTGGGGGTTTTTTTTGGGGTTTTTTTGGGGGGGGTTTGTTTGGGTTTTTTTTTGGTTTTTTTTTTTTTTGTTTGTTTGGTTGGTTGGTTTTTTGTTTTTTTTGGTTTTGTTTTNTTGTTTGTTTTTTTGTTTGGTTGGTTGGTTGGTTTTTTGTTTTGTTTGGTTTGGTTTTTATTGGTTTCCCAGATTTTCTCAGGAATTGTATCAAACCTTTTGAAAACTCAGGTTGCAGGTACAATTTCTCAATTTCTGTATAAAACTTGAGGGGGATCTGGAGCTCCCAGCCCAGCAGGGCTTTACAGACCACTCACCCTGGAGCTGCTGGGTTCCCTTGGGAAGGGGAAAAATATGGGTGGGATTGTGGCACCTCTTCATAGCCTGAAACAGTCCCAAGCTTTTAAAAATGATGATGTCAGATTAAATATAACTAGCAACTCTGGGGACATAGATGGAGTTCTGGTGGTGAAAATATGAGATGAGAAAGAACTTCCACACCAATTAACTTAAACTGGAATAGTTATTTTCAGCTTGTTCCATCAAAAAAAAATTAAATATACTAAGACTGGGAAGAAGTACTGTATCATCCAGAGAAGGATGATGCACAGAGAAGGTTTTAGTCCTTCACATTCCCATTTTTTACAGCTTTCTGTGATCTTCTGCCACAAGTTTTCTCCTGAGCACTGCACACCTTCTGCTGGAGCTCCTCGTGTTCTCTCTGGTATTTTGTGATCAGCTCCTGCTGTTTTTGTCTCTCCAGGTCCAGCTCCACTCTGGCCTCTTCCCTGACTTTCAGAATTGCTTCTTTGTGCCGAGCCTCCCCTTTGGCCAGGTCCATCTCCAGCTGGGGGACAAGAGGGGTCAGTGGCCTTGTCACACAGGGATGGGATGGGATGGACCTTAAATGCCACCCAGTGCCACCCCAGCCATGGCAGGGACACCTCCCACTGTCCCAGGTGCTCCAAAACCCAATGTCCAACCTTGGGCACTGCCAGGGATCCGGGGGCAGCCCCAGCTGCTCTGGGAATTCCATCCCAGCCAGGAATTCCCAATTCCCAATCTCCCATCCAGCCCTGCCCTCTGGCACTGGGAGCCATTCCCTGTGTCCTGTCCCTCCAGCCCTTGTCCCCAGTCCCTCCCCAGCTCTCCTGGAGCCCCTCAGGCCCTGGCAGGTCACAATAAACCCACCCCAGACCCTTCTGCAGTTGGAATATTGGGTGAAATTTCCCAGTCCTTACAGCATCTCCAATAATTCCCATTAGAAATCCAGCCAGAATTTCCCAATAGGAGATTCTGGACTCTGGAGGAAACCCTGGAGGCTGCATTTAGGAGAACACTTTTCCTAACCCAGGCTGCTCCTGTTCCTTTGTGCAGCTGATTCTGATGGATTTAATTGCAGCAGGCTGAGAGCTCAAGAGGCACATTAAATGCACAACACAAACCACATTACCTCACATGATTAAAAGCACAAAAGCCCACAATGAGCTTAATTACAATTATCTAATTCCACACATTAATGTGAGCAGAACTATAATAAATCTCCCTGATGTCTTTAGGGGGAAAAGGGAAACTGGAAATATTTTCATTATTTTTTAAACTAAAATATACCCAATTCTGGGTGTGGAAGAGGTGGGAATCCCCCACTAATTACAGCTTAAAAATTGCTGAATTTGTAAGGTGCTCAAAGTAGACTATTATTATTATTATTTATTATTATTATTATCATTATTAATTTTATTTATTTATATGTTCTAAGATGGGAGTTGGGATTCTGAACATAAATCCCCAGCTTTATTAACTCTACCTATTATTATAGGTCCTGATCACTTATTGGAGGCTCCTTGACTCCAAAGACAAAATAATTAAAGGCAATATGAAAACCTGAGCTCGTTCATACAAAACATTTCACATTTACTATTTGAAATTAATAAATATTATTAATTTTAATTAATAACCAGAATCAGAACAGGAAATAAAGTGAGGTTGAAGTTCCAAGAGAGCACACTGGGCACTAATTGATTTAAACCCCTACACACCCCTCGTTAATTGATATTTTAAAAATCCAGAAGATACATGTGTGCATCCATCTGTTCAGGAGGAATTTCTCCGTGGACAAGGTGGCTCAGGGGAGGGTGGGACCACCCCTGGAGGTGTCCAAGGAATGACTGGACGTGGCACTCTGGTGACAAGGTGGTGTTTGGGCAGCCAAAGCTGGACTCCATGATCTGGGGCCTTTTTCAATCTCAGTAATTCTGGGATTCCATAAATATGGTCTGTTCCAATGGAGTTATTTCTTAAATTACTTCCTCAAAGTGATTCTTTTTGTTCCATGAAAACAATTTCAGGTTTATGTGTACATTAAACAGAAAGCTTGACCCTCTGGTGCTCTGCAGTGGCACAAACCAAAGGCAACGTTGTCACTTTGTCACTTTGTTGATTTTTTTGGCTGCTGAGCTGCGTTCTGGGGCCTTGCTGTGGCTGCACTTTAATGGCTGTGACACCAAAGCTGAACTTGCTCCCTCTCCCTCCCACCAATCTTTATCTTCTTCTCATGTCAGGTTGAAAACTCTCTGGTTATGGAGCCAGCTGATCCCCTTCCCAAATTGGATCCTGTGACAGGGAAGTGAAGGGGTTTCCAAAGAAATGTAACTGATCCTAATTGCCACCCGTCCCCAGGTTTTCCTGGGACTGAATAAAGCTTTCAGACACTGAAGCAAAAAATACTGTCATTTCAGTCACCAATTATTAAATCAGACAAGCCACAGTTATTGTTCAACTCTGCTTTTAAATGTTCCTTCGCTGATATATGGACTTATTTTAATTTCTTATTCTTTTTAATAGATACTTTTTATTCTTTTTAATACATGAATATATTTTTATTTCTTATTCTTTTTAATATATTTTAAAATTCTTTTTAATACATAAATGTATTTTTCATTCTTATTATTTTTAATATATTTTTAAAATTCTTTATAATACACAAATATATTTTTATTTCTTATTCTTTTTAATATATGAATGTATTTTTATTTCTTACTCAGTTCAGGGTTTTTTGGAGCTCATGGGAAAAAGCTGCAGCTGGAAACACGGTGCCAGTTCATGGCAAACAGCTTCCCAAATCCCACTGGCAGGGCCTGGCAGGGGAACTCCTTGGCCAGAGGATATGATGGCCAGGCTGTGGCTGGCCCTGGATCCCTGGCAGTGCCCAGGCCAGGCTGGGCAGGGTTTGGAGCACCTGGCACAGGGGCAGGTGTCCCTGCCATGGCAGGGCTGGCACTGGGTGGGCTCTAAATTCCTTCCAACCCAAACCAGTCTGGGATCCTGTGATTCCTGGAACTTCAGCAAACATTAAATGTGCTTTTGGGAACAGGAGGCTCTCCACAGCAAACCTTTCCCTGTGAATTTAGGGGTTCGAGGCCCCGGCAGCCCCAGAGGCCAAAGGCAAACAAGATCTGTGTGCTCCTGACAGAATTTTTGGCTGAGTCGCTTCCAAACCAGTCTGTGTCTGATTCCATGATCATTCCCTGCTTTCCTGTGCCCTCTGTGACACTGACCCCCCCAGGCAGAGCCCCCAGAGTCACCTTGTCCCTCCAGGAGTCCTCACTCTGCACCTTCTGCCTCAGGGCCTCCTGCAGCTGCTCCGTCCTGCTCTTCAGCAGCTCCCTAAAAACACAAATCCGTGTAAACCCGGGCTCTGCCCACGCTGCTGGGACCCCCTCGCCTTGCAATGAACTCCTGCTCATCCTTGCCCCAGGAATCACCTCCTGGAATCTCCACCACCACATCACTTGCCTCCTGAATGTCACATTTTAAGGAAAATACAGTGCTTGATCCACTTCAAATGGTATTTTAATACTCCTTTGACAAATTTCAAAGAACACAGAGGAACTTCAAATATTCCAACCAGAACTTGTATTTCATGAACTTGGAACTTTAGGATCATTAATTTAAACATTGTCATGGGTTTGGAGTGGAAACCACTGAGTGCTTTCTGTCGTTCACGGTGCTGTTTGTTACGTGGGGCTGGGAGGGCAAGGCTCCTGGAGAGGTTAAATTCCTGGCATTGGTGTTGTTAACAACTTGTCCACCTCAAAAATGCCTCAGTGTTCCCCCAGCCAGGGTCTTGGACAGGATCTGGTGCTTGGGGAGGTGTGGGAGCAGCGTCCCACCCGTTCAGTCTGGCTCTGAAGGGTCTCAGCTGTGGACAAAGCTGCCATTGTCCCTGGGATTGCTTTGGAGATGAGGAAAACAAAGCCCTGGGCTCCCGAGGGCTGTTTTCCCTGGAATGGGATCGGGTTGGAGTGCCTTTGCTTTGGGCTCACCAACCTGAATCCACATTTTTTTAATTACCTGCTGCAGAATCTCCAGTTTTACCCCCGAGGGCCACAGGGTTGTTTTCAGCATTTCAAAGTGCCAGGAGGCACCAACTGTTCTGCATGTCCGGAGTTTGAACATTCATCCCCCCCTGCACCTTGAGCACACAGAGCAGCTGAACAGCTGCACAAATGGGGGTTTGGGGCTCAGATTAAACTCAAGCTGGAGCCCTGCACTCCAAGCAGAACTTCTCTACTCCTATTTTTTAATAGTACTTTTTCTTTTTTTCTCTTCATCCAAGTTTTGTCTATCCTGTAATAATTTTAAAAAACAATCCAGTGACGTACAAAATCTCCAGAATTTCCAGGATCACCTGAGTCCAGCTCAGCTCCCTTTACCTTTCCTGTTTCAGCATCAGCACCTCCTGCTCTCTTTGGCTCAGGAGAGCTTTAAGGGTTTCCAGCTCACTCTCTGATCTCCCAGTTCTTCTTTTCAGATCTTCTTCTTTCCTCTCTTTCTCAGCCACTTCCTCCTGTAAATGTTTGCAGACTTGTTGGCAAATGAGAAGGGATTCCTCCTTTTCCTTCAGCTCTTTTGTAAGTCTACAGATGAAATAAAGAAATAGCAGCATTGTAGTTACTATATTCTTTTTTATAGACATAAATAATAATATATTATTAATAATTAATAATATATTAATAATATTAATATTAAAATATTAAATATTAAATATTGACCAAAACTCCATGTGCTCTTTATGAAGTTAAATCTACTGACTTGACAGAAAAAACCCTAAAATGTATTGCATAAAAACTGCATTATAATAATAAAATGTTTGCTCTCATTGCTCAAAAATATGAAATAGCATTTCAGCATTTACCTGGACTCAGCAATTCCATTTTCATATTTGATCTTTTTCAGTTCGTTTTGACAGACATCAAGTTCTGTTGACTTCACCCTAAAAAACATTGGGAAAAAAGGGTATTATCAAAGAAATGAGCCTTTACCCCTGCAGCACCTGGATATCACTTCTGGGTGGATTTTCCTCCTTGCATTGCCCATTTCAGGTAAAAGGCCACGAACAGAAAGTTCTGTCAGCTCCAGGAAAGGTTGTTAATAATTGGAAGCTACACTTGCAGTGCCATCTCAGCCTGACCTGGATCACAAATGTTGCAAACAAGAAATGAGATCTTGCAACACTGATGACAGTTTTGAGTAATAAATGAATGAAATGGAACAAATCCCAATTTTGTAGGTAAAAGGGCTGGAAACTTTGCAGGTTCCATGTCATTATGTCACCATTGCACCAATTAATAACCATGGTTAAGGTTCATATTTACATTTAAACAGATCTAGAATATGTTGTTTTATTGAACTGTGCCCACATTATGCTGAAATGTTAATTTACACTTGGAAAGCCCTCAGTGTTTATTTAACTGTGTTCATGACATCTTTGTTTCCCACTCAATCCTTACATTATCACTGAAGCACTTTGTTGCTAAGCATCCCAAATATTTGCACTCAGTCGTGGTCAGACCCCCCGAATAAAGGAACTGAAAGCAGAAAGTGCAGAGCAGAGCAGCACAAATCCTCTGCTCGGATTCCAGGGAACACGGGGAAAGAATGATGATGGGTGCTCCGAGCCTGGCAGTGCCACCCTGAGCCCTGAGCCCCACAAACACCCTTTGTGCCTCCCCAGCACCCTCGGGCCCCTCCCTCGGAATCCTCCTGGAGGTGACGTCCCCAGCCGAGGTTTCAGCACTCGGTGTGGAATTTGTAAGGCTTGGGTGGTGTTGGGGTGCCAGGCTCCTGCTGTGGGAGTGAGTGCTCTGGAAAGGGGAGAAAATCCTGCAATGCTTTGGGTTGGAAGGGACCCCAGAGCCCCTCTTGTTCCACCCACACTTTCCACAGACCAGGCTGCTCCAAGCCCCATCCAACCCAGCCTTGGGCACTGCCAGGGATCCAGGGGCAGCCACAAATTCCCTGGGAAACCTGTGCCAGGCCTGCCCACCCTCCCAGGGAACAATTCCTTCCCACCATCCCCTCTAACCCTGCCCTCTGGCAGTGGGAAGGGTCTCTTTCCCCTTGCTCTATCACTACATATTCCTTCCCCCACACATTCTCAGTCCTGAAGTTATGTGCATTTCCCAAAATGCCTCCTACACCTGTGTGTCAGGTGAGGCACCGGACCAGGCTCCTTATCCCTCCTCTGCAGCTCCACTAATCCCTGCTGGGGGAAGGAAGTCCTGCTCCCACAGCCAGGTGCTTAGAAATAATCATATGAAGATAAAATACTTCCTCTGTTGGTCAAAACTTTCTCAGAGCATTCTGACAAGGAACACCTACTGGGGAAAAAAAAAAAAAAAAAAGTGGTTTATGTGTTTTATGTGCAGTGGGGAGCAGTCAAGGAATGGGAATCTTACAGTAACAGCTTCTTGTAGTGCTCCATCTCTGCTGTCACCTTCTGCAGCTGCAGGCCAGCTGTCTCCACCTGATTTGTTAAATCTGAAAGCAAAAACATGAGGTTGTGTCTCTGTTCATGCTAAATTAATTCACTTTAGTGGTTCGTTTCCAGGTGGGACCTGCAGCTCCTTGCTCCCACCTCAGGCAGAGCAGTGAACATGAGCAGAGTGGCTTTAGAGCAAAAAGCCAGGCTTTGTTTGTGGGTTTGGGGTTTTTATCCCACCAGAAAACACCAAATTCAACTGAAAGATGAAATACTTTAAATCAGTTTGTTTGTACATAAAGCTGAGAGCAGACACATGCAGAGAGGTGGCCCCAAAACTCACCTGGAATTTACTTCACCTGAAACCCTGGCAGTGATTTAATGGTGTTGTACTTGTCTTACCCTCTAAACGTTATCTTCCAGAACACATCACCTCAGCTCCAATCAGCCACTGCCTTTTCCCAGTACAATCCCTGGTTTTTAGTTAAATTATCTCATCTGGTTTTGTGTGCCTTAATATCATCCTTTTCTGTGCTTTTAAATCCAAAGAACAGCCAGAACTTGCAGGTGTGAAGCCCTTTAAACTGAAGCACCAGCACATGGCCTAATCTGATTTTCATCCCCGTGAACACATCACAGAATCATGGAATGGCTTGGGTTGGGAGGAACCTTAAAGCTCACCCAGTCCCAACTCCCTTCCACTGCCCCAGGCTGCTCCAAGCCCCATCCAAGCTGGCCTGGACACTCCAGGGATGGGGCAGCCACAGCAACCTGGGCATCTCTCAAAATGCTCGTGAACAAGAGCTGCCTCTCCAGAAAGCCTAAGAATGATTTGAAATCAAAGTTTCTACCAAAAGGACAGCACCACAAACTACATGGAAAGAAAAATCCAATGACAAATCATTGCAACAGATCTGGAAGTGAAAGAAAAAACAAGATTATTCCTCAGAAAGAAACAGCAAAGTGAGGGGACCTTGTCTCTGAAGGAACAGCTCCCAAGACACTCCTTCAAAGTTCTCTCATGTATCTTCCCAGAAGCCAAATCGGTCATTCCTGTTTTTAAATTTATCATTTCACCCCTATTCCCTGAATTTCTGTAAATTTTCCCACATGTCTCTTTCAGTCATTTCCAGCAATGATGATGGATGAGCCCAGCGTGGGATTTCCTGGCAGCCACACCTTATCTTGATGTATCCTACAACTGGAAGAGTCCCTGCTTTTCAGTAAAGGGAAAGGAAAATTGTTCATAAGACTACAACAAAAAAAAAAAAAAAAAATCAGGGAGAGAATTACATAGGGTAAAACACACAGGACCTGTGGGATCCATCCCCAAGCTATCAGCATTTATAAAGAGCTTTTTGAAAAGTAAAATTTCTTGGCAAAACCCTTGGAAAAACCACGGAAGTTAATAGTAGCAGCACCTGCCATGGGTGCCACAAGCAATCAGAGCCATTTTGGGGCAATGCTCCTGTGGTACCAGCCCTCAGGTGCTGTGCTGGCACTGCCACCCGTGGGAGTTCTGAGGGAGCAGAGCTCCCGGCTGTGACAATTGGTGGCACCTTCCCTTGCCTCTGAGCCAGCAGTGGTGGCCAAGCACGCTCTGGACACATCTACAGTCCCTGCTGGTCCCTTCCCTGGGCAGGCCTCAGCAGTGCACTGCACTCCCCAAAGCTGAAAGATCCCACTTTCATTTCCTGGCAGTGCCTTCAGAATTCCCTCAGGAAAGGGGAAGCTTTGGTCTCAGCTGCCAGGCAGATGTGAGGCACACACTGGGAACCAGCCACCCCGAGAGCAGGAACGTGACTGTGGAAACAGCTGGAGCCCAGACTGGTGGGGATGGACACCAGGGAGAGCAGGACCCTCTGCCCATCCTCACAGGCTGCTGTGGAGAAGATTTTCCCAAACAGCTCCTCCCGACCTTTTTTCAATTGTTATTTTAAAAGATTTCTGCCAATAATTAATAACTGTGGGGTTTTTTTCTTCTCCCTCAGTGTGGGAGTGTGGACACAAGTTCAGGATGAGGGATGGTGCTTGGCTTGGTTCTGTGCTTTGGGTGGTCTCTTTCAACGCTGTTTCCTCCTTCACTCCATTTGTTTTCAGAAGTTTTCATGCTCCCTGAGCACATGGACAGGAGTTTTTCATGAGGGAATAGATGGATTTAATTACACAAATAGTTTCTGCAAGTCTTCTCTCGAGAGAATTCCCACCAAAGGCAATGGGAGCTGGTGAGCAGCAAGTCCCACACCCACAGAGGCAGATTTCAATGGAAACCGTGGTAAAAATGAGGCAACTAAGAAAGAGAATGGCAATACAAACGGAAACTAGTGCTGCAAACTTGCTGAACAGAGGAAAATGTACTCAAAGGCTTATGTAAAAATGTTCTCTGGTAATGAAAACAAAGCCCATTGCAAAACATGCAGAGCCAACAGAAAGAGCTCCCACTCTGTAATTCTGATACTGGGCTAGGGCTGCAGGAGAGCCAATCTCAAAGACTCAGCAGGCCAAAGCCATCTCGGTTTCATTCATGCTTAATTCGACTTATTTTTGTGACTCAGAATGGCTCTCAGCACAGTCATAAACCTTCCAGGAACCTCCTGAGAGCCCGTGCTGTGCCAAGGACAGAGGCTGAGGGCACAGCCCCAGCGTGCACGAGGACCTGAGCAACCACAGAAACAGAAACAGAACCGAGCTGGGACTGTTTCCCCTTCCTTGGGCAAATTGCACCACTGCAGCCCCTGGTGTGTGCAGAACAGCCAGCAGAGTCTGCCCACAGCTGGCTTTCAGGAATTTAACCACCCAGTTCGCATCCAAGGGCACGGTGCCCCAGCTCCTGCCCGGAAACAGCAACAACTGGCAAAGTTGTCAGTAAAAAATAAAAATAATAAGCAGCACATTGGGTAAGCAGCCACTCTGGAAGCCATCAGCTCCACAGCTAATTCCTAACAGATTCCCAGTGAGGCTGGATCAGAGGCACACGTGGTAGAGCTGTGTCATTTTCTGCTTTCCCTGCAAAACCCACACAATCCAAGCCGCTATAATTTCCGACAGTTTGGGGGTAATCTAAATAAAAGTTCAAAAAAGATTATTTCCCTGTATGTAAGACTTCATGGGGAGGTTCATAAGCACAGCTCAGACAGATCATGGAATCCCAGAATGGTTTGGGATGGGAGGGACCTCAAATCCCACCCAGTGCCAGCCCTGCCATGGCAGGGACACCTCCCACTGTCCCAGGCTGCTCCCAGCCCCATCCAGCCTGGCCCTGGGCACCTCCAGGGATGGAGCAGCCCCAGCTTGAGGCTCAAAGCCATGTCCCATCCCCCAGGAGGGTTGGGAGCCTCCACCTTGCTCTCCCCTCCAGAGCTTTGGGTCCTCTCCCAACCATCAGGGACCAGCCTGGAACCCACTGGGAGTTCAGAGCTGGAAGATGGTCAAGGAATTGGAGCAAGGAGCACACAGATCCCTGGCCAAGGCAGACTGGAACCCAGCTCCTCTTGCTGGGTTGCTCTTGTGTTCTGAGAAATTGGAGGTTTTAGCAATTATTTAAAACTTGCTTAATAACTACCCCTTGTGTGGGCCCTGAATTTGACCAATGAGCTGTGTCAAAGGGGGCAAGAATATTTAATTTTTCCTCAGAACACTAATTCTAGGCAAATTCAGATGTACACTTAACACAGATAGCTTCCAGTACATTTATTTAAAGAGCATAGCAGACAACCTGTGAGAAATATGAAATACATCCATGAAAAATGACTGTGTCAGAGCAGGAAAACACTGCCTCACCACGTGTTTCTAAGGAGACCACAGGAGTGAAGTAACACCTCAAGTCCCTGCACAGACCAGAACTAATTATTTCTATTCACAATAGCTCATGTCCTGTGTTCTCTAAGATAATTTTTTTTGTCCACACAAGAAAGTCCTTTTTTTAATTTGTGACTCACAAAAGTCTGGGATGGACTCCAGATTTAGATCCTTTCTGGAGACCTCACCAGCCCCATCAGGAGGTGTCCAAATCACTCAGAGCTGCCAGGAGCTGGGAGGACGTGCCAGGAGAGCAGTGCCTGAGGCTTATCTCCCCCAGCATATGCTGCTGCCCACTGCCAGCCTGGGCTCCCTGGCTCTCTGCTTTGTTCTTCCATGTCAAACAGAAAACCAGCAGAGAAAAGGCAGAAAAAGGGACCAGATTCTGAACAGCGGCACAAATCAGGGGCAGCCTCGGTGCCCTCAACAGAATAAAACAACAACTGCAACCATGCAAACACGACAATCTCCACGACCATAAAAGTCCTTAAACAGGGAAAAAAATGTTATTTTGGCAAAGCCCGCTCCCCTCCCACGCCCCCAGTGACACAGCACAAGCACGTCTGCACTCAGGGGTTGGATTTGCTCATCCATGGCCAGAGTTCACACTCCAGCATCAAAGGACTGCGTCTAAAGCCTGAATTTTCTGCCTGTATTCCTGCCTTTATTCCTGCCTGTTTGAAGCCAAGCTAATTGGGATATGTCAAAATTCCTACAGACCTGCTTCTCCTACACATTAAAATTGGTTTGAAATACTGGGAAAACAGTACAGGAAATAAAAGGAGATTCTGACCTTAATTTTCCTTGGGGATAATCTTTTACCCTCAGTGTTTAGGCCAAGCAGACAAAACAAAATACAGCAAAGACAAGTCCTTTAATATAGAACTATGGTTTGGGTTGGAAGGGACATTAAATCCCATCCAGTGCCACCCCGGCATGGCAGGGACACCTCCCACTGTCCCAGGTGCTCCAAAACCCAATGTCCAACCTTGGGCACTGCCAGGGGTCCAGGGGCAGCCACAGCTGCTCTGGGAATTCCAGCCCAGCCAGGAATTCCCAATTCCCAATCTCCCATCCAGCCCTGCCCTCTGGCAGTGGGAACCATTCCCTGTCCCTCCAGCCCTTGTCCCCAGTCCCTCCCCAGCTCTCCTGGATCCCTTCAGGCTCTGAGCTCTCCCTGGAGCTTTCCCTTCTCCCAGCCTGGCTCCACAGCAGAGCCTGCACTCCTGCTTTTCCTCCAGAAGTGAAGTGTGGCCCTTCTCCCAGTGGCACTGGGCAGCAGGCTGGCCCAGCCCCCGTGGCAGGGAGCTGGGATTGTTCCCCATGGATTCCTGCGCCTGCTCTCACAGCCAGGCTGCTGGAAAGCTCTAAGGAGCCATGGCCTGCTCACTGCTCACACCCTGCTCCAACAGCAGCCCTGCACTCCCAGTTGCCACCCTCCCAGCCTTCCCACTGCAGCTGGAATTCATGAAAAACACACTTCAACGGCACTTGTAGCATGAACAGGGGCTGTGTGAGCCACAGCCTACCTAGAGCTGCAGGAAACTACTCCCCCTTTGCGTTGCCAAAGCTCTGCAAAGTGGTTTTTACTGCACCAGGAAAGACACTTGAGGGGGTGAAAACACCTCCTTTCCATGAGGGCTAACATTCCCTTTCCTCT